>CAUJCB010000392.1:0-27500 GCA_963082715.1 Harpalus rubripes
CACACATACACACATACACACATGCACACATACACACATACACACATACACTCATACACACATACACACATACACTCATACACACATACACACATACACACATACACACATGCACACATACACACATACACACATACACACATACACACATACACACATACACACATACACACATACACTCATACACACATACACACATACACACATACACACATACACACATACACACATACACACATGCACACATACACACATACACACATACACACATACACACATACACACATGCACACATACACACATACACACATACACTCATACACACATACACACATACACACATACACACATACACACATACACACATACACACATACACACATACACACATACACACATACACACATACACACATACACACATACACTCATACACACATACACACATGCACACATACACACATACACACATACACACATACACACATACACACATACACACATACACACATACACACATACACACATACACACATACACACATACACACATACACACATGCACACATACACACATACACACATACACACATACACACATACACACATACACACATACACACATACACACATACACACATACACACATACACACATACACACATGCACACATACACACATACACACATACACACATACACACATACACACATACACACATACACACATGCACACATACACACATACACACATACACACATACACACATGCACACATACACACATACACACATACACTCATACACACATACACACATACACACATACACACATACACACATACACACATACACACATACACACATACACACATACACACATACACACATACACACATACACACATACACACATACACACATACACACATACACACATACACACATACACACATACACACATACACACATACACACATACACTCATACACTCATACACACATACACACATACACACATACACACATACACACATACACACATACACACATACACACATACACACATACACACATGCACACATGCACACATACACACATACACACATACACACATACACACATACACACATACACACATACACACATACACACATACACACATACACACATACACACATACACACATACACACATACACACATACACACATACACACATACACTCATACACTCATACACACATACACACATACACACATACACACATACACACATACACACATGCACACATACACACATACACACATACACACATACACACATACACACATACACACATACACACATACACACATGCACACATACACACATACACACATACACACATACACACATACACACATACTCACATACACACATGCACACATACACACATACACACATACACACATACACACATACACACATACACACATACACACATACACACATACACACATACACACATACACACATGCACACATACACACATACACACATACACACATACACACATACACACATACACACATACACACATACACACATACACACATGCACACATACACACATACACACATACACACATACACACATACACACATACTCACATACACACATACACACATACACACATACACACATACACACATACACTCATACACACATACACACATACACACATACACACATACACACATACACACATACACACATACACACATACACACATACACACATACACACATGCACACATACACACATACACACATACACACATACACACATACACACATACACACATACACACATACACACATACACACATACACACATACACACATACACACATACACACATACACACATGCACACATACACACATACACACATACACACATACACACATACACACATACACACATACACACATACACACATACACACATACACACATACACACATACACACATACACTCATACACACATACACACATACACACATACACACATACACACATACACACATACACACATACACACATACACTCATACACTCATACACTCATACACACATACACACATACACACATACACACATACACACATACACACATGCACACATACACACATACACACATACACACATACACACATGCACACATACACACATACACACATACACACATACACACATACACACATACACACATACACACATACACACATACACACATACACACATACACACATACACACATACACACATACACACATACACACATACACACATACACACATACACACATACACACACACATACACACATACACACATACACACATACACACATACACACATACACACATACACACATACACACATACACACATACACACATACACACATACACACATACACACATACACACATACACACATACACACATACACACATACACACATACACACATACACACATACACACACACACACATACACACATACACACATACACACATACACACATACACACATACACACATACACACATACACACATACACACATACACACATACACACATACACACATACACACATACACACATACACACACACACACATACACACATACACACATACACACATACACACATACACACATACACACATACACACATACACACATACACACATACACACATACACACATACACACATACACACATACACACATACACACATACACACATACACACATACACACATACACACATACACACATACACACACACACACATACACACATACACACATACACACATACACACATACACACATGCACACATACACTCATACACTCATACACTCATACACACATACACTCATACACACATACACACATACACACATACACACATACACACATACACACATACACACATACACACATACACACATACACACATACACACATACACACATACACACATACACACATACACACATACACACATACACACATACACACACACACACATACACACATACACACATACACACATACACACATACACACATACACACATACACACATGCACACATACACACATACACACATACACACATACACACATACACACATACACACATACACACATACACACATACTCACATACTCACATACTCACATACTCACATACACACATACACACATACACACATACACACATACACACATACACACATACACACATACACACATACACACATACACACACACACACATACACACATACACACATACACACATACACACATACACACATACACACATACACACATGCACACATACACACATACACACATACACACATACACACATACACACATACACACATACACACATACACACATACACACATACTCACATACTCACATACTCACATACTCACATACACACATACACACATACACACATACACACATACACACATACACACATACACACATACACACATACACACATACACACATACACACATACACACACACACATACACACATACACACATACACACATACACACATACACACATACACACATACACACATACACACATACACACATACACACATACACACATGCACACATGCACACATACACACATACACACATACACACATACACACATACACACACACACACATACACACATACACACATACACACATACACACATACACACATACACTCATACACTCATACACTCATACACACATACACACATACACACATGCACACATGCACACATACACACATACACACATACACACATACACACATACACACATACACACATACACACATACACACATACACACATACACACATACACACATACACACATACACACATGCACACATACACACATACACACATACACACATACACACATACACACATACACACATACACACATACACACATACTCACATACTCACATACTCACATACTCACATACACACATACACACATACACACATACACACATACACACATACACACATACACACATACACACATACACACATACACACATACACACATACACACACACACACATACACACATACACACATACACACATACACACATACACACATACACACATACACACATACACACATACACTCATACACTCATACACACATACACACATACACACATACACACATACACACATGCACACATACACACATACACACATACACACACACATACACACATACACACATACACACATACACACATACACACATACACACATACACACATACACACATACACACATACACACATACACACATACACACATACACACATACACACATACACACATACACACACACATACACACATACACACATACACACATACACACATACACACATACACACATACTCACATACACACATACACACATACTCACATACTCACATACTCACATACTCACATACACACATACACACATACACACATACACACATACACACATACACACATACACACATACACACATACACACATACACACATACTCACATACTCACATACTCACATACTCACATACACACATACACACATACACACATACACACATACACACAAACACACAAACACACATACACACATACACACATACACACATACACACATACACACATACACACATACACACATACACACATACACACATACACACATACACACATACACACATACACACACACACACATACACACATACACACATACACACATACACACATACACACATACACACATACACACATACACACATACACACATACACACATACACACATACACACATACACACATACACACATACACACATACACACATACACACAAACACACAAACACACATACACACATACACACATACACACATACACACATACACACATACACACATACACACATACACACATACACACATACACACAAACACACATACACACATACACACATACACACACACACACACACACACACACACACACACACACACACACACACACACACACACACACACGGACATCATCGTAAAAATGTTAAAATCGGATTCTAGGGACCTTAAAACGTGCTTATTCACTAAAATCTGGATATGCGATTTTTAGCATGAATACAATACCTCTCTTACCGAGAGGTAAAAAAAATCTGGCGTGGCCAACACAATACCTCCCGCCCGAGTCTCAAAAAAGATAAGTTAATCCTTATTTTTGAATTAGCGAATTTTACTCCAATTTTTACAGTTTATTTCTTAAAATATACTCTAATCTAATCCAAGTAACTACCTGTTTTTTAAAATCCTCAAAAGGATTAAATCCAAATTACAGAGTGGGTTCACATTCACACAAATCCATGCCTTAGTGGGATTCGAACCCAGAGCCACCGGAGCTATAATAAAATGAAGATTAAATTTTAAATGCCGGGATAGAATAGAATTCACTAATCCAAAAATGAGGATTAGCTTAAACATTTTTGTGAATCGTTAATTTTTATTAATCTAAATACATATCCACATATTTACTTATGCTGGAAACTGTATTGAATTCCTTTTCTATTGTTCTGTTTACTTTTTTCTTTTTAAAACGTTACTAATATGATTTTGAAATGATTAGTTCTTTGATAGTGACATTTATCTGTCAGTTACATACATTTGAATAACTGTGTTTTGTTTGTTTAAAGCGTAGATTCTGGGATTTAAATTATAGATATTTTTATAAATTTATCCATAAAATATATAGAAAAAGTATTAATGCAAATCTATAGAAAATTTAATAATGTTTAATTTTTATAAAAACATCAGCCTCGAAAAAATAACATTTAAAGGTATTTTTCGAAGAAAAACTATTTTAAACTTCTAGTAAAGTGCCATTTCCTGTTATCCGATTTTCACCAAAATCTAATGGGCTCTTTCCATTACAGTAAAAGTTCGAAATACAGGGTTTCAAAATTTTCTGATTGATAGTATTTGAGTTAGAGTGGAGGATCCACACACACATACACACAGACATCATCGTGAAAATGTTAAAATTGGGTTCTAGACATTAAAACGTGCTCATTTACCAAAATCTCAACATGCGATTTTTAGCACGATCCCTATACCTCCCTTACCAAGGGTAGCGGGAGGTTAAAATCTGATGTGGCCAACACATGACCTCCCGTCAATTCAATGTTTGAAATAGCAATGAGCTTTAAGTAAAGTATCACTTCCGGTTGATCGTTTGTAAACAAAATATAATTTGTTGTTCCAATAAATAGAAAAGTCAGTAATACAAATTTTAGATTATAGTTTATTGTTTTTCCTCGAAAATCTGTTAAGAGCTCCAAATTAAGTACCACTTCCGGTTTATCATATAGGTATAGTCAAATTATAATGTTGTTTCAAATTATATACGAGTTTCAAATACCAAATTTGAGAAGTTTGAATTATGTTTTAATATTTTTTTTTTTTTTTTTTTCAGCCGCCTCGGTGGCCGAGTGAGTTGAGGCAGCGTGTTACGACAGCGCTCAAAGCGACCATCACCGCTCGGATCCTGGGGTCGTGGGTTCGATTCCCACCAGGGGCTTGGATGTTTGTGACTGTCCTTTCATCATCTCATCTCCATCAAAGCAACATGAACATTTGGAAAGTTACAAAAATATAATGTAAAAATTGACTCATCCCCATTCACATCATCAAAATTGTAATAACTTAATAAGTTTGTATACAATAAAGATTATTATTATTAATATATTTTTTCAAGAAAATCTGTTTATAGCTTCCTGTAAAGTAGTACTTCCTTTTATCAATTTTACAAAACATCTAGTATGTTGTTCTCATTAATATAAAAGTCTTAAATACCAAAAATTTGAAAAGTTTTGGATTGTATCCATTTATTTTTCATGAAAATCTATTCAGAGTTTCAAATAAAGTATCACTTACGGTTTATCAATTTTAGCCAAAATCTAATATGTTGCTTCCCTTTATATAAAAGTCTTAAATACTAAATTTGACAAGTTTTGGAATATATCATATTATATTTTTCACGAAAATCTGCTCACAACTTAAAGTAAAGTATCACTTCCGGTTTATCAATTTTAGAAAAAATCTAACATGTCGTTCTTATTACTATAAAGGTGCATTCACAAATGAAAATTAGATTTATGGTTTTGGTTTAAGTAAATCATTCATAAATGTAAGTTTAAATTATCTGTTATTTAGTTTTGGTATGTACAGACATCTGTGTAAATGCTTCAAAAACAAGATTAAAATATCGGTAGAACAGTACTCAACAAGACACCTGTGCGCCGTGAAACTGTCATTCGCTTGGCATTATTGGTTATATTTCAGCAATTAAGTTATGACAGTCTTCATGCAGGGCCGTAACTAGCTATTCTTGCGCCTGGGGCGGAATATAAAATTGCGCCCCTTTCCTTTTATTTTTAGCAAATTATTATTTAAAAAATGTAACTACATGAAAAGGTAATTTCAGCTCCAAAGTTATCCTCTTTTGACCAGCATAACGATTTGTGTCTGTTCAAGAATTAGTTCCATATTCTCTCGTCTTAGTTCCATATTCTTTCGTCTCGGCGAATGGACTACATAGTTTTAATATTAATTAACAGTATTTAATCTATATTTCAATTACAATAATTATAAAAAACAAAATAAAGACAACATTATGTCTGACGCATATCAATTGGACCATAACTGGAACGCAGAATTAGAATTAAATGTTTATATCTTGATCAACACAAAGATGCGTTTTTTTCTTCAAATATATTATTAATTTTGCATTAAGAAACCAATTAAAACTTATTGTTGACATGTCAATGCAGTACGACTGTTAAAAAAGTAGGTTCGCGGAAAGTCTTTATCCTTTAATATACGAAATTCTATTATTATAGCGCATAAACTAGGCTTTCTGGGCAAAAAATTGTAAAAAACTTAAGTATTCGTCAGGAACGACGAGAAACTTAATTTTGCAATTTAAAAATATCGGAAATATTGAGACAAACGTTAAAACTGGGCGTTTTTTGACGATTATTATAGAAGATCGCCGAGTGTCTATCCCAGATTTGCCTGTCAAATGGGCAAATGTGATTGGCAGATCGATCTTTAAAGACACTGTCTGAGAAGCATGAAAAAACTGAGATATGGGTTCTACAAGGTAAAATAAATCATCATAATACAATCCAAACTAGAAATTTTTTCATCTAAGCGATGGAAAAATCTCTACTCGCGCGAAAACAAAAGCAAGCCCGATCTTTAGTCCTGGGATTCAATCTTTGTGTTCTTTTGCCGATACATTCACTGACTGGACTGCCACGCGCTGGGGGTGCCTTGCGTGCGAACTTTAAAAGTCACAGTGCACAGAAATACAGTATGCAAAAAGAAATCCAAGAGTGTGCTTGGCTTCTTATGATTAAGAATTTTTCTGAGAATTATCAAATGAAGAACTTATTTCTGCGCCCTATAAACAGCTGCGCCCGGGGCAAGAGCCCCGCTCGCCCCACCCTAGTTAGGGCCCTGTCTCAATGTTCTTCTCGCATTTGTTTAAAAAGCACGAATCCACCAAGTGGATACTAAATAAAGATGGGTGTATATATCTATATCATTTTAGACTCGTTCTCATTGGTGACGTTTGTGACGTTAAACTAAATCGTAAACCTAAACTTTGGACCTTGCAATGTTTAGCTTTATGATTTAGATTTAAGGTGCATTCACAAATGAAAATTAGGTTTAGATTTATGGATTATACTTTAGATTTAAAGATTTTGGCCGCATATTATGTAATGACACCATTCACACTTCAGAATTTAGTGTCTCTAAATCCAAATCATAAAGCTAAACATTGCAAGGTCCAAACTTTAGGTTTATGATTTAGTTTGACGTCACAAACTTCACCAATGAGAAGGAGTCTGAAACGATATAGATATATTCACCCATCTTTATTTAATATTCACTTGGTGGATTCGGCCTTTTAAACAAATGCGAGAAGAACTTGGAGACTGTCAAAACATAATTGCTGAAATATAACCAATAATGCCAAGCGAATGATAGTTTCACGACGCACGGGTATCTGTAAGGTACTGCTCTACCGATATTTTATTATTGTTTTTGCAGCATATACATAGATGTCTGTACATACCAAAACTAAATTACAGTTAATTTAAACTTACATTTAGGAATGACATTCCTTTAGAGACCCCAAATTCTGAAGTGTGAATGGAGTCATTACATAATATGCGGTCAAAGTCTTTAAATCTAAATTATAAACCATAAATCTAAACCTAATTTTCATTTGTGAATGCACCTGTAAGGTCCAAACTTTAGGTTTACGATTTAGTTTGACGTCACAAACTTCACCAATGAGAACGAGTCTGAAATGATATAGATATATACACCCATCTTTATTTAGTATCCACTTGGTGGATTAGGTTTTTTAAGCAAATGCGAGAAGAACATGGAGACTGTCATAACTTAATTGCTGAAATATAACCAATAATGCCAAGCGAATGACAGTTTCACGGCGCACAGGTGTCTTGTTGAGTACTGCTCTACCGATATTTTAATCTTGTTTTTGAAGCATTTACACAGATGTCTGTACACATCAAATAGTATATTAAAGAATGTTTTTTATAAGACATGTTTTTTTCGCACGCGTCAAAATTTAGAAAACGAGCGTTAGCGAGTTTTCTAATTGACAAGTGCGAAAGAAAGTCTTATAAAATGAGTTCTTTATACTATTTTTTATATTTTGCGCCTTCTACAATAACGTTTACTTACTCAATTTGTAATTATATTTGTAACCATTTGTACATTTTTATGTAAATAATCTCCCCTAAATAAAAAAAATAATAATAATTTCGACATTATATTATTAAAATGAATTATCAATTAACTAAAAATAAATTAGGTAAAAATGGGTTAAAGAAACGTCATCTAGTACCAACTGTACCAACCATCTAAAACAAAAAAATGCGTATCGAAATGAAGGTCATTACAATACGCAATTGCGTATCGTAATGGCTTCATTATGAACGCAAAATATAAAAACTAATTTTCAGGTAATTTAAACTTACATTTATGAATGAGTTATTTAAACCTAAACAAAAACCATAAACCTAATTTTCTTTTGTGAATGCACCTTAAGTATTCTAAAAGAAAATTGCTTTTAAGAAATGAAAGCAAAGAATGCTGAAGTTTATAATTGTTGAAGGGAACAGGGAATTAGTTTGAAAATATTTAAAATAAAATTCTAAAAATATGAACTATATCTTATTCTTAATCATTCTAGCGCGACCCTTTCAATAGTGGTATATTTGGATTTAAGAAAAACCATAAATTTAAAATTATAAAAATAACCCGATTTGACAAAGATTTTTCAAATATCAATAAAAAGAAAACAAAAAGACAGATTGCTATGTTCGGTGAATGAACGATAACTACTTATGGTCAATTTTATGTGTCAATTGTTATTTACAAATTTTATTAAATTTTCAGGTCTAATTAACGATGGCATCTCAACTTAACGTTAGTCACAGCATCGTTGGAGTTGCCAACAATGGAGACGGAATTATTAATATCGGCAGAGATCTAGTGGTAGGTTCCTCTTCCGAAGAATCATTTGAAGAACTTGACCCACCGCGAGAGTCTAAAGTGTTCAAGGGCAGAGAAGAAGACATAGGCAAATTGGAGGCTTTACTTTTCAAAGAAGAAAAGAGGAAGGTTGTCATTCACGGTTTGCCAGGATTTGGTAAAACAGAATTAGCGGTACGATTTTCGAAGCATTGTAAAGATTCCACAAATATTGACAAAGCCTTCTGGATTAATGCTGATACATCCGAGAATCTAAAAAGACTTCACAAAACCCTGAAGAAAGTTTACAAATTTTTTGAAAATAAACGTTGTTTGTTTATTTTCGACAACGGAGTTTCAAGATCCAGTATAAGGCCATATGAACCACCAGAAGAAGTTAAAAACTTTTATTTATTGATAACAAGTCATTTAGCTGATTGGGATGATGACATATACCAAATGGCACTGGAACCATTGAAACCAGAAGCATCATTAGATGTTTTTAAAAAAGTTTTGGCCGATAGATATAAAGAAGATGAAAAAGAAATATATACAAAAATGATAACATTTGTAAGCAATGTTCCACTAGGTCTAATAGTCATAGCGGGGCATTTAAGGGTTAAAATGGATGCGTGCACACAAGGAAATTTTGATACTAATCATTTTTTGGGAGATATATCAAAAATGTTAAATGCAAAAATGCACAATTGTCAGAGTTCGTATCAAAACTCGATATATGCAGCTATGCGCGTAGCCCTAGATAAGCTGTTTGCACAAGAGTTTGCAAAATCGGAGCAGCTCCGAGAACTAAGCTGCAAATTACTAGGAATTTTCTCTTATCTCAATCCAGGTTACATAATATATATTAGAGAAATTAAAGAAATAATGGAATGTTCAGAAGAAAATGCAGTGGATGAGTGCTTGTATTTGTCGAAAAACTTTTCATTCATTGAATATAATGAAGATTCCATCAAAATTCACGGACTATGTCAGAAAATTTTGAAACTTTATTTTGATGAAAGTAAGAAAGATTACTACAGTGTATGTTTGCGGTGGATAATCCGGCAAAATTTTTGGCATAATTGGCATGAAGATAAAATTTTAATGGAAGCAGATAACAAGAAAGAAACTGTACTTGATATCTATCAACAGATTGTTTCTGAAAATCATTACCCGTATATAGAAAGATTATTGAGACTTCTTGTAGAGTACGGTTGCTATGAATGTTGCAAATTAATTTTCCATAAAATAAGTTTTAGAAAAAGAAAGCAATTCGTGAACAATATGAAACTTATTCATGTTGCTAGCGAAAGCTATCATGCAGATGTACGAGTATTGAAGTTGCTTTTAAAGTACGGTGATTTAAACGTTTAAGACAGTCAGGGTAAAACACCGCTGCACGGGGCATCAAGACAAGGGAATATAGATATAGTGCGAATGCTGCTGGAGACAGGAGCAGATGTGCATGTTCAAGACAGCGAATGCAAAACAACACGGTTCTTACAACGTCATTGGTGGCATAAAGTCACAATGCGAATGCTGCTGAAGAAACGAACAAATGTGCATATTCGAGATAGCAAAGGCAAAACTCCACTGCACTGGGCATCCGAATCCGAGGAAGGGAATGTAGATATAGTACGAATGCTGCTGGAGAAAGATGCAGATGTCGATATTCGAGACAGCGAAGGCAAAACACCACTGCACTGGGCATCCGAGCAAGCGAATGTAAATATCGTGCGATTGCTGCTGGAGAAAGGAGCAAATGTGCATGTTCAAGACAGCGAATGCAAAACACCACTACTTTGGGCATCCAGGCAAGGGAATGTCGATACAGTGCGAATGCTGCTGGATAAAGGATCAGATGTGAATGTTCGAGACAACGAAGGAAATTCAGCACTGCACTTTGCATCCTCAAAAGGTAATGAAGACATAGTGCGAATGCTGCTAGAGAAAAGAGTAGATGTGAATGTTCCAGACAACGAAGGCAATTCAGCGCTCCACTTTGCATCTTCAGAAGGTAATGAAGACATAGTGAAAATGCTGTTGGAGAAGAAAGCAGATGTGAATGTTCGAGACAGCAAAGGCAAAACATCACTGCACATGGCATCATATATGGGGAATGTAAACATAGTGCGAATGCTGCTGGAAAAAGGAGCAGATGTGAATGTCCGAGACAGCGAAGGCACGACGCTACTGCACTGGGCATCTCAGGTAAAGAATATAGACATAATGCGAATGCTGCTAGAGAAGAAAGCAGATGTGAATTTTCAAAACAACAAAGGCGAAACACCACTGCACTGGGCATCTTGGGGAGGGCATATAGATACAGTGCGAATTCTGCTGAAGAAAGGAGCAGATTTACATGTTCGAGACCACTATGACCATACACCACTGCATCGGGCATCTTGGGGAGGGCATATAGATACAGTGCGAATTCTGCTAGTGAAAGGAGCAGATGTACATGTTCGAGACAGCACAGGGAAAACACCACTGCACTGGGCATCTTGGGGAGGGCATATAGATACAGTGCGAATTCTGCTGGAGAAAGGAGCAGATTTGCTTGTTCGAGACAACTATGACCATACACCATTGCACCGGGCATCTTGGGGAGGGCATACAGAAACCGTGCGAATTCTTCTGGAGAAAGGAGCAGATGTGCATGTCCGAGACAGTGAATGCAAAACACCACTGCATTGGGCATCCAGGCAAGAAAATGTCGATACAGTGCGAATGCTACTTGATGAAGGAGCAGATGTGAATGTTCGAGACAATGAAAGCAATTCAGCACTCCACTTTGCATCTTCAGAAGGTAATAAAGACATAGTGCAATTACTGTTAGAGAAAGAAGCAAATGTGAATGGTGGAGACAGTGAATGCAAAACACCATTACATTGGGCATCCTTAGGAGGGAATATAGGCATAGTGCGAATTCTGCTGGACAAAGGAGCAGATGTGCATGCTCAAGACAACGAAGACAAAACACCACTGCACCAGGCATCTTGGGGAGGGCATATAGATACAATGCGAATTCTGCTGGGGAAAGGAGCAGATGTAAATGTTCGAGACAACGATGGCGGAACACCATTTTATTGGGCATCCAGGCAAGGAAATGTCGATACAGTGCGAATGCTACTTGATGAAGGAGCAGATGTGAATGTTCGAGACAATGAAAGCAATTCAGCACTCCACTTTGCATCTTCAGAAGGTAATAAAGACATGGTGCAAATGCTGTTGAAGAAAGAAGCAGATTTACATGTTCGAGACAACAACGGCATAACGCCATTGCACTGGGCATCTTGGGGAGGGCATATAGATACAGTGCGAATTCTGCTGGAAAAAGGAGCAGATTTGCATGTTCAAGATATCTGTGATGCAACACCACTGCACCAGGCATCTTGGAAAGGGCATATGGATATAGTGCGAATTCTGCTGGAGAAAGAAGCAGATGTGCATGTTCCAAACTTCTGCGGTAATACACCACTGCACCTGGCATCTCGGGAAGGGCATATGGATATAGTGCGAATTCTGCTGGGGAAAGAAGCAGATGTGCATGTTCAAGACATCCGTGGTGATACACCACTGCACCTGGCATCTTGGGAAGGGCATATGGATATAGTGCGAATTCTGCTGAAGAAAGGAGCAGATGTAAATGGTCGAGACAACAACGGCATAACACCATTGCACCGAGCATCTTGGGGAGGGCATATAGATACAGTGCGAATTCTGCTGGAGAAAGGAGCAGATTTTCATGTTCAAGACATCCGTGGTGATACACCACTGCATCTGGCATCTTGGGAAGGGCATATGGATATAGTACGAATTCTGCTGGGGAAAGGAGCAGATGTGCATGTTCCAGATAGCACAGGGAAAACACCACTGCAACGGGCAACTTGGGGAAGGTTTATAGACACAGTGCGAATTCTGGTGGAGAAAGGAGCAGATGTGCATGTTCGAGACAAGAGAAACCAAACACCATTGCACTGGGCATCTTGGAAAGGGTATATAGATACAGTGCGAATTCTGCTGGAGAAAGGAGCAGATTTGCATGTTCAAGACAACTATGGCGATACACCCCTGCATCTGGCATCTTGGAAAGGGTATATGGATACAGTGCGAATTCTGCTGGAGAAAGGAGCAGATGTACATGTTCGAGATAACAACGACATAACACCATTGCACCGGGCATCTCGGGGAGGGCATATAGACACAGTGCGACTTCTGCTGGAGAAAGGAGCAGATGTACATGTTCGAGACAACTACGGCACAACACCATTGCACCGGGCATCTTGGGGAGGGTATATAGATACAGTGCGAATTCTGCTGGAGAAAGGAGCAGATTTTCATGTTCAAGACATCCGTGGTGATACACCACTGCATCTGGCATCTTGGGAAGGGCATATGGATATAGTACGAATTCTGCTAGGGAAAGGAGCAGATGTGCATGTTCCAGATAGCACAGGGAAAACACCACTGCAACGGGCAACTTGGGGAAGGTTTATAGATACAGTGCGAATTCTGCTGGAGAAAGGAGCAGATTTGCATGTTCAAGACAACTATGGCGATACACCCCTGCATCTGGCATCTTGGAAAGGGTATATGGATACAGTGCGAATTCTGCTGGAGAAAGGAGCAGATGTACATGTTCGAGATAACAACGGCATAACACCATTGCACCGGGCATCTCGGGGAGGGCATATAGACACAGTGCGAATTCTGCTGGAGAAAGGAGCAGATGTACATGTTCGAGACAACGACGGCACATCACCATTGCACTGGGCATCTTGGGGAGGACATATAGATACAGTGCGAATTCTGCTGGAGAAAGGAGCAGATTTGCATGTTCAAGACAACTATGGCGATACACCACTGCAGCTGGCATCTTGGAAAGGGTATATGGATACAGTGCGAATTCGTCTGGAGAAAGGAGCAGATGTACATGTTTGAGACAACAACGGCATAACACCATTGCACCGGGCATCTCGGGGAGGGCATATAGACACAGTGCGAATTCTGCTGGAGAAAGGAGCAGATGTACATGTTCGAGACAACGACGGCACAACACCATTGCACCGGGCATCTCGGGGAGGGCATATAGACACAGTGCGAATTCTGCTGGAGAAAGGAGCAGATGTACATGTTCGAGACAACGACGGCACAACACCATTGCACCGGGCATCTCGGGGAGGGCATATAGACACAGTGCGAATTCTGCTGGAGAAAGGAGCAGATGTACATGTTCGAGACAACGACGGCACAACACCATTGCACCGGGCATCTCGGGGAGGGCATATAGACACAGTGCGAATTCTGCTGGAGAAAGGAGCAGATGTACATGTTCGAGACAACGACGGCACAACACCATTGCACCGGGCATCTCGGGGAGGGCATATAGACACAGTGCGAATTCTGCTGGAGAAAGGAGCAGATGTACATGTTCGAGACAACGACGGCACATCACCATTGCACTGGGCATCTTGGGGAGGACATATAGATACAGTGCGAATTCTGCTGGAGAAAGGAGCAGATGTGCATGTTCCAAACTTTTGTGGTGATACACCACTGCACCTGGCATCTTGGGAAGGGCATATGGATACAGTGCGAATTCTGCTGGAGAAAGGAGCAGATGTGAGGGCTCGATGCAACGAAGACAATACACCATTGCACTGGGCATCTTGAAGAGGGCATAAAGATACAGTGCGAATTCTGCTGGAGAAAGGAGCAGATGTAAATTTTCGAAACAACAAAGGGATAACATCACTGTATTGGGCATCCAGCAAAGGAAATGTCAATACATTGCGAATGCTACTGGATAAAGGAGCAGATGTGCGTGCTCGAAACAACGGAGACAATACACCATTGCACTGGGTATCTTGGGGTGGGCATATAGACACAGTGCGAATTCTGCTGGAGAAAGGAGCAGATGTACATGTTCGAGACAACGACGGCACATCACCATTGCACTGGGCATCTTGGGGAGGACATATAGATACAGTGCGAATTCTGCTGGAGAAAGGAGCAGATTTGCATGTTCAAGACAACTATGGCGATACACCACTGCAGCTGGCATCTTGGAAAGGGTATATGGATACAGTGCGAATTCGTCTGGAGAAAGGAGCAGATGTACATGTTCGAGACAACAACGGCATAACACCATTGCACCGGGCATCTCGGGGAGGGCATATAGACACAGTGCGAATTCTGCTGGAGAAAGGAGCAGATGTACATGTTCGAGACAACGACGGCACAACACCATTGCACCGGGCATCTCGGGGAGGGCATATAGACACAGTGCGAATTCTGCTGGAGAAAGGAGCAGATGTACATGTTCGAGACAACGACGGCACAACACCATTGCACCGGGCATCTCGGGGAGGGCATATAGACACAGTGCGAATTCTGCTGGAGAAAGGAGCAGATGTACATGTTCGAGACAACGACGGCACAACACCATTGCACCGGGCATCTCGGGGAGGGCATATAGACACAGTGCGAATTCTGCTGGAGAAAGGAGCAGATGTACATGTTCGAGACAACGACGGCACAACACCATTGCACCGGGCATCTCGGGGAGGGCATATAGACACAGTGCGAATTCTGCTGGAGAAAGGAGCAGATGTACATGTTCGAGACAACGACGGCACAACACCATTGCACCGGGCATCTCGGGGAGGGCATATAGACACAGTGCGAATTCTGCTGGAGAAAGGAGCAGATGTACATGTTCGAGACAACGACGGCACATCACCATTGCACTGGGCATCTTGGGGAGGACATATAGATACAGTGCGAATTCTGCTGGAGAAAGGAGCAGATGTGCATGTTCCAAACTTTTGTGGTGATACACCACTGCACCTGGCATCTTGGGAAGGGCATATGGATACAGTGCGAATTCTGCTGGAGAAAGGAGCAGATGTGAGGGCTCGATGCAACGAAGACAATACACCATTGCACTGGGCATCTTGAAGAGGGCATAAAGATACAGTGCGAATTCTGCTGGAGAAAGGAGCAGATGTAAATTTTCGAAACAACAAAGGGATAACATCACTGTATTGGGCATCCAGCAAAGGAAATGTCAATATATTGCGAATGCTACTGGATAAAGGAGCAGATGTGCGTGCTCGAAACAACGGAGACAATACACCATTGCACTGGGTATCTTGGGGTGGGCATATAGACACAGTGCGAATTCTGCTGGAGAAAGGAGCAGATGTACATGTTCGAGACAACGACGGCATAACACCATTGCACCAGGCATCTTGGGGAGGGTATATAGATACAGTGCGAATTCTGCTGGAGAAAGGAGCAGATGTTAATGTTCCAGACAACGAAAGCAATTCAGCATTCCACTTTGCAGCCTCAGAAGGCAATAAAGACATAGTGCAAATGCTGTTGGAGAAAGAAGCAGATGTTAATTGAATGAATTGAATGAATGCAAAACGTCACTACATTGGGCATCCTTAAAAGGGAATATAGGCATAGTACAAAATCTGCTGGAGAAAGGAGCAGATGTGCATGTTCGAGACAGTGAATGCAAAACACCACTGCATTGGGCATCCTTAAGAGGGATTACAGACATAGTGCGAATGCTGCTGGAAGAAGGGGCAGCTGTGCATGTTCGAGACAACGAAGATAAAACACCATTGCACTGGGCATCCTGGGTAGGGGATACAGACACAGTGCGTATGCTGCTGGAGCAAGAAGCAGATGTGCATGTTCGAGACAGCAGAAAGCGCACACCACTGTACATAGCAGGGATTGTAGACATAGCACGAATGTTACTGGAGAATGGAGCCGATGTGCATGTTCGGGACAACGAAGGCAAAGCACCGCTGCACTGGGCATCTTGGGAAGGGGATATAGACACAGTGCGAATGTTTTTGGAGGAAGGAGCAGATTTGCATATTCGAGACAATTATGGCCATAGACCACTGCACCGAGCATCTTGGGGAGGGCATATAGATACAGTGCGAATTCTGCTGCAGAAAGGAGCAGATATGCATGTTCGAGACAATTATGGTCATACACCACTGCACCGGGCATCTTGGAGAGGGCATATAGACACAGCGCGAATTCTGCTAGGAAAAGGAGCAGATGTGCATGCTCGAGACAGTGAATGCAAAACACCACTACATTGGGCATCCTTAGGAGAGAATATAGGCATAGTGCAAAATCTGCTCGAGAAAGGAGCAGATTTGCATCTCCGAGACAACTATTGCCATACACCACTGCACTGGGCATCTTGGGGAGGGCATATAGATACAGTGCGAATTCTGCTGAAGAAAGGAGCAGATATGCATGTTCGAGACAACTATGGCCATACACCACTGCACTGGGTAACCATAAAAGGGAATGTAAACATAGTGCGAATGTTTTTGGAGGAAGGAGCAGATATGCATGCTCGAGACAACGAAGCAAATTATCCCTGCACTGGGCATTCGAGAACTGGATTACAGACATAGTGCGGAAGAAGGAGCAGATGTGTATGTTCGAGACAACGAAGACATAACACCATTGCACTGGGCATCTTGGGGAGGGGATATAGACACAGTGCATATGCTGCTGTAGCATGGAGCAGAAGTGCATGTTTGAGACAGCAGAAAGCGCACATCACTGTAAATAGCATGTAGGAGCACGTGTGTATGCTCAAGACAACGAAAGCCAAACATCACTCTATTATGCAAAAAAATCTAGACACACATACATAATATATATTACACCGACTGATGCATAATTCATAAGCAACCAAAGTATAAAAATCGTACATTTTAGCGGAAATATCATTCCATACACGAGGTAATTTTTACAATTATCTTAAATTTAATCTAAGAAGTAATGTTTATACAAGGTGCGGCATAACCAATTGAACAGTTTTGAAGAGTTATAAAAAATAAACCAGGGTATAATAAAAAAAATGTTTTTATTTTTGAAATCAGTAAGACTTACCATTTTATACTCAGTAATTTTTAAAAATAATGTCTTTAAGATGGCGGCCATTAGCTGCAATACATTGCTGGAGCCGATTTCTGAAGTTTTGAACAGGCAGTTGACACATTTCGCGGGTTATCGCGTTTACTTCTTCAACAATCTGCTCCCTTAACTCTAGCAGGTTTTGGGGGCGACGTTCAACACTTTTTCCTTTAGATATCCCCAAAAAAAGAAGTCGCATATGCTTAAATCGGGCGATCGCGCAGGCCACCCCACGTCACCTCTCAAAGACGCTAGACGTCCAGGAAACATTTCTCTTAAAGCGTTTAGAGAATTTCGGGTTGTGTGGGCTGTAGCCCCATCCTGTTGGAACCAAAAGTCCCCTAATCCCTCTTCTTCAACAACCATTTCCAATCGGGGCTGCAGAAAATTTTGCAACATTGAAACATAGCGTCCGGAATTCACGGTCACGGTCACGCCTCCCTCTTCAAAAAAGTACGGGCCTATAACGACAAATTGTGATATGGCACGCCACACCGTTAGTTTCGGAGAATGTAGCGGTCTTTAGTGAACAATTTGGGTGTTGTTTTTAGCCCAGTAGCGAAAATTTTGTTTATTCACAATCCCGCTTAGGTGAAGAAAGCTGCCTCAGGAGGGATCGCTGCAAGAATTTCCTCACACAGATTTTGGCGGTTGGCGTAGTCTGCTGGGTTCAATACCTGAACCATCATTATTTTGAATGGATGGAACTTCAAATCTATATGCAGAATTCTCCTCAAACTGCGGTCTGAAACCCCCAATGCAATAGCGTGCCTTCGAGCGGAACGTCTTGGCGATTGTTCGACTGCTGCTCTCACTAGCTCCACATTTTCTGGTGTTCTGATGGATCTTCGTCGGCCATGTGTACCTATTCTTAGTGTGCTACCAGTTTCCTCAAACTGCCGAATCCAGGACCGAATTGTGTTCGCAGTAGGAACAGCATTATTTCGCGGAATATTGAACCGTCGCCGAAAAGCTCTTTGTGTCGCAATCACAGATCGGTTGTTTTCATAAAACGCACGCACGGCAAAGCCACGATGTACTTCGGTCTAAACCATGTTGGGTACTAAAATGGGGATGCCGACAGAACAAAAGGAGACCTAGTGCAACTGCCTACCCCCGCCACCGCCCGTACACGGCCCCACCAAACTGTTCAATTGGTTTTGCCGCACCCTGTATGTAGATAATTTATACATCTAATTGTATAAAATTCTAAGCTCATAAATGAGACACATGAACTTAAATTTTGTACATGTTTAAAAGTAAATATAAACGGACTAATAATAATTTCAGTGACCCGCTAACATTGTAAAAAAAATTACTTTTTAGGCTGTGCCGTCTGTTGCACTTGGGAATACCGAATACTGTAAGAACAACACTGCAGCATTATAATGTAAATGAATCGCCCTGTAATGCTTAGCTGTGAACTGCATAACCATGGAGGTAGAAATAAATATGGAGGGAGTATTTGTAATCGCTAGTGAAGTAGCTTCCTCCTCTACAATATGTAAATTTTCTTGCATGGTCATAACGTACAAATCTTGCCCGTGAAGTTGGCGCACGTGAACTTTCAGCGCTCACAATTTAAAAAAGTACACTCCGCAATACAAATTGTAATTAAAAATAATTAATTGAATCTCAAATAGGTTAATACTTATTGGGAGCACTAATAGATACAGTAAGTAAAAAAATATGGAAGATACAAAAATTTAATAGTACATTAAAACACAAGTATCATAAGGCAATCTGTTAACGTACGAGTCCAAGTTTGGAAAACGAGCCGCCAGGCGAGTTTTACAAAGGACGAGTGCGTCAACAGGCCTTATGATACATGTTTTTTATACTATTTTTTCTATTGAGGTAATTTTACAATTAGATTTTTAAAAAAGGAGTTGTCAAAAATATGAGTTGGTGTTTTTTTATCAGTTATGTTGGTAGCGTTTCCCGCTAAAAATTGAAATTTCACATTTTGACAGTTTGTGTATCTTGTGATTTTGTCTGGTTGTTTGCATTAAAACATTGTATCAAGCATTATACAATTATGAAAGAGGAAAACCAATACATACAATGAACTCCAAGGTTATTAATGAACCATCCTGATTTGACATATCGGTGTTTCGTGTTAGTTATTATCATAAATAAAACTTGAATATGGGTTTGAAGGACGTTACGTGGACCATCAATCCTTTTTATTGAGAAAACATATAAATAAAACTCTTTAAATAATGAAATACTTTAATGAACAATTTATTGCTTTAGACTTTTACTTTCCACCATTTTTACAACACTCACTGCTCAGTTGCACAGATAACGGCAACAGCTTTTCTTACAATTTTTAATACAAAACATATATGGCATATATTCGATAGTTCGCCACAACGTGGAACTGCAAATCATGGATTAAAACGTCAACTTTTCATATTTGTTTGCTAGTAGCCGCCACAAATTGAGTAGACAGTGTTAACATTTTCAAGTAACGTGCATCATACATTTCATTACCTGCCTGGAATAACAATACATTAGATTCAAAATTGCATTACCATAAATTTAAATTGTAATAAATAAAACTTACCGTTTTAATTATTTTGACAAAGTACTTGAAATTTTAACTTCACAGATTCTTATTCTTTCTTAACTAACACAGCTATAGCTATAAATTTCTTTTCTTTCTAGTCCTATCACCTAGTGAAAGGGTAAAAATCCACAATTAGAAGTAATATTTCAACACAAACAATTTACCATTTTAAGGTTATCTGTCAGTTATGAAAGCATGACTACCACCTATAGAACATGAAAGGCGCCAAAAACAGTACGTTTATAGATTTTCTAAACGTCGTGTTTTCAGTGATAAACAGTGCTTTTATAGAAACATAAGAACACCGAAATAGAAAAAATTACTAATAATATTGGTTCTGTATTTTACAGCCTCAAATAATAAATAAGATAAAAATTATCAGAAATATGAGTACAATATTCAAAAGCAACTGATCAATTTTTTGCATATTTTTATTAAAATATGCATATTTCAAGTTTATTTTGCATATATGGTGCATATTTTTATGATTTTTTCATGCATATTTTGATACTTTTTTACTGCATATAATCCGATCTTTAATTATAAGTGATTTGTAGAATGATTGTAGGAGTGATCCACCCCTCGGATAACACTTATATTATAATTACGATTCTCTAAATAAATATATTATTCTGTTTTTATTTATCTATTCAATAATGCCTTTGACCGTTGGAATGCACATCGATTGAGCGAAGAAAATTACTTCAAATAATAGATGCGTAATTCATTTTTTTATAACTGTTATTTGAAGTATTAAGTAAAAATAATACTAATCAACTGCTACGATAATGTCTCAAGTGTGTATTTCGAAATTGTTGCACTTTTTCTTTAGTTATCAGTATCAGATAAATTCAGCAAGCTTATACTGATAAGATCTGCAACGATATATTTTATTTGTTTGTCTTAATCCAAGATCATTACATTGAGATTATTTTTTCATGATAAAGATGCCTACCTTTATTGTTGACTTGGCTGTCTTTGGATCCTATAAACAAACAACAAATATTAGTAAATTTTGGTCGAAACAACAGAACATAAAATGAATATCAATAACATAGTAATCGCATGTATATATATATATATATATATATATATATATATATATATATATATATATATATATATATATATATATATATATATATATACCGGGTAGCGCTCGAAATCCGTTACATAGGCATTTAACATGGGAAAACCGTTTTTCCTAGCGCGTTACCCCCCAAATTATTTTACAAAAAAAATCTTCAAATAAAAGTTGTAGAATATAAAATTCTGCATGTAAATCAGTAAACAAAATGCATTTCGTATGTTTAGTAACTTCAGAAATTAATAATAAAATTTTTAAAAATTTCAGTTTAATAGTGCTAGCCATGGAATTAAAAGAAAGAAGATAAACAATTGTGTTGATTTAAATGTCAAATATTGTGATTTTTTGTCCAGAAAAATGAGTATTTGAACAGTATAGAAGAATTAAATTATTATTCTGCTTCAGAATTTTACGTTATGATAATTTTATTAAAATAATAATATTTATAATATTTATTACGCTTTTTCATTACATATTCCGTATATAAAGCGATGATAATTAATGACTATGATATATTTTCTTACATATTATTATAACATTTAGTTATTACATTGCATAGTAATGGGAATGAGGGATGAAAAGACACACACGTGGAACATCCATACCTTACACGGGATTCGAACCCGCAACCTTCAGCGTATAAAGCGGAGACGCTGTCCGCTACACTACATCGGTCGGTAATTTTATTAAAATATTAAATTGTAAATAAATTTTTATGACAGATAAACACACGTTTGTTTGTTAAGCTTTTTGTTAATTCCATGGCTATCACTACTTTGAGTAGATTTTCGACATTTTCATACCTAATTTCTGCTGCTACAAAACATGCAAAATTAATTTTGCTTATTGATTCAAATGCAGAATTTTATGTTCTATAACTTTTATTTGAAGAATTTTTTTCTAAAATAATATGGGGAGCAACGCGCTAGGAAAAACTGTTTTCCCGTTTTAAATGCCTATGTAACGGATTTCGAGCGCCACACGGTATATATATATATATATATATATATATATATATATATATATATATATATATATATATATATATATATATATATATATATATATATACAGGATGATTCATCGGTCTGTCCTCTCTTTATAACTCTTTTATTTTCAATCAGATAGAAAAACTCTTCAAATATAATTTATATGATATATTATTGTCTATCTATGTACCACATGCATTTGTATACAGGTTGCTCCGTTTAAGCGCAACAATATGTAACTTTATATTTCTTAATGGAACACCCTATATTTATTTATTTATTTTGATAGTAAATTAGATTTCCTTTAAATAAGTATTAAGTAATAAGGGGTTTAAAATTATAAATTAAGAAGTTATTTACGTTCTTAAAAGATAGTAGTTCAGAGTAGAAAAAACTATAATATAAAACAAAATTTTGATCCTTTTTTATTAATAATTATTTTAAACGTTACACTAATTCCAAAGAATCTATTAAAATTTAGTGACAGACTAAATAATGCTAAATTATAACAAATGCTTGAAAACTTGTCCTTCAACTTCAATAGATTTTTCTATTATAAATATTATATTAACCATCTCATCTTTACTAAAATTTGTATTATTAATTTTCACATCAACATCAACAATGATAAACTAAGAGTATTTGGACAACTTGTTTGTTTAAATTCGAAGCAATTGATCAAATTATCCATAGCTTACTTTGTTAATAATAACATTATGGAAACATATCATTCAACGAATAAAGGTAAATAACTTCTTAATTTATAATTTTAGAGCCCTTATTACTCAATGCTTTTTTAAAGGGAATCTAATTTACTATCAAAATAAATAAATAAATATAGGATGTTCCATTAAGAAATATAAAGTTACATATTGTTGCGCTTAAATGGAGCACCCTGTATACAAAGGGATATGGTACGTAGGTAGATAATACTATATCATATAAATTATATTTAAAGAGTTTTTATATCTGACTTAAAATAAAAGAGTTATAAAGAGAGGACAGACCGATGAATCATCCTGTATGCTAAAAATGAACAAGCAGAAGACTCACGTCATCGACCTGAAAAAAACCTTATAAAATGAAATATAACTTATAGAAATTATTGCGTGTTATTTATTTTTTTAAAAAGAAGGAATAAAAAATACTAGTATTAAGCAACGTATATATTAATGAAATTTACCTTCATATCAAAGTCAATCCTTATTCCTTTTAGCGAATATAAAATTATTTGAAATAATTGTAGTTAATTTTCGTATCATAACGGTAGCACTACTGACAATGTCCATGTTTACATTGAATTTAAAATCGATCAAATATTGATCCTGTTCCTGTCACTTGATTGTCAGGTGATTGTCAACTCATCTCATCCAGGCACAAGTGACTTGAATTAATATAAATGATTGCAAATATCAAAGTTATGTATTGTTTTATAAAAATATATATTGAACTGTCAATTTGCTGTCAATGAAATATATAAATACAGATTTTTGGGGCGCCCAATTTTCTCGTCTTATTATAGTTTTTGGGGTACTTATTAAAACAAACCAATAATATTCAGAGCCTGGTTTAGGTCGTCTTAGCTCTAACCAAATCAAAACGCCCTAAAAACTATAATAAGATGAGGAAATTGTGTGCCCCCAAAATCTGTGTGCTTCCTAGGCTGCAGCCTAGTCAGCCTGTCCGGTAATTGGGCACTACAGTAATACTGTAGCACAATACACAAATACTTAACGCAGAAGAAACTGTTGTAATTAAACTTCACTAACTATAAACTTCACTTAATGAGGATAAGCAGATTAGGCTGCAGCCTAGGGCGCACAGATTTTTAGGGTGCACAATTTTCTCGTCTTATTATAGCTTTTGGGGTGCTTTCATTTGGTTAGAGCTAAGACGACCTAAACCAGGCCCTGAATATTATTGGTTTATCTTAATAAATATTACACAATAATTCATCTGCAATCATGCCAAAAGCTTTAACAAAGCAATCGTAGAAGCAAATAACGAATGTCGTGAACTACTTCGAACGGGAACTGGCCAACGAGGGGCTTTTGATTCTGTTAAAAGCCGTTCGAGAGGTAATTTTTTTCAAACATTTCTTTTCTTATCAAATTTTAATTGAATTATGTATTTTTAGAGAGCAGCAGATGCCATATAAATAAGTAGATTTACTGTGAGCAAGATTTCGGGAAAAGTTAGACGAGGCGAACCTCTAATATCAGCGAAAAAACCCAAATTGATAGTTTTACAGAAACTGCAATTAAATCCAAATATAATATAATGTGATAAATAAATAAAAATAAATATATAAAAGAAAATGATTATTTGCAAAAATAGTTTAGTTTTGTTATTAATTATTTTCATTACTTACATGCATGTATTGTATACAGTAAGCGTTATGCAACACGCATTGCACTTTCTAGAATAAATTAGTACCTCATGTAAACGTAGTAATAAGTGACGTCATTATCTAGTAATATTTATTAATGACGTGAGTCTTCTGCTTATTCATTTTTAGTACAGGGTGGGGCAGAAAGGATGGACGTTTTTCAATAAATCAGTACATCGTTAATTTTGCTCTTGAAAAAAATTATTTACAGAATAAGGTTCACATAAAGTTGCCATTTTATAAAATTAATGGTGGAAAACAATATCTCCCAAGTGACGGCCGTTTTCAGCGATACACATCTCAAGCAGCTCTCGAAAGTTAGCTTCCACTCTGACCAACATCGCTCTGTCAATTTGAGCAACTTCCACACGAATTGCTTCCCTCAGCTGTTTCAATGTACGGGGTCTATGCTCGTATACCCGTGCCTTGAGGTGGCCCCACAAGAAAAAGTCGCACATGGACAGGTCCGGGGAACGAGGAGGCCAATTAATGTCACCAAACCGAGAAATGACGCGACCAGGGAAAAGAGGACGAATAACTGCCATTGATAATCTTGCTGTGTGGGCTGTCGCCCCATCCTGCTGGAACCATATCCGTCGGATAGGAACATGTGTTCTTCTTAGTTCCGGTAAGAAGAAGTCGGTAATCGTTTGTCTATTGGCGATCAATGCTAAGCGATACTCTATCTGGCGGATTAAAATGGAACTAACGATGCTGTGATAAGTTGCGCGGTTACGCCATTACCTCCTTTGGCCCTTACTTACTGAAAGTTATTTTTCTGCATATTTTTGTTAAATAACTATTATAA
>CAUJCB010000392.1:30000-72621 GCA_963082715.1 Harpalus rubripes
AGTGTACTTATACAGTATACAACTCATTCATTAAATTACAGTCAAATTTCTTAAAGTAAAGTTTTTTTTCTACGAATGTTATTTGAAGTATTTTTCTCTAAACTAATTCATAAACGCTTGACAGAGATAAAACAATGCTAATCAACTGCTCGCTAGTCACCCTTACTTAATCAATGTTTGTACTAATAATTAACATTGTTTTTATATTATACATTTTATTATTCTAAAATAAGTTTTATTGATTTGTTGTTTATTTGTAACTGTTCATGAATAAGAACATTATTTTATTATTATAGTAGTGTTGTATCAAATTACTCTGTCTCTTAACTTTGTAATTTGTTGTATAGGTATAAAATTGATACTGAAGAAAATAGTTGTCTCAATTTTCTTTAATAACCCTGAATATTATTTATATGTTTTTACGGTAAGTATATAATAATAAATTACATATTGGATCCATTAAAAAATCGAGAAATCTCGTCGAGATTCTCGGCCGAGACGAGACTCCATTGTTCGAGACGAGAAAAAATCGAGACGAGACTTAATTTTTTGTCTTCTAGACGAGACGAGACGAGACAATGTAGTTTCTCGGCTCGATCGTCTCACTTGCCGTTTAACAATTTATCACATCTCCGTTAGTTTCCGTAAGCCCTATAGAGGCGCTGCAATCTTAAAATTGATCGCCAATAGTGCTCCGAGGTCACAGTTACAGTGTTCCCGTTATCATCTTGTAAAAAGTACGGACCGATAACACCTGTACGGGCAACAGCACACCAAACCGTAACTTTAGAACTGTGCAATTGGTCTTTCACGCATTTGCCTTGGATTCTCACTGGCTCAATAACGACAGTTTTGCTGATTCACTATGCCGCTCAAGTAAAAATGAGCCTCATGACTCATAAACAAAATAAGGTTGTTATTTTGCTCATGAATGGTTTCCATTTCTCGTGCGAAAGTAAGCCGCTGTGCATAGTCTCCTGGATTCAATTGTTGCACAATGGCCATTTTGTAGGGATGGAATCTTAGGTCTGTGTACAAAATACGCCTTGCCTAACTCTTTCCACATTTTCTGGACTACGTACTGAGCGGGGAGCCCCTGGCGGTCTTCTAGTCATCAGTGTTCCTCGTGTACGAAGTGATTCAACCCAACGTAAAATGGTGTTACGAGTGGGAACAGACTGATGGCTCGCGAGATTGAAATGGCGACGAAACGCACGCTGAACTGCAACAATGGACTCGTTATTCTGCACAAAACTATCGTATGCGAAAGCACGATGTTGTACCGTGCACGGCTCCATAATTTAGACTAAAACAAAATGGCGAGAGCCACTAAACAAATTGAGACCAGCCTCATGCCCCTGCCACTATCTGGGCCCGAGTACTAGCTGTTCCAATAACGTCTGTCCTTCCTGCCCCACCCCGGAACCCAACCAAACGAAACCAATTCTACCCTTCCCGGTACCCGTTCAAACGTTCCTTCACGAACAGCCGGATTCTTCAACTGTATAACATATGTATTTCACTATTATACGTTTTATATTACAAAATACACACAAATAATACATTGTTATATTTATTTTTCTTTAAAATATTTACCTGAACTGCAAATTCTCTCCCCAAATCAGCGACGTTCTTAGAATCAGGCCCGGATTACCCATAAGGCCAACCTAGGCCATGGCCTAGGGCGCAGGCACGGAGGGGGCGCACATTGAGTAGTTGGAAAAATGGGAAAACGGAAAGAGAGAAGTGACTGTAGTTACCAGACGACGTAAACAGTCATATTTGCTTTAATTATACAAAATCAGTATAGTAAAGTGATTGGTAAATCCTGTTGAGCTATGACAGTTGTCGAAGATTTTAAATAATTCTAATGTTTATATACCAGGTGTCTACTTTTTATTAATCATATCAAATATAATGGTAAAATTTTCATGACTGTAATTTCTGCCCTATGAATTTTAGAATAAAAGTATAAATACGAAAACTGTTCAGAATTGAAAACTGCATCTAATAAGTTCATAATTATCGTTTCTTTCGAGAGATAGAGAAGCAAAATAAAAGTTGTAATCTTTAGCTACTTAAAAAAAGTTGGGTAATGTATCTTTGATGACTGATAATAGTAGATGTATTAAAAAACAAATTTCATAAGGCAGTCTGTTAACCCACGAGTCCAACTTTGGAAAACGAGCCGCTTCGCGGTGAGTTTTAAAAAGGACGAGTGCGATCACAGTGCTTATGAAACATGTTTTTATACTATATTTTCTATTGGGGTAATTTATAATTCTATTAGATTTTTAATAAATGCGACTTGTAAAATCAGTTACGTTGGTAGCACTTCTCGCTAAACAAATTGAAAATTCTTTGTTGACTAACAGCAATTTGATGAAAACGAAAAGCTCCAAAAACAGTACGTTTATAGATCTTCTTAACATGTTTTCACTGCGTTTATAGACTCATAAATACACCGATATAGAAAAAGTTAATTAAATCAAGAGTTATTATAACTTGGTATACATTTAGGGGGGGGGGGTCGAGAAGGGGGGTGCAGTCATGAATTTTGGCCTAGGGCGTAAAGAAATGCTAATCCGGGCCTGCTTAGAATATCGTTGAAAATGTTCATTATAATAAACAGCACTAATATTTGGTTCAATCGGTAACTTTTACACATTTTATATTATCATTTTTCAACGAAAAACACTTAAAACACAACATTAACGACGACGAATGTCCGCAAACTGAAGCCACTGGCAGTGGTTTGAATTTGAACAGACTTGTCGTTTACATAAAATGTATTAGCAAATATAAACTATAAAAGAATATACAAAATACTAACTAACACGAAAATATTGAGGAGTTATTTATACTATTACTACGTTTACATGCAGTTTTGAAAATGGTTTCAGTATTCAGTCAAAATTATGCAAAACTGTTTACATGCAGTTTTCAAAACAAGTTTAAAAATTGATCTGAAATTAGTTTCGGCGCATGCGCATTTAGCTGATGTAAGAGACAGATCCTCTTCAGTCCAAATACTTCGTTTTGCTAATATTCCAATTATTTTATATACTGCGTACCACTACGCACTAAAACTACAAAACTGTCAGTATATTTGAAGATTAGTAACACAAAGAGACAGAAACGTTATTCTCTTTACGCATGCCAGTATCGAAACTGAATTTTAAGTGTTTACATGAGTAGTTTTGAAAATAGTTTTGAAGTCCAACCCATGAATTTTAGTTTTGGTTTGAGATGATTCAAAACCGTTTTGACACTGTATACATGGCGTTTTCAAAACTAAAAACGTTTTTAGTATTGAAAACGCCATGTATACAGTGTTAAAACGGTTTTGAACTATCTCAAACCAAAACTAAAATTCATGGGTTGGACTTGAAAACTAGTTTCAAAACTACTCATGTAAACACTTAAAATTCAGTTTCGATACTGCGCATGCGTCCAGAGCATAACGTTTCTGTCGCTTTGTGTTACTAACCTTCAAATATACTGACAGTTGTGTAGTTTTAGTGCGTAGTGGTACGAAGTATAAAAAATAATTGGAATAATAGCAACACGAAGTATTTGGAGTGAAGAGGATCTGTCACTTACATCAGCTAAATGCAAATGCGCCGAAACTGATTTCAAATCAATTTTGAAACTTGTTTTGAAATCTGCATGTAAACAGTTTTGCATAATTTTGACTGAAAACTGAAACCATTTTCAAAACTGCATGTAAACGTAGTATCAGTATATGTTCCGTAAGTCAACCAAAAAAGTCTGATGTGGCCAGCACATAACCTCTCGCCAGATATTTTACCTGGTTGTACGCATAAAACAAAAAATATTTTAAATACAAATACATATATTCATGTCTCACTACAAAATAATTCTCACATATATTTGCAAAATTTATGGGATATTTTAATATAAATTATGTACAATACATACATTTCTTTATATTCAATATCCTGAAAAATTCTCTTTCTACTTTCCTTTTCTTTTTCTTTATATTCGTCATTTTTTCGCAAATTCCCTTTATAGTCTTTTTACCTCCCGCTAACCTTGGTAAGGGAAGTATAGGGATCGTGCCAAAAATCGCATATCGAGATTTTGGTAAATGACTACATTTTAAGGTCCCTAGAATCCAATTTTAACATTTTCACTATGATGTCTGTGTGTATGTGTGTGTGGATCCTCCACTCTAACTCAAATACTATCATTCAAAAAATTATGAAACCGTGTATTTCGAACTTTTTCTTTAGATATTGGTGTAAATCGGATAACTGGAAATGCCACTTTACTAGAAGCTCAAAATAGTTTTTCTTCGAAAAACACCATTAAATGTTATTTTTTCGAGATTAATGTTATTATAAAAATTAAAGATTATTAAATTTTCTATACATTTACATTAATACTTTTTCTATATATTTTATGGATATATTTATAAAATTATCTATAATTTAAATCCCACAGCGTACGCTTTAAACAAACGAAGATAAATGTCACTATCAAAGAACTAATCATTTCAAAATAATATTAGTAACGTTTTAAAAAGAAAAAAGTAAATAGAACAATTGATAAGGAATTCAATACAGTTTCCAGCATAAGTAAATATGTAGGTATGTATTTAGATTAATAAAAATTAACGATTCACAAAATGTTTAAGCTAATCCTCATTTTTGGATTAGTGAATTCTATTCTATCCCAGTATTTAAAATTTAATTTTCATTTTATTATAGCTCCGGTGGCGCAATGTTTAGAGCAACGCCTCATGTCATGAGTGCCCTCGGGGCTCTGGGTTCGAATTCCACTAAGGTATGGATGTGTGTGAATGTGAACCCACTCTGTAATTGGGATTTAATCCCGTTGAGGAGTTTAAAAAAAGGTAGTTACTTGGATTAGATTAGACTATATTTTAAGAAATAAACTGTCAAAATTAGAGTATAATTCGCTAATCCAAAAATAAGGATTAACTTGATCTTTTTTGTGACTCGGTCTGTATTAGGCGTGAGGTATAGTGTTGGCCACACCAGATTTTTCTATTTACATATGTATCCCTACATATATTTTGTAAAGCATTAATATATTTTTTTTCAAAACACTTGGGAGGGAAGGGGCGCAAATTTTCCTTTTGCCTCAGATGCTAAAATATCTATATCCGGCTCTGACGGGAGGCAACGGTTTGTAAAAAAACTGATTTACCATGTTAATCTACTATGTACATCTTGAAATAAAAAAATTTTCATTTAACCTGAAGTTATCCACGTATCTCAGATGTACTGGTCATTAGTCATTCGTGTTTACTTTTTCGTCTGATTAACTTTTGTATACGTTGTTTGCGGTGTATTCTTAGAATTTTATTACTGTTGCTTTGTTGCGTATCAAATCTGTATTTTTCAAAACAAACAGTAACTGTTTTTCGAGTTGTGTTTTTTTGTATCACGCAGTACTATTAAAAATATTTTCTGACTATTTTCGCAAGTATTTTGGCACGATGGCACAAAATAGCGTTTCACTGACATGTTTACTTTTGTAAATTTCAATTTATCTTAAATGTCACTTTGACGCCTAACCTAACCTAATGTGACAATCAAAATGGCTGCGTTAATGAAACGCTGACGTCACTGGGCAAGGGATGAGTAAGTAATTTGTAAGTACCTATGTAATTTCTGTATCTACAAATGTACTGTGTGCAAATCACACATAAACGATATGAGTGATAACGTCTTATCAGAAAGATAACATGATTTATTTGTCAATTCATCAACAGGTTTATTGATCAATTGCTGTAACACTGGCAGCAGAGAGAAAAGTAAGTACAATTTAGTTTATTTTGTGTTATATAATCTTTATGTATGTTACTATTCTAATGCAAATATTGTTTCAATAATAATAATAATAATAATAATAATAATAATAATAATAATAATAATAAATTCTTTTTACAATGACTGGTAATACAGACATAAAAATTTTAATTTCGTGTTATAAAATGAAAGTTTATTTAATTAACAAATTTTTGGAAAATTAGTTTACAAATATTGTAACCTACTTTAGTAACATTATGAATGTTATAATGCAGAACTTTAGGTACTTACTTTAACGGTATTTAGTACAACATTATGATCAAAATCAAAAATCGAAAATTTTATATCGCTGTTTTTTAAAAGAATAGTTTTGGAAATAGGTGATTTTAAATTGTGTTTTTTAATCCTACAAGTAATAATATATACAATATACAGGGTGTAAATGTAATAAGTGCATTACATTGAACCAGTAACGTAACTCGAGGAGAGCAACAATATGTCTTAATAAAACTTTTTTCTAAGTCTTTTAGATTTTGAGTTAAAATTCTTTAAAGATTTGCTGCATATTTCGTTACCCGCCCATGAAGAACAAATGGCTGCTGCCGTATTCAAGTGGGATACAAACAGCTCAAAAATTGTCGGTTATCGGTTACACTTGCACAGTAATTAATAAAAAAATCAACGGAAATAACATTTATTATTAATTAATTCGTAATAGTACAATTTTTAAAATAAAGATTTAAATTTTGAATAACAAAATTATAAAGTTGTGTATTAAACCACCTGTGAATATAGGAAGACAAGGAGGAACGAGGAAGAGCAGAAGCATAGTTATTAGGTTATGAGATGATTATTTATCGTCGACAAATCATAATAGTTTAAATACGTTATTCAAAAAATGAAAGTACATACTTTTGTCCATTTAAACGAGATACATGAGTACCAATAATTAGTCGTCCATTTATTGTTCCCGCCCAAACATTTTTTAGTGAAAATTTTTACAGAATTTTCGTCTGTCGAGATGTGTATTGTTAATAAATACACCTTCCCAAGTAAATTCAGTCTCATTAATGAACATTATGAGGCATTCCCAAAATTGAAGTCTGTTGCTTTTTTTAAATTGTCATATGTGACACTCCGTATTGTGATAAAGATGTACAGGATTAACAAATGTGCGCTCCGTCTAAATGCGTTGGCAACTCTATAACACTATCTTTATATCAACCACAAATTAAAATGTAGCAAAGATACGAATAAATAAATAAACCATAGGTAAGTAATTATAATATCTGTGTACTCGCTATTTGTAAACGTAAGCATTTAGACAGAATTTTACCTTATAAACAAGTTTATTACTAATGTTAAGATTTAATTGCAACAACTGACAGGACTGTCAATTGCTAAAACAAAATTTTTCAGATCTATTGCTACTGCATTCAATTATTAGAAAAATATTTGGAACGACTCGTCAATTTACGGGGTTGCAAAAATGATAAAAAATATGCGATTACGAGAAAAACTTATTAAGAAATATTGTTGCTCTCGACGAGTTATATTACTGGTTAAATTTAATGTACTTTTTTCATTTACATCCTGTATAAAATAAATGCAAAATACATTGTGAATTGTTACCGGTAAACAGCTGTTTATCAGATTATAGCTACCGGAATCGATATTTTAAGAACGCAAGTGGTATACAGGGGTAGATCCACAACCTATAAAAAATTTGAAAATTTGAAACAGGTCAGAAATTTAATGTAGTTAACAAACTGAGCAGAGTCCTACTTTGAACACATTTCCAATTTTAACGCGCGCGCTTCGCATCACTACCTTTTTTTGAGATTAGATTCTTCATGAATCCGGTAGATGCATCTGGTAGATATTGTACAATTTTCGAACACGGTAACTTTTTTACCACTCGTGTTTTCGAACACAGTCGGTAGATGCGGTATTTACCGGTAGAATTTTCGTAAATGCCTATGTATTTTCTATAAAAATTCATTCAAAAAGTTCCTTGCAAATTCGAAATTTCTTGTATGTACATTACCTTTCGACAGTTGTATGTATTTTATACAAATTCCATACAGAAAGTTTCGAGCAAAAAGATCCTACATTTCGAGCAAAATTATAACACAAATATACTACGAATACGAATATGTCAATTGACACTGACATCTTTCAATCAGAATTTTCTTAATATAGTAGCTGTTTCTAGCATAGCTAGCTAATTTATGAAATTTAATTTCTTTATAATTTTATAACTCTATATCCATTTAATATGAAGTATAAAATGCAGTCAAATCGTATAGAGAATACAATATTCTTTAATATTTATAATAACATTAAATATGAAAAAATCTGATGTGGCCAGCACATTACCTTCCGTCAGTTCTATGTATTTTGTACAAATTTCATACGGAAAGTTCCTTGCTAAATTAAATATTCTATTTCTTGTACATTACCTTCCGGCAGTTGCATGTATTTTATGCAAATTTCATACAGAAAATTATTATTTTGTGACGTTTTCTATATACAGTGTAATGTATCTGCAGAAATAAAAGATTTATTATTTTTATTTCTTGTACATTACCTTAAAGCAGTTGTATGTATTTTATACAAATTCCATACAGAAGGCAAAAGATCCTATACCTATTTCTCGTAAAATTATAAGACAAACACACTATGTCAATTTCACTTGACACTGACATCTTTCAATCAAAATTTTCTTAATATAGTAGCTGTTTCCACAGCTATGGCTATTTTATGAAATTTAATTTCTTTATAATTTTTACCTTCCGTCACCTTTAGGTAAGGAAGGTATTGTCTTTGGTCAAAAAATTCGATGATGAGTTTTTAATCAATAAGCACGTTTTAGGGTCCCTAGAATACGAATTTACTATTTTTACGATGATGTCTGTATGTGTGTGTGTGTGTGTGTGTGTGGATGTGTGTGTGTGTGGATGTGTGTGTGTGTGTAACAAAATTTTCGTCTGCGATAACTCTAATACTACAGTTACAAAAATTATAATTTTTTCGTGTACTTCTTCGTTACATCCATATGAAGAGCTGATTAGATTTTGGTTACAATTGGTCAACCGGAAGTACCATCATTTGAAGATTTTAACAGTTTTTCTTGAAAAAACTATGTTAAATATAATTTTTTCACATTTGATGTTATTATAAATATTAAAGTATATTTTATTCTCTGTACGATTTGACTGCATTTTATACTTAATATTAAATGGATATAGAGTTAAAAAATTATAAAGAAATTAAATTTCATAAAGTAGCCATAGCTATGAAAACAGCTACTATATTAAGAAAATTCTGATTGAAAGATGTCAGTGTCAAGTGAAATTGACATAGTGTGTTTGTCTTACAATTTTTACTGGAAATATAGGATCTTTTGCTTTCTGTATGGAATTTGTATAAAATACATACAACTGCTTTAAGGTAATGTACAAGAAATAATAATAATAATAAATCTTTTATTTCTGCAGATACATTACACTGTATATAGAAAACGTCACAAAATAATAATTTTCTGTATGAAATTTGCATAAAATACATGCAACTGCGGGAAGGTAATGTACAAGAAATAGAATATTTAATTTAGCAAGGAACTTTCCGTATGAAATTTGTACAAAATACATAGAACTGACGGAAGGTAATGTGCTGGCCACATCAGATTTTTTAACTCTATATCCATTTAATATTAGGTATAAAATGCAGTCAAACCGTATAGAAAATAAAATATTCTTTAATACTTATAATAACATTAAATGTGAAAAAATGATATTTAACATAGTTTTTTCAAGAAAAACTGTTAAAATCTTCAAATGAGGGTACTTCCGGTTGTCCAATTCTAACCAAAATCTAATCAGCTCTTCGCATGGATGTAACGAAGAGAAATACGAAAGAATTATAATTTTTAGAATTGTAGTATGGAAGTTATCGTAGACGAAAATTTTGTTACACACACACACACACACGGACACACATACATACATACATACATACATACACACACACACACACACACATACAGACATCATCGTAAAAATAGTAAAATCGTATTGTAGGGACCCTAAAACGTGCTTATTCATCAAAAACTCACCACCGAATTTTTTGACCAAAGACAATACCTTCCTTACCTAAAGGTGACGGAAGGTAAAAATGATATTTACCATCGTTTTTTCAAGAAAAACTGTTAAAATCTTCAAATGAGGGTACTTGCAGTTGACCAATTATAACCAAAATCTAATCAGCTCTTCATACGAATGCAACGAAGTGGAATACGAAAGAATTATAATTTTTGGAATTGTAGTTTTAAAGTTATCGTAGACGAAAGTTTTGTTACACACACACACACACACACCCACACACACACACGCACGCACGCACGCACGCACGCACACACGCACACACACACATACACACATACACACATACACACACGCACACACACACACACACGCACACACACATACACACACATACACACACACACGCACGCACACACGCACACACACGCACGCACGCACGCACACACACACACACACATACACACATACACACACACACACACACACACACACACACACACACACACACACACACACACACACACACACACACACACACACACACACATCATCGTAAAAATAGTAAAATCGTATTCTAGGGACTTTAAAACGTGCTTACTCATTAAAAACTCACCACCGAATTTTTTGACCAAAGACAATACCTTCCTTACGTAAAGGTGACGGAAGGTAAAAAATATATCAGTACGAAAGAAACAAAAACAAAAAGAAAGATTCCTATATTCGGCGCATTAACGTTAACTACTTATGGTCACTTTTATGTGGCAATTGTTATTTACGTATTCTATTAAATTTTCAGGTCTAAAATAACGATGGCATCTCAACTTAAAGTTAAACAAAGCGTCGTTGGAGTTGTCAACAATGGAGATGGAATTTTTAATATCGGCAGAGATCTAGTGGTAGGTTCCTCTTCAGAAGAATCATTTGATGAACTTGACCCACCGCGAGAGTCCAAAGTGTTTAAGGGCAGGGAAGAAGACATAGGCAAATTGGAGGCTTTATTGTTCAGAAAGGGATGAGAAAGGTTGTCATTCACGGCTTGCCAGGTTACGGGAAAACAGAGTTAGCTGTACAATTTGCAAAACATTGTATAGATTCTAAAAATATTGACAAAGTCCTCTGGATTAGTGCTGAAACTTACGAGAATCTAAAAAGTCTTCACAAAACCCTGAAAAAGTATACAAATTTTTTGAAAATAAACGTTGTTTGTTTATTTTCGACAATGGAGATTCAAGATCAAGTATAAGGCAATATGAACCACCAAATGTTGAAAAATTTTATTTATTGATAACAAGTCACGTAGCTGATTGGGATGATGACATATACCAAATGTCACTCGGGCCACTGAACGAGCAAGCATCATTAGATGTTTTTAGAGAAATTTTACGTGATAGACATCAAAAAGACGAAGAAAATGTATATAAAGAAATGATAAGATTTGTAAGTAATGTACCCCTAGGCTTAATAGTTATAGCGGGACATTTGAGATTTAAAATGGATGCATGCAAACAAGGAAAATTTAATACTAACCACTTTTTGGGAGAAATTTCAAAAATGTTAAACACGAAAGATCATCATTCTCAGACATCATATGAAAACTCGATATATGCAGCGATGCGTGTTGCCTTAGATAAGATGTTTGTACAAGAGTTTGCAAAATCGGACCAGATTCGGGAACAAAGTATGGTAGTATTGGGCATATGCGTTTATCTTGATCCAGATAGCATATATATTAGGGATATTAAAGAAATAATGGAATTTTCAGAAGAAAATACAGTGAATGAGTGCTTGTATTTGACGAAAAACTTTTCATTCATTGAGTATGATGACGGTGTAATCAAAATTCACAGATTGTGTCAGGGAATTTTAAAATTATATTTTCATCAAATTAAGAAAGATTATTACTGTGTATGTTTGCGTTGGATAATCCGGCAAAAATCTTGGCATAATTGGCATGAAGGTAGAATTTTGATGGAAGCAGATAACAAGAAAGAAACTGTACTTGATATCTATCAACAGATTGTTTCTGAAAATCATTACCCGTATATAGAAAGATTATTGACACTTCTTGCACTGTATGGTTGCTGTGAAAGTTTCGAATTAATTTTCCAAAATATAAGTTTTAGAAAAAGAAAGCAATTCGTGAACAATATGAATCTTATTGATGTTGCAATCAGGCAGATGTAGTAAGGTTGTTTTTAGAGTACGCTGATTTTAAAGATCAATACATCCCCTTTCCCACATTTCCATTGCACTGGGCATCCCTGGAAGGGCATGTAGACATAGTGCAAATCCTACTGAAGAAAAGAGCATATGTGCATATTCAAGACAGTGGATGCAAAACACCACGGTTCTTGCAATGCCATTGGTGGCATGAAGTCATAGTGCGAATGCTGCTGAAGAAAAAGACAGATGTGCATGTTCAAGACATTGACGGCAAAACTCCGCTGCACTGGGCATCTGGGAAAGGGCATGTAGACATAGTGAAAATGCTGTTGGAGGAAGGAGCAGATGTGCATGCTCAAGACAGAGAAGGCAAAACACCACTGCACTGGGCATCTTGGGGAGGCAATATAGACATAGTGAGAATGCTGCTGGAGGAAGGAGCAGAAGTGCATTTTGTAGACAACGAGGGCAAAACTCCACTGCACTGGGCATCTTGGGGAGGGCATAAAGACACAGTGCGAAATTTGCTGGAGAAAGGAGTAGATGTGCATGCTCGAGACAACGAAGGCAAAACACCACTGCAGTGGACATCTCGAAAAGGGAATGTAGACATTGTGCGAATGCTACTGGAGAAAGGAGCAGATGTACATGTTCGAGACAACGAGGGCAAAACTCCACTGTACTGGGCATCTTGGGAAAGCCATATAGACATAGTTAAAATGCTATTGGAGGAAGGCGCAGATGTGCATGTTCTAGATAAAGAAGGCAAAACACCACTGCACCGGGCATCTCAAAATGGGAATGTAGACATTGTGCGAATGCTGCTGGAGAAAGGAGCAGATGTGCATGTTCTAGGCAACGAGGGCAAAACACCACTGCACTGGGCATCTCGGAATGAGAATGTAGACATTGTGCGAATGCTGCTGGAGAAAGGAGCAGATGTGCATGTTCTAGACAACGGGGGCAAAACACCACTGCACTGGGCATCTCGGAATGAGAATGTAGACATTGTGCGAATGCTGCTGGAGAAAGGAGCAGATGTGCATGTTCTAGACAACGAGGGCAAAACACCACTGCACTGGGCATCTCGGAATGAGAATGTAGACATTGTGCGAATGCTGCTGGAGAAAGGAGCAGATGTGCATGTTTTAGACAACGAAGGCAACACACCACTGCACTGGGCATCTCTAAATTGGAAGGTAGACATTGTGCGAATGCTGCTGGAGAAAGGAGCATATGTAAATGTTCGAGACATCAAAGAACACACACCACTGTACTTAGCGTGGAATGGAGACATAGCACGAATGTTGCTAAAGAATGGAGCCGATGGGCATGTTCGAGACAAGAAAGGCAAAACACTACTGCACAGGGTATATTGTGGAGGGGATATAGATATAACGCGTATGCTGCTGGAGCAAGGAGCAGATGTGGATGCTCGAGACAACGAAGGCAACACACCACTGCACGCTATATGTCAGCAGTGGATTGAGAATACAGACATAGTGCGAATGCTGCTGGAAAAGGGAGCAGATGTGCTTGCTCGAAACAACGAAGGCAAAACACCACTGGATCAGGCAACCTTTAGGGGCCACACAGACATAATAAATATATTACAGCAACAAATACATTAATTAACATTCTCTACAAGCAACCAAAGTATACAAATTTTCCATTTTTGCTGACAGATCATCCTTTATATGAGGTAACTGTTACAAATTTTCTTAATTTAATCAAAGTATATAATAGGTTTGTGCCTACAGCCAGCCCGGACTGTCATATGTATGTCAGACGCATGTGCATTTTAAAAATATCATTCCAACCGACTGTTGTACAATCCATCGGACTGTTGATATGTTTGTTCCTACAGACCTCGGACGCATACATGAACGCATCCGCGGACTGTCAGATCCATCCACTGGTCTGTGCTATGTACTATTTGTCAGCACATGCGCGCAGCGAGGAAAGTATCGAAGCTTGATTGTTTATCTGCTTTCATAATAAATGATTTGGAATTTTAATCTGATCCAGAATCATTGTTAAGGCATTATTACACTAGAAGTAGTATATCTGACTTGTCGCGCATTATCCATGACTTCGGCTCATATCGCTGACTTACATCAGTGTGATAGCTACAAGGAAGTCATAGACCCTATTGTCAGATGAAATGGATTCGATTTCATTTCCTCTAACTATTTATCACTGACTTCTCTACTCCGCATGCGCAACTGTCTCTGAAGTACAAGAAAGTAACTTTACGGAATAAAATATAACTGCAGAAAACGTCAGAAGTTGACATTTTTTTGTTTGATGCGTATAAAATGATTATGCTTGTCTACATTTTGATTATTTTTCCATCGTTTTCATTCATTTACTTGAAATAATTTGATATGTCAAACAAATTTGAAATATGTTTTCATTAAAGAAACCATACCATAACCAACTTCAAGTATGAAAATCCACTGAAAGTCATAGAAAACGGTTGTTCGAACTTGCTGTGTTAGTCATACGAAATAAATCAGCGAAAAAGAGTCAAAGATATGATTGTAGTGTGATAAGGCCTTCATGAAGAAATGGGTTTGATATTTGGCCAGCCACGAATAAAAAAACAGTAATTATGTAGGTATATAATATGATAAATAATTACAGCCGTATGCATAAGTGCAAGCTTAAAATGGTTTTAGCAGCATTTTACGTAGTGGCCAGTAACATCATATAAAATGCTATTAGCGGGATGGTATGCATAGTTGTACTTTTACTGGTCACTACTAAATAGCCAACTTGCATTATATTTAACCTGGCAGCATTGTAAAATTTGGTTGTTTATTAAGCTGACAGCTGTCAGTTCTATATGTTTTGAGGTAGAATACCACTTCGTATATTATTATAGCGTTCTTGGTATTAGATTTTAGTTGATTAGACCAGTTATATTAGGTTATATAAATTAAAAAATAAATTAAAAAATAGTGGTTATAAGTGGATAACTGTGATAACTATCAAGTGCTGTCATCACATATATCAGGGAGTATGTTAATAAACGGATTGTTACATTTTAATTTGAATAGTCAGGCATTTTATATATAGAACTAAACAAAGTAAAATGGAAGAGGGCTTGTTGAATATACACGAGGAGGTGGAAGAAATAGAAGCAATACAAGAATTTATTGGAATCAATGACAAATTGTACCCTTGTCGTAAGGTTTACTAAAATCTAATAATGGTGAAATAAGTGGCAGATAATAGTTACCAATCCCATATTCAAGATACCTATTAACACCCTTATTGAATCCGGTCACATGCAGAACGGCGTTACAATCGAGCGCACATTCGAACGAGGAATGTTGTGGAAAGACTGTTTGGAATAATGAAAAATAAATTTTGATGCTTTTTTAATGAACTTCATATAGAAACGGCAATAATTGCAGTGGTTGTTTTGCATAACATTTGTGTTAATGAAAAAATCGAAGAGCCTGATGAAGAATTCGCAGATGATGAAGATAAAGAAGGCGATGGCAACATTCCTGAGAGGCATCCTTCGAAGGCAATATATTGAAAAACAAATATAATGCAAAAAACTAAAGTGTTAACAAATTACTTATAGTTACATTAAAGACAAACAAAATGTGAACTAAAATGTGAATAAATTATTCCTTTACATGTACAAATTTATTGATAAATACTAAATAAATTTAAATATTGGCACTACTTACAACTCTTCCCGTTTTTCCCCTAAAGCTCCAATTCTTGCTTCTTGGTATTGTTTCTCATAATTTATTTTTAATTGATGCATTTCTTCGGCATACATTAACACCACTACAACTACCTTTTTTATAACTACTAAAACCGTTGTTTAGAGGTTTACCTTAAAAGTGTCTTAAACATGCGTCAGTTGGTTTTTAACACTTAGTTGCCAACTAACAATTTAAATCCTACTAAATGTCACTATACATAAGGTTTTGCTTAGTGACATTTTAAAATGTTTTTAAAATGATCTTAGTGACCACTAACAAATTTATGCATACGGCTGTTAATATTTGTTTTTCGATAATTTATTGACTGATATTTTTTCTGCAAAGGAAACAGTAATTAATTATGATGATGACAAGTCCGTTGACCGTTCCAACTATACGAAGTTTCTTACACATGCCTGGTTGAGTACATGAACAAGAAATGCGCGCAAAAGGGTTCTTGAATGCGTACATGAACGCATCCAAAAAGTCGTGTAGGAACAAACCTAATATGTACTTTATGATCTGATTCTTTAAAACTTTAAGCTCAGAAAGGAGACACATGAAATTAATTTTGTACACGTGTATTATTTAAATTTCATAGTTTTTTCATTGCTGAATGAATTACTCTGTAAACGAACTAATGTTAATAATATAAGAGTCCCGCTAACTTTATAACTGATGTTACTTTTAGGCAACTCCATCCGTTACACTTGGGAATACTATAAGATCAACAGTGCAGCGGTATAATGTGCACGGATTACCCTTGCTGTACTGCGTCAACATAAAAATCTTGCCCATGAAGTAGGCGCAAGTGGACTTTGCGCGCTCAAAATTTAAAAAGTACATGCTACAGTACAAATTGTAAATAAAAATAATTTATTGAATCTCTTATATGTTGATAGTTATTGGGAGCACTAATAGATGCCGTAAGTAAAAAATATGGAAGTTACAAAAATTTAAAATTAATAATAATATTGGTTTTGTTTATTACAGCCGCAAGTAATAAATATGAATTCATTTTAATATTTATTTAAATGTGCATAATAATTTGTAAATAACAATTAAGTATTTTTATTATAAATGCATAGTAGGTGTACAAAGGGGGATTACTCCGCAAATCTACTCATATTTCTTTTCAACAATCAATATAACATATAAAATAAGAGAACCTGAATGAATTTAATTACCTTTTTGTTGGTAAGTTATTATATTTGTTATTATTATTACGAATTTGATTTAATATTAATATTTATAAAAGTTTAACATTTACATTACTTATTTCAGAAAAATCTGATGTGACCAGCACATTACCTCTCGCCAGATATTTTACCTGGTTGTACGCATAAAACGAAAACTATTTTTAAATACAAATACATATATTCATGTCTCACTACAAAGTAATTCTCGCATATATTTGCAAAATCTATGGGATATTTTAATATTAATTATGTACAATACATACATTTTCTTTATATTCAATATTCTGAAATTTTCTTTTTCTACTTTCCTTTTCTTTTTCTTTATATTCGTGATTTTTTCGCAAATTCCCTTTATATTCTTTTTACGTATATTCTTTTGCGTTGTTGACTTTTTTTTATTTTCATAATCTTCATAATGATGTACAAATATTTTTGACAGTGGCATACACATATTTTTGACAGTGACATTTATGTGTTAATTACAAATATTTGAATTTCTTGCCTGAAAATTTTTACATCAAATTATTTTATATGCATTTCTTTATCTCTAAATCTATAGAAGATATAATAATGAATTTATATTTATAGAATAAAGAATTTAACGTTCTTTAATAAAAGTATTTACATCATTTCAAGTAGCCACCCATGGTTCCCTGTGCCTAGTTGTGGAGAGAATTCTCGCCTGTTGATTTGCTAATTAGTTGTATTCAAAAAATCATATATGCCCTATATATTAGACAAAGACACAAAGATCTGTATTCTGCGTGAACGACAAAGATGCTACGAGGTAGTGGTGATTTCACCCACTACTTAAACAAAGATGCCTTTAAATCTCGGACTGATGAGGGTGACAGAGATGACCTGCGATAGTGCTGGTTTCAACCCCCACTTCCTAATGTTCATCTAGTTCTTGGTTTACCTAAATTGAAAATATTTACACAAAATAACAATGTTTAAATAAATATGAACAGCCGTATACATAAATTTGTTAGTGGTCACTTAGATCATTTTAAAAACAATTTAAAATGTCACTAAGCAAAACCTACAGCCGTATGCATAAATTTGTTAGTGGTCACTAAGATCATTTTAAAAACATTTTAAAATGTCACTAAGCAAAACCTTATGTATAGTGACATTTAGTAGGATTTAAATTGTTAGTTGGCAACTAAGTGTTAATAACCAACTGACGCATGTTTAAGACACTTTTAAGGTAAACCTCTAAACAACGGTTTTAGTAGTTATAAAAAAAGTAGTTATAGTGGTGTTAATGTATGCTGAAGAGATGCATCAATTAAAATAAATTATGAGAAACAATGCCAAGAAGCAAGAATTGCAGCTTTAAGGAAAAAACGAGAAGAGTTGTGAATAGTGTCAATATTTAAATTTATTTAGTATTTATCAATAAATTTGTACATGTAAAGGAATAATTTATTCACATTTTAGTTCACATTTTGTTTGTCTTTAGCTTTGTTCTACATGTAACTATAAGTAATATGTTAAGACTTTAGTTTTTTGCATTATATTTGTTTTTCAATATATTTCCTTCGAAGGATGCCTCTCAGGAATGTTGCCATCGTCTTCTTTATCTTCATTATCTGCGAATTCTTCATCAGGCTCTTCGATTTTTTTCATTAACACAAATGTTATGCAAAACAGCCACTGCAATTATTGCCGTTTCTATATGAAGTTGTAGTCCACTAAAAAAGCATCAAAATTTATTTTTCATTATTCCAAACAGTCTTCCCACAACATTCCTCGTTCGGATGTGCGCTCGATTGTAACGCCGTTCTGCATGTAACCGAATTCAATAAGGGTGTTAATAGGTATCTTGAATATGGGATTGGTAACTATTATCTGCCACTTATTTCACCATTATTAGATTTTAGTAAACCTTACGACAAGGGTACAATTTGTCATTGGTTCCAATAATTCTTATATTGCTTCTATTTCTTACACCTCCTCGTGTATATTCAACAAGCCCTCTTCCATTTTACTTTGTTTTGTTCATAAAATACCTGACTCTTCAAATTAAAATGTAACAATCCGTTTATAAACATACTCCCTGATATATGTGATGACAGCACTTGATAACTGTATATCCACTTATAACCACTATTTTTTAATTTATATAACCTAATATAACTTGTCTAATCAACTAAAATCTAATAACAAGAACGCTATTATAATATACGAAGTGATATTCTACATCAAAACATATAGAACTGACAGCTGTCAGCTTAATAAACAACCAAATTTTACAATGCTGCCAGGTTAAATATAATGCAAGTTGGCTATTTAGTAGTAACCAGTAAAAGTACAACTATGCATACCATCCCGCTAATAGCATTTTATATGATGCTACTGGCCACTACGTAAAATGCTGCTAAAACCATTTTAAGCTTGCACTTATGCATACGGCTGCTTATGTTTAGTGACATTTAGTAGGATTTAAATTGTTAGTTGGCAACTAAGTGTTAATAACCAACTGACGCATGTTTATGATACTTTTAAGGTAAACCTATAAACAACGGTTTTAGTAGTTATAAAAAAAAGTAGTTGTAGTAGTGTTATTCTATGCCGAAGAGATGCACCAATTAAAAATAAATTATGAGAAACAATACCAAGAAGCAAGAATTGCAGCTTTAAGGGGAAAACGCGAAGAATTGTAAATAGTGTCAATATTTTTTTATTTTAAATTTATTTAGTATTTATCAATAAGTTTGTACATGTAAAGGAATAATTTATTCATAATTTAGTTCACATTTTGTTTGTCTTTAGCTTTGTTCTACATGTAACTATAAGTAATTTGTTAACACTTTAGTTTTTTGCATTATATTTGTTTTTAATTAAAATATTTTTCAATATATTGCCTTCGAAGGATGCCTCTCAGGAATATTGCCATCGTCTTCTTTATCTTCATCATCTGCAAATTCTTCATCAAGCTCTTCGATTATTTCATTAACACAAATGTTACGCAAAACAGGCACTGCAATTATTGCCGTTTCTATATGAAGTTGTAGTCCATTAAATAAAGCATCAAAATTTATTTTTCATTATTCCAAACAATCTTCCCACAACATTCCTCGTTCGGATGTGCGCTCGATTGTAACGCCGTTCTACATGTGACCGGATTCAATAAGGGTGTTAATAGGTAACTTGAATATGGGATTGGTAACTATTATCTGCCACTTATTTCACCATTATCAAATTTTAGTAAACCTTACGACAAGGGTAGAATTCGTCATTGATTCCAATAAATTCTTGAATTGCTTCTATTTCTTCCACCTCCTCGTGTATACCTATTCAACAAGCCCTCATATATATACCAAGAACGCTATAATAATATACGAAGTGGTATTCTACCTCAAAACATATAGAACTGACAGCTGTCAGCTTAATAAACAACCAAATTTTACAATGCTGCCAGGTTAAATATAATGCAAGTTGGCTATTTAGTAGTGACCAGTAAAAGTACAACTATGCATACCATCCCGCTAATAGCATTTTATCTGATGTTACTGGTCACTACGTAAAATGCTGCTAAAACCATTTTAAGCTTGCACTTATGCATACGGCTGGAAATGTTTATTTACATCGATAAGGAGCCTGTTAAATATTTCGTTGATTATTTTGTTTATTGTGCACGTTTTACCTAGTAATTCATAGGTTTCAATTTCCCGAGTCAGGCCCGGATTCTAAGAAATCCTGTGGAATTTATTTAGTATCAAACCGTTGTTTCTCATGCTGGTACAATGGTAAATCAATTAGTTAATGTTAGTTAGTCATATTAGTTGTTTATTAATTGTTAAACATTCAAAATGTTATTGTAAATTCTTATATTCATTCGAACTGTAGACATTTTCACGCTACAATCTCATGCCTGGCCTGTCTTAAGTTGTCGCAACCCTCAGACCTATGGAAATTTATTACCCTCTTGAGTTGGCCGGCAAATATTCTTGGCACCATTCTAATAGCTAACACGTGCACTATGTTTTTGTCTCCATGTAGAAAACTGACACTAAAGATTTTAAATAATACCTAAATAAATGTCATCGTCATTAAAGAAATCTGCGTATATAGCAGCTTGGCCCACCCAGCTAGTACTATGCCGTGATGATATTTATTTATTTATTTATTTATTTGTTTGTTTATACAAACCCTATGTCGTCGCGTTTCTATATATATATATATATATATATATATATATATATATATATATATATATATATATATATATATATATATATATACCGTGTGTCTGTCTTAAAGGTGTCCATAGGAGATTAACATGGGAAATCAGTTTTTTACAATTTCTTGTTCGCCTAGTCATTTTAAGTAAAAACGCATCAAATAAAAGTTATAGGGCATAAAATTCTGCATCTTAGTCAATAAATAGAATTACCTTTACTTGCTTTGTAACGACAGAAATTAAATATGAAAATGTCGAAAATTACGTTGAAAATATCGTCAGCCATGGAATTGAACAAAAAATAAATAAATGCTTGACGTTTTATCTATCACACCGTAAATTAACTTATTTGACGTTTCTGACAATTTTATAAAACGTCAAGCATTTATTTATTTTTTGTTCAATTCCATGGCTGTCGATATTTTCAAAGTAATTTTCGACATTTTCATATTTAATTTATGTCGTTACAAAGCAAGTAGAGGTAATTTTGTTTATTAAATTAGATGCAGAATTTTATGCCCTAAAACTTTTATTTGACGCATTTTTGCTTCAAATAATTAGGCGAGCAGGAAATTGCAGAAAACTGATTTCCCATGTTAATTTCCTATGTACACCTTTAAGACAGACACACGGTATATATATATATATATATATATATATATATATATATATATATATATATATATATATATATATATATATCGGGTGTCTTAGGCCGACCGACACATGGGCGATTAACATGTAAAATTAGTTAATTGTGAATAGTATCTCCCCAGTGCAAGATATTAAGATGAAATTTTGCATGCTTATCCGGGGATACTATTTCTATGGATTTCAATTCAAATCAGTCAATTTACAAGTGTAATATTAGAATAAATTAAGAAAAATTGTAGAAGTACCATGAATGTTATTCATATCTTGAAAATAATAGTATCTAAGCAACAGCTCTGATAGAGTAGGGGTAACGTGCGCGCTTCACAATTTAGAGAGTCGGGTTTGAAACCAACCGACAGCAATATTTATTTTTTAATATTTTCTTTTCAAAATAATTTTTATTATTAATATGTTTTTAATCTTTTATTAATATTTAATTTAATAAAGTGGATACATTGTACGTAACAAGATTTATTTATTTAAAAAATATTTTATTATTTGCTTTATTGGTTTATTATAAATTAAATTTCTTCAAATTATAGTTAGCCCTGACGAAAACAAAAAAACGAGAACATTGGATTTGAATAATCAAACGTCAAATGCAGATTTGTATTGTACTATCTTTATTTGTTGCTAGTGTTATTTAAATAATATGGATTTAACTACAAAAGATAAAATTCGTATTGTGAAATTATTTCACATTGGTAATAGCCTACAGCAAACTGCTGATGTATTTTCTGCCGAAAATCCAGAAAAAGTAGTTAATAAATCCCGTGTAAGGCGTATTATTAACAGATTTGAAGAAACTGGGTGTGTTGCTAATCTCACAAAGCAGGAAATACAACCAATTGAAAATGAATTTGAAGAAATAATAATTGCGCGGGTTGAAGTGGAGCCTACTATTAGTTTAAGAAGTTTACAAATGGAATGTGGAATAAGTAGAACAAAAATTGCTAGAATACTTAAGAAAAAAGGATTTAGAAGTTACAAAGTAGGTAACCATCAAGAATTGCGAGACGGCGACAAAGAAAGAAGAGCAACTTATTGTGAAACAATTATGGATAAAGCCAATGAAAACAGAAACTTTTTGTATTCCCTCTGTTATACCGATGAATGCACATTTACTCTTCATAACGAACCGAATGTGCAAAACTTTCGCCACTGGTCAAGAGATAAACCAACTCTTCAAAATTTATCAAGAACACAATATCCCCAGAAGGTTAATGTTTGGGCGGGAATTTTGGGATCACACATTATTGGACCATATTTTATTGAAGGGACATTGAACGGTCCAAAATATTTAGATTTATTGGAAACAGTAGTTGGGCCTAGACTTACAGAATTAAATATGGAGAGGATATGGTTTCAACAGGATGGGTGTCCAGCGCATAACGTGCAAATTGTCAAAGAATATTTGGACAATTCATTTCCAGATTCTTGGATTGGTTTAAATGGACCAATTAATTGGCCGGCAAGGTCTCCTGATCTAAGCCCCTTAGATTTTTTTCTTTGGGGTCATTTAAAATCAAAAATTTACGGCCATTATGAATTGACCACTTTAGAAGACCTGAAAGCGGCAATAAGGAATGAATGTAGGCTTATTTCTAATCGACAGCTAAGCAACGTGCGACAGCAATGTTACGATCGTCTCGGATTTTGCTTAGCGCAAAACGGCGGCCATTTTGAATATTTATTATAATTTTTAAATTTTAGTGTTGTAATTAGTAGGTACGATTTAATATTTTTTTAAATAAATAAATCTTGTTACGTACAATGTATCCACTTTATTAAATTAAATATTAATAAAAGATTAAAAACATACTAATAATAAAAATTATTTTGAAAAGAAAAAATTAAAAAATAAATATTGCTGTCGGTTGGTTTCGAACCCGACTCTCTAAATTGTGAAGCGTCCACGTTACCCCTACTCTATCAGAGCTGTTGCTTAGATACTATTATTTTTAAGATATGAATAACATTCATGGTACTTCTACAATTTTTCTTAATTTATTCTAATATTACACTTGTAAATTGACTGATTTGAATTGAAATCCATAGAAATAGTATCCCCGGATAAGCATGCAAAATTTCATCTTAATATCTTGCACTGGGGAGATACTATTCACAATTAACTAATTTTACATGTTAATCGCCCATGTGTCGGTCGGCCTAAGACACCCGGTATATATATATATATATATATATATATATATATATATATATATATATATATATATATATATATATATATATATATATATATATATATATATATATGGGTGAATTTGATGTTCCGGAAGATATTTTATCAAAACAGTATAAGAAATTATTTTGAATAAACGCATAAATGTTCACCTAATTATGCCATTCATGTCTGTAGAAGATATGTATTATATTTTGAGATTCGTTTTAACATGACAGATCTCAGTTCTTTATTTCTTATGCACTTATTTCTTATGACTTTGCCGTAGAAGAATTTAGTGAGAAAGGGCTGTGTGAAGATGCAATGGACAGGAATGAGTATGGAACAGAGACCCCTAATAAAATACGGAAAACCTGAAGAAGAAGAAGAATAAAATAATATCGTAAAATATAAAATACCTGAAATGTATGTAACAAATAACTTATTTAAGTAAATGGATACATGTATATAAATAATAAAAGTATTGCTCATAGAAAACTAGTTATTTGTATCACTAGGCCAGAAACTGTACATTTGCGAGACCGAGTTTAAAGCGAGGCCTGCAAATACGAGATCTCGCAAAACAGTTTCTGGGCGTGTAATACACAAGATTTTTTGTGCCGACTTCTCCATACATTCTTCGTATATGAAAAATGAACATATATTTTTATCGGTTTTGCATTGCAAGTTTAATTATAATTACTTACATTTGAGCTTAAAATGCGTAATTATTTTATATCTATTGAAAAGATAACATACAAACATTAGTTATATATATTTTATATACTTTCGTATATTTTTAATGACAGATTGCGGAAACCTGAAACTCAATTGTATCGCGTGAAGTTAGTTGTAGTTACAAAACAAACTATTCATAAAGTTGGAACTTATAATTAATTTATTCGAAATGTCAGTATTGGCAGCATATTATTATTTTTATGGCAAAATTTAGTTATTTAAGTTACAATAATTAAAGATTTAGCCCTAAAATTTGTAAACATTTTGCTAATTTTTGTTTTGAAAATAATCTTAAATTGACATATCACCAGAACAGTAATGCCAACTCCTTTTGCCGGCCTAGGTCAGCAACAGAGCATTTCTGGACGATTTTGAATTCTGTAATACTAGTCAAAATGGACGGAGGTACGAAAATTAATTTTTGGATACTGAAAGAACATATTTGGAAGTTTTATATCAAGCAGTTTTAAAGAAAACATCTTGAAGGTGATGGCCGCTATTTCCTGCCGAATAAGATTCTTCAGCTGAAGCAGGGTTATAGGACAATGTTTGTAAACTTCTGCCTTGAGATATCCCCATAAAAAATTACATGGAGTTTTCAGTTATGAAGATAATGTTCCCCTGACGGCTCATCACGATTCGAGGTGACACCACGTGGGAAGCGCGGCGCGCTCGCCCAATCCAACGCCAAACACAGCCCTACATTTCTGCTTCAGCTGAAGAATCTTATACGCCAGGAAATAGCCCGAATGTTGGAACGTGTAGAGAGGAGCTTCAGAACCTTCAAGATGTTTAATTTAAAACTGCAGGATTTAAAATTTGAAATTAAGTTATTTCATTATCAAAATATATTTTTTTTCTATAAACACATTTTATTCTATTCGCCTCAAAAAAAAAAATTCTAGGCCCCACCCTGTATAATACCATCAGCGGGTTTTAAACCATTTGCTAAAATGTTTACTGTTTATAATTTTCACAAACAATATGAGTGATAACATCTTATCAGAAAGATAAATTTATTTATTTATCGATTCGTCAACAGGTTTATTGATCAATTGTTGTAACATTGGCAGCAGAAAAAGTAAGTTCAATTTAGTTTATTTTTTATTATATAATCTATATATATATATATATATATATATATATATATATATATATATATATATATATATATATATATATATATATATATATACAGGGTGTAAATGAAATAAGTGAAATAAATTTAACCAGTAATATAACTCGTCGAGAGAAACAATATTTCTTAATAACTTTTTCTCGAAATCGCATATTTTTTTTAGCATTTTTACCACCCCGTAAATTGACGAGTCGTTCCAAATATTTTTGTAATTGAATGCAGTAGCAATACCTATGAAAAATTTTGTTTTAGTAATTGATAGTCCTGTCAGTTGTTGCAATTAAATTAAACTTGTTTATAAGGTAAAATTCTGGCAAAATGCTTATGTTTATGATTAGCGGATACACAGACATTGTAATTACCTATGGTGAAGTTCTCAAGGTCAACGAAGTTACACGAAAATCATTCTCTTCGTAATATTCGTAAATTTATGTTGTACCACATACAATATCCTCGGGATTATCACAGTTTGATGTGTCACATATGACAATTTGGAATATTTTAAAAGAGTAACAGTTACTTCCATACCATGTGCAAAAATTTCAGTTTCCAGCATTTCAACTTTGCGAATGAGTTGTATTGTTCACTGATAGGGCTGGATATATTAGAGAAAGTGTCTTTAATAATGCACAATACGCTTATCTGGTCACAAAAATCCTCATGCTGTAAGAAGGAAACAATTGTCAACGAAAAATATCATTAATTGTTGGGCGGGAATAAATTGTCGAAGTCATTGGTCCTCATATAATCCCACCTCTTTTAAATGGACAAAAGTATGTACTTACATTTTTTGAATAACGTATTTAAACTATTATGATTTGCCGTGTTGACACACGAAAATTCATTTCATAACCTCCATAACTAGTATGCTCTTCCCACGCGCTTACTCTATTCACACAGTTCAGGAACCTGTGATAATACACAATTTTATAATTTTGTTATTCAAATTTTAAATTTCTTTATTTTAAAAATTATACCATTACGAATTTATTAATAATAAATATGTTTTCCGTTGATCGTTTATTAATTAATGTGTCAACATGTATGCAACCACCACCCGACAATTTTTGTGCTGTGTACATCGATCTTTGATTCAAACAGCTGAGGGCAACAGAGATCTTGCCAGTGGCGGGTAACGAAATTTTAAACAAATCTCTAAAGAATTTTAATTCAAAAACTAGATTTAGAAAAAAAAAATTATTAAGAAAAATTGTTGCTCTCGACGAGTTACATCACTGGTTAAATTTAATGCACTTATTTCATTTACACCCTGTATATATATACCGTGCGTTTTATTTAACTTGAAACATTGAATTTGTTATATCCATAGTAACCAAATGACAGCAATGTATAAGAGCGTTCTATTTAAAATAGAACATAGCAAATAAAATATGTATTTTGATTTAATCATTTTAGAAATGAAAAAGATTGCAAGAAATATAAACATTTAATAAATGTTCACTGTCATCCACAACCAATTCTTGATGGGTTGGAAAGTGGTGCGATTTAAAATGTTCTTTCCTTAGTAAACGATGTACACTGGATTTGCTTACACCTGCAGCTTGCCCTATTGTTTTCGTAGATAATCTATTATGATTTCGTACCAGCGTAATAATTTCGGCCATTTTCACCTCCGTTAAAACATTATTTCGTCTTGTTTTCTTTACATGTTCACGTTTATCGCAACCATCTCTCTTAAAATTGGTAACAATTCGTGATATAGTTGAAGCACGGTGTAGAATCTATAGGTGAGTGCACGACGTATTCCAATGCATTACGAAGAATGGCTGACTAACTGGGCTAGTTCATACAGTGTACCGCTGGATGTCAGGTTTTGTTGCGACCCGGTTTTTACACAAAATATTTAAAATATTAAATTATTCATACATAACGCGTAGTATTCTATATTTTCAATCATTACCTTTTATCTTTTGTCATTTCTATGCATGTATTTTGTACAAATTCCATACAAAAACGGTTCTTTACTTCCAGTAAAATTATGAAACAACATATGTCAAATGCACTTGACGTTGATACCTTTCAATCAAAAATTTATTTTAGTACCTGTTTCTGTGATTATGAGTAGCTGGCTGCCGCTAAATTGCACATTTTGGCACCTTAAAAAGACTATATTTCTCTTTATTTGATCCATATCCTGTTCTGAATCTTGTAGCAAAACATTTTTTGTCAAATGGTAACGGGTCGCGTTAGCGCCATTTTGTTTCCCAGTTACTTAGCCATGTCAACGCATCTCGTGCTCTCACCTATAGATACTACACCGTGGTGTTGGTCGATCAAGAAATGATTTACGAAATAAATCAGATACCTGTCTGAGACTAACGTGTGCATTATACCATTGAATTATTTGCACTTTTTCTTGAACTATTTTTAACTTAGAAGTAACAATGCAACCCTAATTGACATATAATATTCACTTGACAATGACAGCCTATGTTCTATTTTAAATGGAACGCTCTTATACATTGCTGTCATTTAGTTACTATGGAAACTGCAAATCCTATGTTTCACGTTAAAAAATATTCACGGTATATATATACCGTGTGTCTGTCTTAAAGGTGTACATAGGAGATTAACATGGGAAATCAGTTTTTTGCAATTTCCTGCTCGCTTAATTATTTTAAGCAAAAACGCGCCAAATAAAAGTTTTAGGGCATAAAATTCTGCATCTAAATCAATAAACATAATTACCTTTACATGCTTTGTAACGACAGAAATTAATTATGAAATTGTCGAAAATTACGTTGAAAATATTGACAGCCATGGAATTGAACAAAAAATAAATAAATGCTTGACGTTTTATCTGTCACTACGTAAGTTAACTTATTTGACGTTGCTGACAATTTGGTAAAACGTCAAGCATTTATTTATTTTTTGTTCATTTCCATGGCTGTCGATATTTTCAACGTAATTTTCAACATTTTCATAATTAATTTCTGTCGTTACAAAGCATGTAAAGGTAATTCTGTTTACTGACTTAGATGCAGAATTTTATGCCCTAAAACTTTTATTTGACGCGTTTTTGCTTAAAATAATTAGGCAAGCAGGAAATTGCAAAAAGGATTTCCCATTTTAATCTCCCATGTACACCTTTAACTCAGACACACGATATATATATATATATATATATATATATATATATATATATATATATATATATATATATATATATATATATATATATATACAGGATGTTTAGCTGAGTCCGGCACCAAGAATATTTCGTTTAATTTGGGATAAAAAGTTAATAAGAAAACTTAAACTAGACAAAGGGAAGAATTTTGTATCATTTCCGGTTTTAGCGGAATTGGGTACAAGTTTAAATCTAGTACAGTGAATCGGTATTTTTATATTGTTTTCTAGAATGTAAATAAAATTAGCTTCACAACGATACCAAAATATCATAGATTTTCTTCAACTGTTTCATTTATTTTCAAAATTTGTATTAATAAAATTCCTTACAAACATAGCATGCTATGAAACAATTTTAATACCTTCAATTAAATCACAAAATTGTTAAAGCACTTCAACTTTATGTAGATAAATACTTTTCTTTTGTTTTAAGGTAATAAAATTGTTTCACAACTTGCTATGTTTAATTTTGTATGGAATTTTATTAATACATATTTTGAAAATAAATGGTCGCCATTTTGAAATGGTTGAAATAAAACTATGATATTGTGATATCATCGTGAAGCTAATTTTATGTACACTCAGAAAATATATATAAAAATACCGATTCCCTATGCTAGATTTAAAGTTGTACCCATTTCCTCTAAAACCGGAAGTGATGCAAAATTACTATTATGGTCATCTTATGAGCCCTTTTGTCTAGTTTAAGTTTGCGTTTTAACGTTTTCGTGTATCTCTTAAGATACAGGGTGTTATTACTAAGTTGTAGCATCCAAAAACAGCAGTTAGAACTCTAAGTTAAATTTTTTGATTTGAAGCCGCATAGTTCATAGTTATTGGCGTTCTTTTGTTTTTCGAAAAATCGTCATTACTCCCTTATTTTAAGGAATATTTAAAAAAAAGTTTTTATTCAAATTGAATTACAAGATAAATTTTAACAAACTGCAACAATCATTTAAAACAAAGTAGGCTTGCTGCCATTATATATTTATTTATTTATTTTATTTACTGATAATTTGCAAACGTAGTGAGACTCCTTACAAATGGTTCACAATACTAAACATGTGTTTTATAACTATTAACTATATTAACAATAAAGAATAACCCAATGTAACAAAGATATATATATATATATATATATATATATATATATATATATATATATATATATATATATATATATATATATATATATATATATATATACTACTGCTTTGAAAATATTTTAGTTGAAACGGTCATGTCGGCTCGGAAAAAACCTAGATATAATATTTCATAAAATAATTACTGAGTTTACATGCAGTTTTGAAACCGTTTTTAAAACGTTTTTAGTTTTGAAAACGCCATGTATAGTGTCAAAACGGTTTTGAATTATCTCAAACCAAAACTAAAATTCATTGGTTGGACTTGAAAACTAGTTTCAAAACTACTCATGTAAACACGTAAAATTCAGTTTCGATACTGCGCATGCGTACAGAGCATAACGTTTCTGTCGCTTTGTGTTACTAACTTTCAAATATACTGATAGTTGTGTAGTTTCAGTGCGTAGTGGTACGAAGTATAAAAAATAATTGAAATAATAGCAAAACGAAGTATTTGGAGATAAAAGGATCTATCACTTACATCAGCTAAATGCGCATGCGCCGAAACTAATTTCAAATCAATTTTTAAACTTGTATAAAATTCTTCTGCCGCTTCTCTAAAACTTGTTATTATCTCCTACTAATAATACTATCTCCACTTTATCTTCCATTGTCAGCACCATAGTAATTAATTTTATTATTTAAATAACAAACGACAAAGGTATGACAGTTCTAATTAGTATATCATGAAAACAATCGAGAAAACAATTGCTCTCGTAGCCTTCTCACATATTAAATTACATCAATTAATGATAAAATTTCAGCAAAAGAAAGTATTTATTTTTAACAAATGAATATGGTAAATACTAAGATATTTGGTATGGTCGTAAAGAGAATAAAAAATACAATCTAAATTTATAAAAAACTTGTATAGGTTGTATTAAAATTTACAAAGTTGATATCACTTCCGGTTATACCGGAAGTCCCAGAATTACACTATTCATATAATATAATCTCAGATATTATATTGAATAAATTATGTCCTATAAGCAATAAGCGTATCTGCAATAATAAGCCAGATAAATGGGTGTAACCACTTTTTCAGACACACTATATATATATATATATATATATATATATATATATATATATATATATATATATATATATATATATATATATATATATATATAAGTACATTAAATTTAACCAGTAATGTAACTCGACGAGAGCAACAATATTTCTTAATAACTTTTTCTCGTAATCGCATATTTTTTTAGCATTTTTACCACCCCGTAAATTGACGAGTCGTTCCACGTATTTTTCTAATAATTGAATGCAGTAGCAATAGCTATGAAAATTTTGTTTAAGCATTTGACAGTCTTGTCAGTTGTTGCAATTATATTTTGGCATTAGTAATAAACTTGTTTGTCAGGTAAAATTCTATCAAAATGCTTACGTTTACAAATAGCGAGTACACAGACATTGTAATTACTTACCTATGGTTTATTTATTTATTCGTATCTTTACTATATTTTAATTTGTGGTTGATATAAAGACAGTATTATAAAGTTGCCAACGCATTTAGACGGAGCGTTTCCAAATCCTACTGTTCCTAATATTCGCACATTTGTTAATCTTGTACATCTTTATCACAATACGAAGTGTCACATATGACAATTTTAAATAAAGCAACAGTTGTATCCATATCATGTTCAAAAAATCTGATGTGGCCAGCACATTACCTTCCGTCAGTTACATGAGGTATTTATGAAAATTCTACAGGTGAATTGTTACCGGTAAACAGCTTTTTATCAGGTTATAGCTACCGGAATCGATATTTTAAGAACGCAAGTGGTAAACAGGGTAGATCCATAACCTATGAAAAAATTTGAAAATTTGAAACAGGTTAAAAATTTGACGTAGTTAACAAACTGCGCAGTCCTACTTTGAACACATTTCCACTTTTAACGCGCGTACTTCGCTTTGCATCAGTACCTTTTTTTGAAATTAGATCCTTCATGAATCCGGTAGATGGATCTGATAGCTATTGAACAATTTTCGAAAACAGTAACCTTTTACCACTCGTGTTTTCGAACACCGTCGGTAGATGCGGTATCTACCGGTAGAATTTTCGTAAATGCGTATGTATTTTCTATAAAATCCATGCAGAAAGTTCCTTGCAAAAGATTCTAAATTTCTTGTATATACATTACCTTTTGACAGTTGTATGTATTTTATACAAATTCCATACAGAAAGTTTCGAACAAAAAGATCCTATATTTCGTGTAAAATTATAACACACATATACTACGAATATGTCAACTGCACTTGATACTGACATCTCTCAATCAGAATTTTCTTAATATAGTAGCTGTTTCTAGCATAGCTGACTAATTAATGAAATTTAATTTCTTTATAATTTTATAACTCTATATCCATTTAATATGAAGTATAAAATGCAGTCAAATCGTATAGAGAATACAATGTTCTTTAATATTTATAATAACATTAAATGTGAAAAAATGATATTTAACATCGTTTTTTGAAGAAAAACTGTTAAAATCTTCAAATGAGGGTACTTCCGGTTAACCAATTATAACCAAAATCTAATCAGCTCTTCACAGTGGCGTAACTAAGCGTTCGGGGGCCCGCCCGCAAAAAGTTTTTTGGGCCCGTTTTTAATTGCAGCGTTTATCATCAAGAACTACATACCACAAGAACTTGTAGACATTGTGACTAGGCTCACTTTCATCTGAGTTGATGTTAAGAAGCAAAATAACCAATATGGGAGGCCTGAAAATCCAAGATTAGGCACCTTTACATCCCACCAAAGTCATTGTATGTTGTGGAATTTACCATGACAATGTGGCACAGTCCACTGGTGAAAGTTACAGGGAATTGATTCATACATTTTTGGTATCCCAAATGAAAGAACTTGGATGCGACAAAATATGGTATTAGCAAGAGGGATCCAGTATCATACAGTCTAAATAATAGCTATTTTGCGAAAATCATTCTCTTATCGTTATTTAATCTCACACATTGGCCGCCAGGTGTCTTGATTTGACAGCCCCAAACTTCTTTTTATGGGGTTATTTTAAAGGAAAGCTCTGGATCAGCTGCAGGAAAATATTTGCCAAGAAATCGAAATTCCACCGGCCGAAATGTGATGGAAAATAAACAGCTTGATTTTACATAGCGGATAAGGGGCCAAAAAATGATTAAATTCAAAATTTCCCAGTAGTAACAAAATTATAAATCATGTAAATTGGGGCCCCTCTAGAGCCGGGGGCCCGCCCGCAATGCGGGCTCTGCGGGCCCGTTAGTTACGCCACTGGCTCTTCATATGGATGCAACGAAGAGGAATGCGAAAGAATTATAATTTTTGGAATTGTAGTATTAGAGTTATCGTAGACGAAAATTTTGTTACACACACACACGCACGCACGCACGCACGCACGCACACACACACACACACACGCACACGCACACGTAAAAATAGTAAAATCGTGTTCTAGGGACCTCAAAACGTGCTTATTCATCAAAAACTCACCACCGAATTTTTTGACCAAAGACAATACCTTCCTTACCTAAAGGTGACGGAAGGTAAAAAGATCAATGTTTTCAGCAGACTTCGATTTTGGGAATGGCTCATAATGTTCATTAATGAGACTGAATTTACTTGGGAAGGTGTATTTATTATGCACAATACACATTTCAACAGACGAAAATGCCGTAAAAATTTTCATTAAAAACTTTTGAGCGGGACCAATAAATGGACGACTAATTATTGGTACTCATGTACCTCGTTTAAATGGACAAAAGTTTGTACTTACATTTTTTGAATAACGTATTTAAACTATTATGATTTGTCGAATATAAATAATCATCTCATAACCTAATAACTATGCTTTTGCTCTTCCTCGATACCTCTTACCCCTCGTTCCTCCTTGTCTTCCTCTATTCACAGGTGACAAAGCCTGGTATAATAAACAACTTTATAATTTTGTTATCCAAAATTTAAATATCTTTTTTTTAAAAATTGTACTACTACGAATTAATTAATAATAAATGTTATTTCCGTTGATTCGTTTATTAATTACTGAGACTGAAAGTGTAACCGATAACCGATAATTTTTGAGCTGTTTGTATCCTACTTGAATACGACAGCTGACGACACCAGGCATTTGTTCTCCATGGGCGCGCGCCGAAATATGCAGCAAATCTTTAAAGAATTTTAACTCAAAATCTAAAAGACTTAGAAAAAAAAGTTAATAAGAAATATTGTTGCTCTCGTCGAGTTACATTACTGGTTAAATTTAATGCACTTATTTCATTTACACCCTGTATATATATATATATATATATATATATATATATATATATATATATATATATATATACAGGGTGTAAATGAAATAAGTGCATTAAATTTGACCAGTAGTATAACTCATCGAGAGCAACAATATTTCTTAATAACTTTTTCTCGAAATCGCATATTTTTTTAGCATTTTTACCACCCCGTAAATTGACGAGTCGTTCCAAATATTTTTGTGATAATTGAATGCAGCAGCAATAGCTATGAAAATTTTTGTTTTAGCAATTGACAGTCCTGTCAATTGTTGCAATTAAATTTTGACAGTAATAAACTTGTTTATAAGGTAAAATTCTGTCAAAATGCGAGTACACAGACATTGTAATTACTTACCTATGGTTTATTTATTTATTTTTTACTCGTATCTGTACTACATGTTACTTGACATCACGGTTCTCATAAAGACAGTGTCATGGAGTTGCCAACGCATTTACACGGAGCGTTTCCAAATCATCACCAAATCATTCTGTTCTTAATATTTGCACATTTGTTAATCTTGTACATCTTTATCACAATACGGAGTGTCACATATGATAATTTTTAAAAAAGCAACAGTTGTATCTCCATACCATGTGCAAAAAGTTCAATGTTTTCAGCACATAACAGACTTCAATTTTGGGAATGGCTCATAATGTTCATTCATGAGACTGAATTTACTTGGGAAGGTGTATTTATTATGCACAATACACATCTTGACAGACGAAAATGCTGTAAAAATTTTCATTAAAAAATGTTTTGGGCGGGAACAATAAATGGACGACTAATTATTGGTACTCATGTACCTCTTTTAAATGGACAAAAGTTTGTACTTACATTTTTTGAATAACGTATTTAAACTATTATGATTTGTCGACGATAAATAATCATCTCATAACCTAACAACTATGCTTTTGCTCTTCGTCGTCCCTCCTTGTCTTCCTCTTTTCACACTATTCACAGGTAAAGATAAAAAGCCTGTTTCAATACACAACTTTATAATTTTGTTATCCAAAATTTAAATTTATTTATTTTAAAAATTGTATTATTACGTATTAATTAATATTAATGTTATTTCCCTTGATTCGTTTATTAATTACTGTGACTGTAAGTGTAACCGATAACCGACAATTTTTGAGCTGCTTGTATCCCACTTGAATGGCAGCTGCTCATTTGTTCTCCATGAGCGGGTAACGAAATATGCAGCAAATCTTTAAAGAATTTTAACTCAAAATCTAAAAGACTTAGAAAAAAAAGTTATTAAGAAATATTGTTGCTCTCATCGAGTTACATTACTGGTTAAAATTAATGCACTTATTTCATTTACACCCTGTATATATATATATATATATATATATATATATATATATATATATATATATATATATATATACAGGGTGTAAATGAAATAAGTGCATTAAATTTAACCAGTAATATAACTCGGCAAGAGCAACAATATTTCTTAATAACTTTTTCTCGAAATCGCATATTTTTTTAGCATTTTTACCACCCCGTAAATTGACGAGTCGTTCCAAATATTTTTGTGATAATTGAATGTAGTAACAATAGCTATGAAAAATTTTGTTTTAGTTATTGACAGTCCTGTCAATTGTTGCAATTAAATTTTGACATTAGTAATAAACTTGTTAATAAGGTAAAATTCTGTCAAAATGCGAGTACACAGACATTATAATTACTTACCTATGGTTTATTTATTTATTTTTTTACTCGTATCTGTACTACATTTTACATGACATCACGATTGACATAAAGACAGTGTCATAGAGTTGCCAACGCATTTACACGGAGCGTTTCCAAATCATCACCAAATCATTCTGTTCTTAATATTCGCACATTTGTTTTAAAAAAAGCAACAGTTATATCCATAATATGTGCAAAAAGTTCTATGTTTTCAGCACATAACAGACTTCAATTTTGGGAATTGCTCATAATGTTCATTAATGAGACAGAATTTACTTGGGAAGATGTATTTATTATGCACAATACATATCTCGACAGACGAAAATACTGTAAAAATTTTCATTAAAACATATTTGAGCGGGAACAATAAATGGACGACTAATTATAGGTACTCAAGTACCTCTTTTAAATGGACAAAAGTTTGTACTTACTTAATAACTATGCTTTTGATCTTCCTCTCGTTACCTCGCCACTCCTTGTCTTCCACTATTCACTGGTTATTAAAAGCCTGGTTTAATACACAACTTTATAATTTTGTTATCCAAAATTATATTTCTTTATTTTAAAAATTGCACTATTACGAATTAATAAATAATAAATTTCCGTTGATTCGTTTATTAATTACTGTAACTGTAAATGTAACCGATAACCGACAATTTTTGAGCTGTTTGTATCTCACTTGATTACCACAGCAGCCATTTGTTTTCCATGAGCGCGCGCCGAAATATGCAGTAAATCTTTAAAGAATTTTAACTCAAAATCTAAAAGATATTAAGAAATATTGTTGCTCTCGTCGAGTTACATTACTGGTTAAATTTAATGCACTTATTTCATTTACACCCTGTATATATATATATATATATATATATATATATATATATATATATATATATCGTTAGTTTAAAAACTTTAATATTATTTTATGAGATTTTATATCTAGGATTTTTCCGACATGACCATGACTAAAATATTTTCAAAGGAGTAGCATTTCCGGTTTAACCGGAAGTAGACCCTAACTTTCTTATTTTAAATGGAAAGCCATATTTTTTATTTTACTGTTGAATTCAACAGAGAATTTTACATATGAAACCATAAAAAATTTACTCATGCTCAACCACTTCCGGCGAAATTCAACTTTTTAGATTTTTTCTCTAAAAACGGCCCCTTTTTATCGTTCTATATCTCAAGAATGGAATCGAATTTTTATAATCTGTAAAACCCGTTTTATAAAGAAAGCTTTTGTTTACAATAATATAAATTAATAATCAACAATTTTTTTAAATTGCAATTTCCACGTCAACGTAAAGTTGTTATTTACATATTTGATTAAATTTTCAGTTTTAAATAACAATGGCATCTCAACTTAACGTTAGTCAGAGCACCCTTGGAGCTGCCAACTTTTCAGGTGGAATTATTAATATCGGCAGAGATCTAGTGTCAGGTTCCTCTCCAGAAGAATCATTTGAAGAACTTGATCCACCGCGAGAGTCCAAAGTGTTTGAAGGCAGAGGAGAAGACATAGGCAAATTGGATGCTTTATTTTTCAAAGAAGAAAAGAGGAAGGTTGTCATTCATGGCTTGCCAGGATTCGGCAAAACAGAATTATCTGTACAATTTGCAAAGCATTGTAGAGATTATAATAGTATTGATAAAGTCTTCTGGATTAATGCTAAAACTTCCGAGTATCTAAAAAAACTTGACATAACCCTGAAGAAAGTTTACAAAAATTTTGAAAATAAACGTTGTTTGTTTATTTTCGACAACGGAGTTTCAAGATCCAGTATAAGGCCATATGAACCACCAAAAGAAGTTAAAAACTTTTATTTATTGATAACAAGTCATTTAGCTGATTGGGATGATGACATATACCAAATGCCACTGAAACCATTGAAACCAGAAGCATCATTAGATGTTTTTAAAAAAATATTGGCTGATAGATATAAAGAAGATGAAAAAGAAATATATACAAAAATGATAACATTTGTAAGCAATGTTCCACTAGGCGTAATAGTTATAGCGGGACATTTAAGGGTTAAAATGGATGCATGCACACAAGGAAATTTTGATACTAATCACTTTTTGCGAGATATATCAAAAATGTTAAATACAAAAATGCATAATTGTCAGAGTTCGTATCAAAACTCGATATATGCATCAATGCGTGTAGCCCTAGATAAGCTTTTTGTACAAGAGCTTGCAGAATCGGAGCAGATTCGGGAACTAAGCTGCAAATTACTAGGAATTTGCTCTTATCTCAATCCAGATCACATATATATTAGAGATATTAAAGAAATAATGGAATGTTCAGAAGACAATACAGTGAACGAGTGCTTGTATTTGTCGAAAAACTTTTCATTCATTGAATACAATGAAGGTGTCATCAAAATTCACGGATTATCTCAGAAAATTTTGAAACATTATTTTGATGAAAATATGAAAGATTATTACAGTGTATGTATGCGTTGGCTACTCCAGAAAGAATATGGGCATAATTGGCATAAAAATACAATTTTAATGGAAGCAGATAAAAGGAAAGAAACTGTACTTGAAATATACCTGCAGAATGTTTCTGAAAATCATTACTGGTATAAACAAAAATTATTGAGACTTCTTGTAGCGTATGGTTGCTATGAAAGTTGCGAACTAATTTTCCGTAATATAAGTTTTAACGAAAGAAAGCAATTCGTGGACACCATGAAACTTATTCATGTTGCTATTGCATACAAGCAAGCAGATGTATTGAAGTTGCTTTTAAAGTACGGTGATTTAAACGTTCAAGACAGTCATGGTAAAACACCACTGCACTGGGCATCTTTGGGGGATATAGACACAGTGCGAATGCTACTGGATGAAGGAGCAAAGGTGCACGTTCGAGACAGAAAAGGCAAAACACCACTGCATTGCGCATCCCAGCAAGAGAAAGTAGATATAGTGCGAATTCTGCTAAAAAAGGGAGCAGATGTGAATATTCGAGATAACAAAGGAAAAACAGCGCTGCACTGGGCATTCTGGAGATGGAATGTAGACATAGTGCACATGATGCTAGAGAAAGGACCAGATTTGAATATTCCAGACAACAAAGGCAAAACACTACTGCACTGGGCATCTCAGGAAGGGTATGAAGTGATAGTGCGAACGCTGCTAAAAAATAGAGCAGATGTGCATGTTCTAGACAACGAAGGCCGTACACCACTGCATACGGCAACCATAAAAGGGAATGTAGAAATAGTGCGACTGTTTTTGGAGGAAGGATTAGATGTGCATGTTCGAGACAACAAAGGCCGTACATTAGTGCATATGGCCTCCTACGTAGGAAATGTAGAAATATTGCTAATACTGATGGAGAAAGGAGCAAATATGCATGCTCGAGACACCTATGGCCAAACAGCACTGCACTTTGCGTCCGAGGAAGGGAATGTACACGTAGTGCGAATACTGCTGGAAAAAGAGGCGGATGTGGATATTCGAGACAACGAAGGCCGTACACCACTGCATATGGCATCCTACGTAGAGAATGTAGAAATATTGCGAATACTGCTGGAGAAAGGAGCAAATGTGCATGATCGAGATAACGAAGGCAGAACACCACTGCACTGGGCATCTTCTGGAAAAAATATAGACATAGTGCGAATGTTGTTAAAGGAAGGAGCAGATGTGCATGCTCAAGACACCTACGGCCAAACAGCACTGCACTTTGCGTCCGAGGAAGGGAATGTAGACATAGTGCGAATACTGCTGGAGAAAGAGGCGGATGTGCATGTTCGAGACAACGAAGACAAAACACCACTGCACTACGCATCTGACAGTGGGACTATAGATATAGTGAGAATTTTGCTGGAGAAAGGAGCAGATGTGAATGCTCGAGACAACGAAGACAAAACACCACTGCACTACGCATCTGACAGTGGGACTATAGATATAGTGCGAATTCTGCTGGAGAAAGAGGCAGATGTGGATGTTCGAGACAACGAAGGCAAAACACCACTACACTGGGCATCTTGGGTAGAGAGTATAGTTATAGTACGAATATTGCTGGAGCAAGGAGCAGATGTGCATATTCGAGATAACACAGACCGAACATCACTTGATTGGGCAACCCTTCGTGGAGACACAGACATAATAAATATATTACAGCAACTAATGCATTAATTAACATACTCTACAAGCAACCAAAGTGTAAATATTGTTCATTTTAGCGAAAAGATCACCATATATCGCAGGTATTTTTCTCAGTTTTCTTAAATTTAATCAAATAAATAAAGTTTAAAGTATTGTAACGTTTTTTATATTTATTTGGGTGAAGTGTAAATATTAGACAATTATTATTAATTAAAATAAAAGTTTATTATAACAATAATATAAAAGATGATAAATATAACTAACACTACGATTAAACAATTATTAAACTCTAATTAAGACTAAGAATATTATAAAAAGAATATTATAAAACACAAACACTAAGATTATTTATTTAAACAATATATAGATCACTTATTTATTTATACAACTGTATTTATTTATATTCACCACTTTTCTACTATCTGTTTATATCACCAACTGTTTAACACGCGACGCTTATTTATATGAGACTGTCCAATGCCTTCGCTAACAGTGCTTATATACCCCGGCATCCGTATTCCAGAACTCACTAGAAAACATCCAGATAAAACACAATAGGTTACATCAACCGCGTAATTAAGCAGGCTCTGACAAGTCGATTGTGTCATCGCTAACAATAGACACTCGCACGTCCCTGCGACAGCGGCGGCGACAGCGACGGGGACAGAGGCGGTAACAGTGGCGGCGACGGCGGGCACTGCACATTACAGTATATACTGTATATAACTACATCTATAAAACTTTAAGTTCAGACATTAGACACATGAACTTAATTTTGTATATGTGTAAAAATAAATATTATATGATATTATTTAAATTTCACAGTTTTTTTTACTTCCTTGTACAAAGTAAAGGAAGTATTATAATCGCGAAAAAAATCGGTGTTCAGATTTCAACGGAAATATCCATTTTAACTATCCCTGAATCCATTTTGACTAATTTCGCTGTGACGTCTGTACGTACGTAAGTATCTCGCATAACTCAAAAACGGTAAGCCGTAGAAAGTTGAAACTATAACATCTAGTTATGCACCTCCCTTTTTGGTCATTACATAATTTCCAGAAGTGGAACTTTACTTGAAGCCTATAATAGATTTTAATGAAAAGCTATTATAAAATATAATCCAGAACTTTTCAAATTTAGTATATAAGACTTTTATGTCAATGGAAATAATATAGTATATTTTGGTTAAAATAGACTAACCGGAAGTGATATATTACCTGAAGTTATTAACAGTTTTTCTTGAATAAAATAGTTTTATTTTGATTTTAGAAATAAATGCTTCAAATAATAGTTTTAGAGAATTAAATTCTGCGTCTAGCGCATTTAATATTATTAAATTAGCCCTTTGTATAAGCGAGATAGGTAAATTTAAAAATTATGTACTTTTTGGGTTTTGTAATAAAAAGCTTGCTATGGATTAGAACAAAAAAGTATAAAAAATCTGATGTGGCCAGCACATTACCTTTCGTCAGTTATATGAGGTATTTACAAAACTTCTACCGGTGAACTGTTACCGGTAAACAGCTTTTTATCAGGTTATAGCTACTAGAATAGATATTTTAAGAACGCAAGTGGTAAACAGGGTAGATACATAACCTATGAAAAAATTTGAAACAGGTTAGAAATTTGACGTAGTTAACAAACTGAGCATAGTCCTACTTTGAACACATTTCCACTTTTAACGCGCGCGCTTCGCTTTGCATCACTACCTATTTTTGAGATTAGATTCTTCATTAATTCGGTAGATGGATCTGGTACATATTGAACAATTTTCGAACACGGTAACTTTTTACCACTCGTGTTTTCGAACACAGTCGGTAGATGCGGTATCTACCAGTAGAATTTTCGTAAATGCCTATGTATTTTCTATACAATCCATACAGAAAGTTCATTGCAAAAGATTTTAAATTTCTTGTATGTACATTACCTTTCGACAGTTGTATGTATTTTATACAAATTCCATACAGAAAGTTTCGAACAAAAAGATCCTATATTTCGTGTAAAATTATAACACACATATACTACGAATATGTCAATTGCACTTGACACTGACATCTTTTAATCAGAATTTTGTTAATATAGTTGTTTCTACCATAGCTGGCTAATTTATGATATTTAAGTTTTTTATCATTTTATAACTCTCTATCCATTTAATATGAAGTATAAAATGTAATCAAATCGTATAGAGAATACAATGTTCTTTAATATTTATTATAACATTAAATGTGAAAAATTGATATTTAACATCGTTTTTTCAAGAAAAACTATTAAAATCTTCAAATGAGGATACTTCCGGTTGACCAATTATAACCAA
>CAUJCB010000393.1:0-5000 GCA_963082715.1 Harpalus rubripes
TACATACATACATACATACATACATACATACATACATACATACATACATACATACATACATACATACATACATACATACATACATACATACATACATACATACATACATACATACATACATACATACATACATACATACATACATACATACATACATACATACATACATACATACATACATACATACATACATACATACATACATACATACATACATACATACATACATACATACATACATACATACATACATACATACATACATACATACATACATACATACATACATACATACATACATACATACATACATACATACATACATACATACATACATACATACATACATACATACATACATACATACATACATACATACATACATACATACATACATACATACATACATACATACATACATACATACATACATACATACATACATACATACATACATACATACATACATACATACATACATACATACATACATACATACATACATACATACATACATACATACATACATACATACATACATACATACATACATACATACATACATACATACATACATACATACATACATACATACATACATACATACATACATACATACATACATACATACATACATACATACATACATACATACATACATACATACATACATACATACATACATACATACATACATACATACATACATACATACATACATACATACATACATACATACATACATACATACATACATACATACATACATACATACATACATACATACATACATACATACATACATACATACATACATACATACATACATACATACATACATACATACATACATACATACATACATACATACATACATACATACATACATACATACATACATACATACATACATACATACATACATACATACATACATACATACATACATACATACATACATACATACATACATACATACATACATACATACATACATACATACATACATACATACATACATACATACATACATACATACATACATACATACATACATACATACATACATACATACATACATACATACATACATACATACATACATACATACATACATACATACATACATACATACATACATACATACATACATACATACATACATACATACATACATACATACATACATACATACATACATACATACATACATACATACATACATACATACATACATACATACATACATACATACATACATACATACATACATATACATACATACATACATACATACATATACATACATACATACATACATACATACATACATACATACATACATACATACATACATACATACATACATACATACATACATACATACATACATACATACATACATACATACATACATACATACATACATACATACATACATACATACATACATACATACATACATACATACATACATACATACATACATACATACATACATACATACATACATACATACATACATACATACATACATACATACATACATACATACATACATACATACATACATACATACATACATACATACATACATACATACATACATACATACATACATACATACATACATACATACATACATACATACATACATACATACATACATACATACATACATACATACATACATACATACATACATACATACATACATACATACATACATACATACATACATACATACATACATACATACATACATACATACATACATACATACATACATACATACATACATACATACATACATACATACATACATACATACATACATACATACATACATACATACATACATACATACATACATACATACATACATACATACATACATACATACATACATACATACATACATACATACATACATACATACATACATACATACATACATACATACATACATACATACATACATACATACATACATACATACATACATACATACATACATACATACATACATACATACATACATACATACATACATACATACATACATACATACATACATACATACATACATACATACATACATACATACATACATACATACATACATACATACATACATACATACATACATACATACATACATACATACATACATACATACATACATACATACATACATACATACATACATACATACATACATACATACATACATACATACATACATACATACATACATACATACATACATACATACATACATACATACATACATACATACATACATACATACATACATACATACATACATACATACATACATACATACATACATACATACATACATACATACATACATACATACATACATACATACATACATACATACATACATACATACATACATACATACATACATACATACATACATACATACATACATACATACATACATACATACATACATACATACATACATACATACATACATACATACATACATACATACATACATACATACATACATACATACATACATACATACATACATACATACATACATACATACATACATACATACATACATACATACATACATACATACATACATACATACATACATACATACATACATACATACATACATACATACATACATACATACATACATACATACATACATACATACATACATACATACATACATACATACATACATACATACATACATACATACATACATACATACATACATACATACATACATACATACATACATACATACATACATACATACATATACATACATACATACATACATACATACATACATACATACATACATACATACATACATACATACATACATACATACATACATACATACATACATACATACATACATACATACATACATACATACATACATACATACATACATACATACATACATACATACATACATACATACATACATACATACATACATACATACATACATACATACATACATACATACATACATACATACATACATACATACATACATACATACATACATACATACATACATACATACATACATACATACATACATACATACATACATACATACATACATACATACATACATACATACATACATACATACATACATACATACATACATACATACATACATACATACATACATACATACATACATACATACATACATACATACATACATACATACATACATACATACATACATACATACATACATACATACATACATACATACATACATACATACATACATACATACATACATACATACATACATACATACATACATACATACATACATACATACATACATACATACATACATACATACATACATACATACATACATACATACATACATACATACATACATACATACATACATACATACATACATACATACATACATACATACATACATACATACATACATACATACATACATACATACATACATACATACATACATACATACATACATACATACATACATACATACATACATACATACATACATACATACATACATACATACATACATACATACATACATACATACATACATACATACATACATACATACATACATACATACATACATACATACATACATACATACATACATACATACATACATACATACATACATACATACATACATACATACATACATACATACATACATACATACATACATACATACATACATACATACATACATACATACATACATACATACATACATACATACATACATACATACATACATACATACATACATACATACATACATACATACATACATACATACATACATACATACATACATACATACATACATACATACATACATACATACATACATACATACATACATACATACATACATACATACATACATACATACATACATACATACATACATACATACATACATACATACATACATACATACATACATACATACATACATACATACATACATACATACATACATACATACATACATACATACATACATACATACATACATACATACATACATACATACATACATACATACATACATACATACATACATACATACATACATACATACATACATACATACATACATACATACATACATACATACATACATACATACATACATACATACATACATACATACATACATACATACATACATACATACATACATACATACATACATACATACATACATACATACATACATACATACATACATACATACATACATACATACATACATACATACATACATACATACATACATACATACATACATACATACATACATACATACATACATACATACATACATACATACATACATACATACATACATACATACATACATACATACATACATACATACATACATACATACATACATACATACATACATACATACATACATACATACATACATACATACATACATACATACATACATACATACATACATACATACATACATACATACATACATACATACATACATACATACATACATACATACATACATACATACATACATACATACATACATACATACATACATACATACATACATACATACATACATACATACATACATACATACATACATACATACATACATACATACATACATACATACATACATACATACATACATACATACATACATACATACATACATACATACATACATACATACATACATACATACATACATACATACATACATACATACATACATACATACATACATACATACATACATACATACATACATACATACATACATACATACATACATACATACATACATACATACATACATACATACATACATACATACATACATACATACATACATACATACATACATACATACATACATACATACATACATACATACATACATA
>CAUJCB010000393.1:10000-19678 GCA_963082715.1 Harpalus rubripes
TACATACATACATACATACATACATACATACATACATACATACATACATACATACATACATACATACATACATACATACATACATACATACATACATACATACATACATACATACATACATACATACATACATACATACATACATACATACATACATACATACATACATACATACATACATACATACATACATACATACATACATACATACATACATACATACATACATACATACATACATACATACATACATACATACATACATACATACATACATACATACATACATACATACATACATACATACATACATACATACATACATACATACATACATACATACATACATACATACATACATACATACATACATACATACATACATACATACATACATACATACATACATACATACATACATACATACATACATACATACATACATACATACATACATACATACATACATACATACATACATACATACATACATACATACATACATACATACATACATACATACATACATACATACATACATACATACATACATACATACATACATACATACATACATACATACATACATACATACATACATACATACATACATACATACATACATACATACATACATACATACATACATACATACATACATACATACATACATACATACATACATACATACATACATACATACATACATACATACATACATACATACATACATACATACATACATACATACATACATACATACATACATACATACATACATACATACATACATACATACATACATACATACATACATACATACATACATACATACATACATACATACATACATACATACATACATACATACATACATACATACATACATACATACATACATACATACATACATACATACATACATACATACATACATACATACATACATACATACATACATACATACATACATACATACATACATACATACATACATACATACATACATACATACATACATACATACATACATACATACATACATACATACATACATACATACATACATACATACATACATACATACATACATACATACATACATACATACATACATACATACATACATACATACATACATACATACATACATACATACATACATACATACATACATACATACATACATACATACATACATACATACATACATACATACATACATACATACATACATACATACATACATACATACATACATACATACATACATACATACATACATACATACATACATACATACATACATACATACATACATACATACATACATACATACATACATACATACATACATACATACATACATACATACATACATACATACATACATACATACATACATACATACATACATACATACATACATACATACATACATACATACATACATACATACATACATACATACATACATACATACATACATACATACATACATACATACATACATACATACATACATACATACATACATACATACATACATACATACATACATACATACATACATACATACATACATACATACATACATACATACATACATACATACATACATACATACATACATACATACATACATACATACATACATACATACATACATACATACATACATACATACATACATACATACATACATACATACATACATACATACATACATACATACATACATACATACATACATACATACATACATACATACATACATACATACATACATACATACATACATACATACATACATACATACATACATACATACATACATACATACATACATACATACATACATACATACATACATACATACATACATACATACATACATACATACATACATACATACATACATACATACATACATACATACATACATACATACATACATACATACATACATACATACATACATACATACATACATACATACATACATACATACATACATACATACATACATACATACATACATACATACATACATACATACATACATACATACATACATACATACATACATACATACATACATACATACATACATACATACATACATACATACATACATACATACATACATACATACATACATACATACATACATACATACATACATACATACATACATACATACATACATACATACATACATACATACATACATACATACATACATACATACATACATACATACATACATACATACATACATACATACATACATACATACATACATACATACATACATACATACATACATACATACATACATACATACATACATACATACATACATACATACATACATACATACATACATACATACATACATACATACATACATACATACATACATACATACATACATACATACATACATACATACATACATACATACATACATACATACATACATACATACATACATACATACATACATACATACATATACATACATACATACATACATACATACATATACATACATACATACATACATACATACATACATACATACATACATACATACATACATACATACATACATACATACATACATACATATACATACATACATACATACATACATACATACATACATACATACATACATACATACATACATACATACATACATACATACATACATACATACATACATACATACATACATACATACATACATACATACATACATACATACATACATACATACATACATACATACATACATACATACATACATACATACATATACATACATACATACATACATACATACATACATACATACATATCATACATACATACATACATACATACATACATACATACATACATACATACATACATACATACATATACATACATACATACATACATACATACATACATACATACATACATACATACATACATACATACATACATACATACATACATACATACATACATACATACATACATACATACATACATACATACATACATACATACATACATACATACATACATACATACATACATACATACATACATACATACATACATACATACATACATACATACATACATACATACATACATACATACATACATACATACATACATACATACATACATACATACATACATACATACATACATACATACATACATACATACATACATACATACATACATACATACATACATACATACATACATACATACATACATACATACATACATACATACATACATACATACATACATACATACATACATACATACATACATACATACATACATACATACATACATACATACATACATACATACATACATACATACATACATACATACATACATACATACATACATACATACATACATACATACATACATACATACATACATACATACATACATACATACATACATACATACATACATACATACATACATACATACATACATACATACATACATACATACATACATACATACATACATACATACATACATACATACATACATACATACATACATACATACATACATACATACATACATACATACATACATACATACATACATACATACATACATACATACATACATACATACATACATACATACATACATACATACATACATACATACATACATACATACATACATACATACATACATACATACATACATACATACATACATACATACATACATACATACATACATACATACATACATACATACATACATACATACATACATACATACATACATACATACATACATACATACATACATACATACATACATACATACATACATACATACATACATACATACATACATACATACATACATACATACATACATACATACATACATACATACATACATACATACATACATACATACATACATACATACATACATACATACATACATACATACATACATACATACATACATACATACATACATACATACATACATACATACATACATACATACATACATACATACATACATACATACATACATACATACATACATACATACATACATACATACATACATACATACATACATACATACATACATACATACATACATACATACATACATACATACATACATACATACATACATACATACATACATACATACATACATACATACATACATACATACATACATACATACATACATACATACATACATACATACATACATACATACATACATACATACATACATACATACATACATACATACATACATACATACATACATACATACATACATACATACATACATACATACATACATACATACATACATACATACATACACATACATACATACATACATACATACATACATACATACATACATACATACATACATATACATACATACATACATACATACATACATACATACATACATATACATACATACATACATACATACATACATACATACATACATACATACATACATACATACATATACATACATACATACATACATACATACATATACATACATACATACATACATACATACATACATACATACATACATACATACATACATACATACATACATACATATACATACATACATACATACATACATACATACATACATACATACATACATATACATACATACATACATACATATACATACATACATACATACATACATATACATACATACATACATACATACATACATATACATACATACATACATACATACATACATACATACATACATACATACATACATACATACATACATACATACATACATACATATACATACATACATACATACATATACATACATACATATACATACATACATACATACATATACATACATACATACATACATATACATACATACATACATACATACATACATACATATACATACATACATACATACATACATACATACATACATACATACATACATATACATACATACATACATACATACATACATACATACATACATACATACATACATACTGTTACGGTCTAATTTTGCCATATAACATTTTTTGCTCTAGATTCTTATTCCTATCGTTTACGTACCTTTCTTTCTAACTTAAATCTGGATTTCCCTCGTCGAATGTTTACTGTTAATCTGTCAATCCCTTATATTCGTTGTGTTTTTCAATTGTTATAACTTCTTTAATTTGTGTTCTGTCCAATAAATCTTCTTTGCAACTTCATGTCTCCTTTTTATTGTTTGTGTTAAGTGTTTCATTGGTTCCTAAATTGTGTATCTCTCATGTAAAATATGTTTCACTTCTATTTAGTAACTTACCTGTATTTTATCTTCAATATTTTTAGCCTATTTATATTTCATTTAGAACTTCTTCCACACATTCATTTTGTAGCGACCTTCTGATGTTTTGTTGACATTTTTGGCAAGTTTAATACGTTCTAATACTACAGTGGCGTGCGCGTTCGTTTTATTGTATTTCTTCTTTATGTTATTTTTTTTGTGTATTACTGTGGCGTTGTATGTTTCCGGCGACCATTTTGATTTTCATGTTAAAGTTTCCGACCTCATGGACTTTTAGTTCCTGATGTAGGGCAGTAAAGACGTGTTTTTTTTTGACCATCGTATTTGTGGCACATGGCCATTGTTCGGCGTAGATTTTTTGTGTAGTTATTGTGTCGATGCAAAAGTAGAGTGTTTCGTTCGTTGTCTTTTGAACCAATATTGTTTTGGTTTCGCTATTGTGCGGATTTTGATAGCATCGAAGTGCCGTTTTGACTGTCCAGTGTTGGTTTTTCGGTGATGCGCCATTGTGGATTCATGGGCATTACATTTTCGTTCTGGCAGTTAATCTCCGAGGGAGGATTTAGCCGCTCTACATTCTCATCTTCGTTTGTCGGGACATCAGCCAGCTTGAGTCCATCCGCCAACATCGCCCACCTGTGTAGCCCTTTCCGCCCTGCACACGTCACAGGAGCTAAGTACATTAACTTCTTGTAAGATCGTTCTTCCGTTTTATATATTTTTTTGCGTGGAAGAACTGAAGTCATTTTAAAGTTATGAGTTGCCGTAGAGGACTGTGTTACAGTGTCCTCATTGTAGATTTCATTTTGACACTTTGGTAATTGTATTTTTTTATGAAAATGATTAGAGTGATTATATGTTATTGGAGCCATCAGCTCATTGTTGTTTTATCGTTGCAGAACTATTTTTGTGTATAGCACTTTTTAAAAATATTTTTATATGTGATTACATTGTTGCCCAATTGTTGCAACTTGTGATTCAGCGAGGTTGCGCGTATCAACTGGCATGTAGCCCAGGTTTTGAAATGATATCACTTCGAAAGAGCTGTAAATGTATATACGCCGCGCCAGAAACTGGGTTATGGGTTTAGGGTTCAACAATAGTGTATTTTTGATCTTATTACCTTTTTTTACCACTTATATTCACTATTTTATTGTACATTTACAATTCTTACATTTTTTTTACCGTGCCTTCAGCACGCAGTAACTTGAATTTATTAAATTCTGTTTTATTAAATTATTTCTTTTATTTCGCAAACCTCAGTCGTTTACAGGCAACAACATTACGGTAGGTAAGATCTTGTAGTATTTTGTTTAGTACCGTCCTTTTCGTAATTTTGGAGGTTAAAAATTACGTGGCGCCCTTATACCTTTTATAACCATTCTTGTGGTTTCCAACCCAGCCTGTCTCCACTGTTTAAAAGCTGGCGGCCTCCCAACAGAACATCCCTGTGGAGTATCCGTGACTCAATTAACCCTTTAGGGAAAAGTTACGTCACAAATTTTGGCGCCCAACGTGGGGCCATAAACGTTAGAGGGCCTTGTTAATTTTCTTGGTAATTTTCATTGTTGTGCCAATTGTTGCCTTCATTGTCGTTGGCGTTGTTGTCGTCATTGTTATTGGCATTGTTGTCGTCATTGTTATTGACATTGTTGTCGTGATTGTAGTCGGCATTGTTGCGACCATTGTTGTTAGTATTGTTGCGATTCATTGTTGGCACAATTGTTAAGCCCATCTCGTTTAGGTCGAACTATTGTTGGGGTCATTTCAGTCTTTAGGGCTGTTTACCATTTTTCATTGTTTGGTGTCGTAATTGTTAGAAAAATTTAGCGTCGTGATTCGAAGGGCCATATCGTTTGTTGAGGGCCGTATCGGTTGTTTTTGGATTATTTAGTTTTGGGGCTCGTTGTGTCAAGACGCGGTTTTTTTTATTTTTTTGTTGTTTCGTCCGTCTCGTTTCGTCCGGAATATTTCTTTTAGAGTTTTTTTTGTGTAGTCCGTGTCGCCATTGTTGCCGTTTGTTAAGTATGGATTCGTGGATGTTCCGTTTCGCTGTTTTTGAGTATTGGCAGTAACGTTAGTTATAGTCGCGGTTTACATTCAATTTTAGACTTAGGAGTAGATAGGTTTCGTATACTAGTTTATAACCCTATTGTGTGGGTTCGCGTTTTGCGGATTTTTAGTTGCGAGGCTTTGGGCGTACGCTATCATTTTGGTTGTGGTGTTCAGCGGATATCACGTGGTCCGGGTTGAACAGCCCTTCGGATAGTAGCCTATCTCTGCGGAGGATTTGGTTTCTACTTTATTTAGTCGGCACTATGAACGTTTTCTATTGACATGTTATCGTGTTGCCTTGTCTGTTCGTATTCCGCACATTTACCTAATGCTCAAAAGTTCGCGCTTTAGTCTTCCATCGTTTTCGGACGTTTTCTTTTTTTGGATCCTTACAGTTACTGTAGTTTCGTACGTCGCCGTTTTGTTCAGAATTTTTTTTCTTCGGCCGCAGTTATCGGAAATTTTCGATGAAAATTTCCTCTGGAAGGAAGGGAGGAGTTGTTACGGTCTAATTTTGCCATATAACATTTTTTGCTCTAGATTCTTATTCCTATCGTTTACGTACCTTTCTTTCTAACTTAAATCTGGATTTCCCTCGTCGAATGTTTACTGTTAATCTGTCAATCCCTTATATTCGTTGTGTTTTTCAATTGTTATAACTTCTTTAATTTGTGTTCTGTCCAATAAATCTTCTTTGCAACTTCATGTCTCCTTTTTATTGTTTGTGTTAAGTGTTTCATTGGTTCCTAAATTGTGTATCTCTCATGTAAAATATGTTTCACTTCTATTTAGTAACTTACCTGTATTTTATCTTCAATATTTTTAGCCTATTTATATTTCATTTAGAACTTCTTCCACACATTCATTTTGTAGCGACCTTCTGATGTTTTGTTGACATTTTTGGCAAGTTTAATACGTTCTAATACTACAGTGGCGTGCGCGTTCGTTTTATTGTATTTCTTCTTTATGTTATTTTTTTTGTGTATTACTGTGGCGTTGTATGTTTCGGCGACCATTTTGATTTTCATGTTAAAGTTTCCGACCTCATGGACTTTTAGTTCCTGATGTAGGGCAGTAAAGACGTGTTTTTTTTTGACCATCGTATTTGTGGCACATGGCCATTGTTCGGCGTAGATTTTTTGTGTAGTTATTGTGTCGATGCAAAAGTAGAGTGTTTCGTTCGTTGTCTTTTGAACCAATATTGTTTTGGTTTCGCTATTGTGCGGATTTTGATAGCATCGAAGTGCCGTTTTGACTGTCCAGTGTTGGTTTTTCGGTGATGCGCCATTGTGGATTCATGGGCATTACATTTTCGTTCTGGCAGTTAATCTCCGAGGGAGGATTTAGCCGCTCTACATTCTCATCTTCGTTTGTCGGGACATCAGCCAGCTTGAGTCCATCCGCCAACATCGCCCACCTGTGTAGCCCTTTCCGCCCTGCACACGTCACAGGAGCTAAGTACATTAACTTCTTGTAAGATCGTTCTTCCGTTTTATATATTTTTTTGCGTGGAAGAACTGAAGTCATTTTAAAGTTATGAGTTGCCGTAGAGGACTGTGTTACAGTGTCCTCATTGTAGATTTCATTTTGACACTTTGGTAATTGTATTTTTTTATGAAAATGATTAGAGTGATTATATGTTATTGGAGCCATCAGCTCATTGTTGTTTTATCGTTGCAGAACTATTTTTGTGTATAGCACTTTTTAAAAATATTTTTATATGTGATTACATTGTTGCCCAATTGTTGCAACTTGTGATTCAGCGAGGTTGCGCGTATCAACTGGCATGTAGCCCAGGTTTTGAAATGATATCACTTCGAAAGAGCTGTAAATGTATATACGCCGCGCCAGAAACTGGGTTATGGGTTTAGGGTTCAACAATAGTGTATTTTTGATCTTATTACCTTTTTTTACCACTTATATTCACTATTTTATTGTACATTTACAATTCTTACATTTTTTTTACCGTGCCTTCAGCACGCAGTAACTTGAATTTATTAAATTCTGTTTTATTAAATTATTTCTTTTATTTCGCAAACCTCAGTCGTTTACAGGCAACAACATTACGGTAGGTAAGATCTTGTAGTATTTTGTTTAGTACCGTCCTTTTCGTAATTTTGGAGGTTAAAAATTACGTGGCGCCCTTATACCTTTTATAACCATTCTTGTGGTTTCCAACCCAGCCTGTCTCCACTGTTTAAAAGCTGGCGGCCTCCCAACAGAACATCCCTG
>CAUJCB010000394.1:0-93654 GCA_963082715.1 Harpalus rubripes
AGTTTTTACATCATATTTGAGCGTTTCACGGTCTGAAACGACGATTTTGCATGTATCTTTCGAAACATATTCTACCTATAGTTTCGATGGAACTAGGTTATTTAGGGTACAATAAGAAAAAATACACTGTTTTTTAATGAATACAACTTTTGGAGGCACTCTGTGGTGCACTCGCCAGCGCAGCTAGAGTGCCGATTTGAACTATAGAAGTTACTGCAAAACACCTTAAAAACACGTAATTCGCTTAGAAAACGCATTTTCAAGTGTTTTGAGACATGTTTTGAGAAACAGTTTTTACATCATATTTGAGCGTTTCACGGTCTGAAACGACGATTTTGCATGTATCTTTCGAAACATATTCTACCTGTAGTTTCGATGGAACTACGTTATTTATGCTACCATAAGACAAAATATACTGATTTTTAGTGAATACAACTTTTTGGAGGCACTCGGTGGTGCACTCGCCAGCGCAGCTAGAGTGCCGATTTGAACTATAGACGTTACTGCAAAACACATTTAAAACACGTAATTTGCTTAGAAAACGCATTTTCAAGTGAAACGACGATTTTGCATGAATCTTTGGAAACATATTCTACCTGTAGTTTCGATGGAACTGGGTTATTTAGGGTACAATAAGACAAAATACACTGTTTTTTAATGAATACAACTTTTTGGAGGCACTCCGTGGTGCACTCGCCAGCGCAGCTAGAGTGCCGATTTGAACTATAGAAGTTACTGCAAAACACCTTAAAAACACGTAATTCGCTTAGAAAACGCATTTTCAAGTGTTTTGGAGACATGTTTTGAGAAACAGTTTTTACATCATATTTGAGCGTTTCACGGTCTGAAACGACGAATTTGCATGTATCTTTCGAAACATATTCTACCTGTAGTTTCGATGGAACTAGGTTATTTATGCTACCATAAGACAAAATACGCTGATTTTAGTGAATACAACCTTTTGGAGGCACTCGGTGGTGCACTCGCCAGCGCAGCTAGAGTGCCGATTTGAACTATAGAAGTTACTGCTAAATACATTAAAAACACGTAATTCGCTTAGAAAACGCATTTTCAAGTGAAACGACGATTTTGCATGTATCTTTGGAACATATTCTACCTGTAGTTTCGATCGAACTAGGTTATTTAGGGTACAATAAGACAAAATACACTGTTTTTTAGTGAATACAACCTTTTGTGGGCACTCCGTGTTGCACACGCCAGCGCAGCTAGAGTGCCGATTTGAAGTATAGAAGTTACTGCAAAACACCTCAAAAACACGTAATTCGCTTAGAAAACGCATTTTCAAGTGATTTGGAGACATGTTTTGAGAAACAGTTTTTACATCATATTTGAGCGTTTCACGGTCTGAAACGACGATTTTGCATGTATCTTTGGAAACATATTCTACCTGTAGTCTCGATGGAACTAGGTTATTTAGAATACATTAAGACAAAATACACTGTTTTTTAGTGAATACAACCTTTTGGAGGCACTCCGTGGTGCACTCGCCATCGCAGCTAGAGTGCCGATTTGAACTATAGAGGTTACTGCAAAACACCTTAAAAACACGTAATTCGCTTAGAAAACGCATTTTCAAGTGTTTTGGAGACATGTTCTGAGAAACATTTTTTACATCATATTTGAGCGTTTCACGGTCTAAAACGACGATTTTGCATGTAACTTTCGAAACATATTCTACCTGTAGTTTCGATGGAACTAGGTTATTTATGCTACAATAAGACAAAATACACTGATTTTTAGTGAATACAACCTTTTGGAGGCACTCCGTGGTGCACTCGCCATCGCAGCTAGAGTGCCGATTTGAACTATAGAGGTTACTGCAAAACACCTTAAAAACACGTAATTTGCTTAGAAAACGCATTTTCAAGTGAAACGACGATTTTGCATGAATCTTTGGAAACATATTCTACCTGTAGTTTCGATGGAACTGGGTTATTTAGGGTACAATAAGACAAAATACACTGTTTTTTAATGAATACAACCTTTTGGAGGCACTCCGTGGTGCACTCGCCAGCGCAGCTAAAGTGCCGATTTGAACTATAGAAGTTACTGCAAAACACCTTAAAAACACGTAATTCGCTTAGAAAACGCATTTTCAAGTGTTTTGGAGACATGTTCTGAGAAACAGTTTTTACATCATATTTAAGCGTTTCACGGTCTAAAACCTGTAGTTTCGATGGAACTAGGTTATTTATGCTACAATAAGACAAAATACACTGTTTTTTAGTGAATATAACCACTTAGAGGCACTCCGTGGTACACTCTCCAGCGCAGCTAGAGTGCCGATTTGAACTATAGAAGTTACTGCTAACCTTCATAAAACACGTAATTCGCTTAGAAAACGCATTTTCAAGTGATTTGGAGACATGTTTTGAGAAACAGTTTTTACATCATATTTGAGCGTTTCACGTTCTGAAACGACGATTTTGCATGTATCTTTGGAAACATATTCTACCTGTAGTTTTGATGGAACTAGGTTATTTATGCTACAATAAGACAAAATACACTGATTTTTAGTGAATACAACCTTTTGGAGGCACTCCGTGGTGCACTCGCCATCGCAGCTAGAGTGCCGATTTGAACTATAGAGGTTACTGCAAAACACCTTAAAAACACGTAATTTGCTTAAAAAACGCATTTTCAAGTGAAACGACGATTTTGCATGAATCTTTGGAAACATATTCTACCTGTAGTTTCGATGGAACTGGGTTATTTAGGGTACAATAAGACAAAATACACTGTTTTTTAATGAATACAACCTTTTGGAGGCACTCCGTGGTGCACTCGCCAGCGCAGCTAAAGTGCCGATTTGAACTATAGAAGTTACTGCAAAACACCTTAAAAACACGTAATTCGCTTAGAAAACGCATTTTCAAGTGTTTTGGAGACATGTTCTGAGAAACAGTTTTTACATCATATTTGAGCGTTTCACGGTCTAAAACCTGTAGTTTCGATGGAACTAGGTTATTTATGCTACAATAAGACAAAATACACTGTTTTTTAGTGAATATAACCACTTAGAGGCACTCCGTGGTACACTCTCCAGCGCAGCTAGAGTGCCGATTTGAACTATAGAAGTTACTGCTAAACTTCTTAAAAACACGTAATTCGCTAGAGAAAACGCATTTTCAAGTGATTTGGAGACATGTTTTGAGAAACAGTTTTTACATCATATTTGAGCGTTTCACGTTCTGAAACGACGATTTTGCATGTAACTTTGGAAACATATTCTACCTGTAGGCTCGATGGAACTAGGTTATTTAGGGAACAATAAGACAAAATACACTGTTTTTTAGTGAATATAACCTTTTGGAGGCACTCCGTGGTGCACTCGCCAGCGCAGCTAGAGTGCCGATTTGAACTATAGAAGTTACTGCAAAACACCTTAAAAACACGTAATTCGCTTAGAAAACGCATATTCAAGTGATTTGGAGACATGTTTCGAGAAACAGTTTTTACAACATATTTGAGCGTTTCACGGTCTGAAACGACGATTTTGCATGTATCTTTGGAAACATATTCTACCTGTAGTTTTGATGGAACTAGGTTATTTAGTGTACAATAAGACAAAATACACTGTTTTTTAATGAATACTACCTTTTGGAGGCACTCCGTGGTGCACTCGCCTGCGCAGTTAGAGTGCCGATTTGAACTATAGAAGTTTCTACAAAACACCTTAAATACACGAAATTCGCTTAGAAAACGCATTTTCAAGTGTTTTGGAGACATGTTTTGAGAAACAGTTTTTACATCATATTTGAGCGTTTCACGGTCTAAAACGACAATTTTGCATGTATCTTTCGAAACATATTCTACCTGTAGTTTCGACGGAACTAGGTTATTTATGCTACAATAAGACAAAATACACTGATTTTTAGTGAATACAACCTTTTGGAGGCACTCTGTGGTGCACACGCCAGCGCAGCTAGAGTGCCGATTTGAACTATAGAAGTTACTGCAAAACACCTTAAAAACACGTAATTCGCTTAGAAAACGCATTTTCAAGTGATTTGGAGACATGTTTTGAAAAACAGTTTTTACATCATATTTGAGCGTTTCACGGTCTGAAACGACGATTTTGCATGTATCTTTGGAAACATATTCTACCTATAGTTTCGATGGAACTAGGTTATTTAGGGTACAATAAGACAAAATACACTGTTTTTTAATGAATACAACCTTTTGGAGGCACTCCGTGGTGCACTCGCCAGCGCAGCTAGAGTGCCGATTTGAACTATAGAAGTTACTGCAAAACACCTCAAAAACACGTAATTCGCTTAGAAAACGCATTTTCAAGTGATTTGGAGACATGTTCTGAGAAACAGCTTTTACATCATATTTGAGCGTTTCACGGTCTGAAACGACGATTTTGCATGTATCGTTGGAAACATATTCTACCTGTAGTTTCGATGGAACTAGGTTATTTAGGGTACAATAAGACAAAATACACTGTTTTTTAATGAATACAACCTTTTGGAGGCACTCCGTGGTGCACTCGCCAGCGCAGCTAGAGTGCCGATTTGAACTAGAGAAGTTACTACAAAACACATTAACACACGTAATTCGCTTAAAAAACGCATTTTCAAGTGTTTTGGAAACATGTTTTGAGAAACAGTTTTTACATCATATTTGAGCGTTTCACGGTCTAAAACGACGATTTTGCATGTATCTTTCGAAACATATTCTACCTGTAGTTTCGATGGAACTAGGTTATTTATGCTACAATAAGACAAAATACACTGATTTTTAGCGAATACAACCTTTTGGAGGCAGTCGGTGGTGCACTCGCGCAGCTAGAGTGCCGATTTGAACTATAGAAGTTACTGCAAAACACCTTAAAAACACGTAATTCGTTTAGAAAACGCATTTTCAAGTGATTTGGAGACATGTTTTGAAAAACAGTTTTTACATCACATTTGAGCGTTTCACGGTCTGAAACGACGATTTTGCATGTATCTTTGGAAACATATTCTACCTATAGTTTCGATGGAACTAGGTTATTTAGGGTACAATAAGACAAAATACACTGTTTTTTAATGAATACAACCTTTTGGAGGCACTCTGTGGTGCACTCGCCAGCGCAGCTAGAGTGCCGATTTGAACTATAGAAGTTACTGCAAAACACCTTAAAAACACGTAATTCGCTTAGAAAACGCATTTTCAAGTGTTTTGGAGACATGTTTTGAGAAACAGTTTTTACATCATATTTGAGCGTTTCACGGTCTGAAACGACGATTTTGCATGTATCTTTCGAAACATATTCTACCTGTAGTTTCGATGGAACTACGTTATTTATGCTACCATAAGACAAAATATACTGATTTTTAGTGAATACAACCTTTTGGAGGCACTCGGTGGTGCACTCGCCAGCGCAGCTAGAGTGCCGATTTGAACTATAGACGTTACTGCAAAACACCTTAAAAACACGTAATTTGCTTAGAAAACGCATTTTCAAGTGAAACGACGATTTTGCATGAATCTTTGGAAACATATTCTACCTGTAGTTTCGATGGAACTGGGTTATTTAGGGTACAATAAGACAAAATACACTGTTTTTTAATGAATACAACCTTTTGGAGGCATTCCGTGGTGCACTCGCCAGCGCAGCTAGAGTGCCGATTTGAACTATAGAAGTTACTGCAAAACACCTTAAAAACACGTAATTCGCTTAGAAAACGCATTTTCAAGTGTTTTGGAGACATGTTTTGAGAAACAGTTTTTACATCATATTTGAGCGTTTCACGGTCTGAAACGACGAATTTGCATGTATCTTTCGAAACATATTCTACCTGTAGTTTCGATAGAACTAGGTTATTTATGCTACCATAAGACAAAATACGCTGATTTTTAGTGAATACAACCTTTTGGAGGCACTCGGTGGTGCACTCGCCAGCGAAAGCTAGAGTGCCGATTTGAACTATAGAAGTTACTGCTAAATACCTTAAAAACACGTAATTCGCTTAGATAATGCATTTTCAAGTGAAACGACGATTTTGCATGTATCTTTGGAACATATTCTACCTGTAGTTTCGATGGAACTAGGTTATTTAGGGTACAATAAGACAAAATACACTGTTTTTTAGTGAATACAACCTTTTGTACGCACTCCGTGTTGCACACGCAAGCGCAGCTAGAGTGCCGATTTAAAGTATAGAAGTTACTGCAAAACACCTCAAAAACACGTAATTCGCTTAGAAAACGCATTTTCAAGTGATTTGGAGACATGTTTTGAGAAACAGTTTTTACATCATATTTGAGCGTTTCACGGTCTGAAACGACGATTTTGCATGTATCTTTGGAAACATATTCTACCTGTAGTCTCGATGGAACTAGGTTATTTAGGGAACAATAAGACAAAATACACTGTTTTTTAGTGAATACAACCTTTTGGAGGCACTCCGTGGTGCACTCGCCATCGCAGCTAGAGTGCCGATTTGAACTATAGAAGTTACTGCAAAACACCTCAAAAACACGTAATTCGCTTAGAAAACGCATTTTCAAGTGATTTGGAGACATGTTCTGAGAAACAGTTTTTACATCATATTTGAGCGTTTCACGGTCTAAAACGACGATTTTGCATGTAACTTTCAAAACATATTCTACCTGTAGTTTCGATGGAACTAGGTTATTTATGCTACAATAAGACAAAATACACTGATTTTTAATGAATACAAACTTTTGGAGGCACTCCGAGGTGCACTCGCCAGCGCAGCTAGAGTGCCGATTTGAACTATAGAAGTTACTGCAAAACACCTTAAAAACACGTAATTCGCTTAGAAAACGCATTTTTAAGTGTTTTGGAGACATGTATTGAGAAACAGTTTTTACATCATATTTGAGCCTTTCACGGTCTGAAACGACGATTTTGCATGTATCTTTCGAAATATATTCTACCCGTAGTTTCGATGGAACTAGGTTATTTATGCTACCATAAGACAAAATATACTGATTTTTAGTGAATACAACCTTTTAGAGGCACTCGGTGGTGCACTCGCCAGCGCAGCTATAGTGCCGATTTGAACTATAGACGTTACTGCAAAACACCTTAAAAACACGTAATTTGCTTAGAAAACGCATTTTCAAGTGAAACGACGATTTTGCATGAATCTTTGGAAACATATTCTACCTGTAGTTTCGATGGAACTGGGTTATTTAGGGTACAATAAGACAAAATACACTGTTTTTTAGTGAATACAACCTTTTAGAGGCACTCCGTGGTGCACTCGCCAGCGCAGCTAGAGTACCGATTTGAACTATAGAAGTTACTGCAAAACACCTTAAAAACACGTAATTCTCTTAGAAAACGCATTTTCAAGTGATTTGGAGACATGTTTTGAAAAAGAGTTTTTACAACATATTTGAGCGTTTCACGGTCTGAAACGACGATTTTGCATGTATCTTTGGAAACATATTCTACCTGTAGTTTCGATGGAACTAGGTTATTTAGGGTACAATAAGATAAAATACACTGTTTTTTAATGAATACAACCTTTTGGAGACACTCCGTGGTGCACTCGCCAGCGCAGCTAGAGTGCCGATTTGAACTATAGAAGTTACTGCAAAACACCTTAAAAACACGTAATTCGTTTAGAAAACGCATTTTCAAGTGTTTTGGAGACATGTTTTGAGAAACAGTTTTTACATCATATTTGAGCGTTCCACGGTCTGAAACGACGATTTTGCATGTATCTTTGGAAACATATTCTACCTGTAGTCTCGATGGAACTAGGTTATTTAGGGAACAATAAGACAAAATACACTGTTTTTTAGTGAATACAACCTTTTGGAGGCACTCCGTGGTGCACTCGCCAGCGCAGCTATAATGCCGATTTGAACTGTAGAAGTTACTGCAAAACACCTTAAAATACGTAATTCGCTTAGAAAACGCATTTTCAAGTGATTTGGAGACATGTTTCGAGAAACAGTTTTTACATCATATTTGAGCGTTTCACGGTCTGAAACGACGATTTTGCATGTATCTTTGGAAACATATTCTACCTGTAGTTTCGACGGAACTAGGTTATTTAGGGTACAATAAGATAAAATACACTGTTTTTTAATGAATACTACCTTTTGGAGGCACTCCGTGGTGCACTCGCCAGCGCAGCTAGAGTGCCGATTTGAACTATAGAAGTTACTACAAAACACCTTAAATACACGAAATTTGCTTAGAAAACGCATTTTCAAGTGTTTTGGAGACATGTTTTGAGAAACAGATTTTACATCATATTTTAGCGTTTCACTGTCTAAAACGACGATTTTGCATGTATCTTTCGAAACATATTCTACCTGTAGTTTCAATGGAACTAGGTTATTTATGCTACAATAAGACAAAATACACTGATTTTTAGTGAATACAACCTTTTGGAGGCACTCCGAGGTGCACTCGCCAGCGCAGCTAGAGTGCCGATTTGAACTATAGAAGTTACTGCAAAACACCTTAAAAACACGTAATTCGCTTAGAAAACGCATTTTCAAGTGATTTGGAGACATGTTTTGAAAAATAGTTTTTACATCATATTTGAGCGTTTCACGGTCTGAAACGACGATTTTGCATGTATCTTTCGAAACATATTCTACCTATAGTTTCGATGGAACTAGGTTATTTAGGGTACAATAAGAAAAAATACACTGTTTTTTAATGAATACAACTTTTGGAGGCACTCTGTGGTGCACTCGCCAGCGCAGCTAGAGTGCCGATTTGAACTATAGAAGTTACTGCAAAACACCTTAAAAACACGTAATTCGCTTAGAAAACGCATTTTCAAGTGTTTTGGAGACATGTTTTGAGAAACAGTTTTTACATCATATTTGAGCGTTTCACGGTCTGAAACGACGATTTTGCATGTATCTTTCGAAACATATTCTACCTGTAGTTTCGATGGAACTACGTTATTTATGCTACCATAAGACAAAATATACTGATTTTTAGTGAATACAACTTTTTGGAGGCACTCGGTGGTGCACTCGCGAGCGCAGCTAGAGTGCCGATTTGAACTATAGACGTTACTGCAAAACACATTTAAAACACGTAATTTGCTTAGAAAACGCATTTTCAAGTGAAACGACGATTTTGCATGAATCTTTGGAAACATATTCTACCTGTAGTTTCGATGGAACTGGGTTATTTAGGGTACAATAAGACAAAATACACTGTTTTTTAATGAATACAACTTTTTGGAGGCACTCCGTGGTGCACTCGCCAGCGCAGCTAGAGTGCCGATTTGAACTATAGAAGTTACTGCAAAACACCTTAAAAACACGTAATTCGCTTAGAAAACGCATTTTTAAGTGTTTTGGAGACATGTTTTGAGAAACAGTTTTTACATCATATTTGAGCGTTTCACGGTCTGAAACGACGAATTTGCATGTATCTTTCGAAACATATTCTACCTGTAGTTTCGATGGAACTAGGTTATTTATGCTACCATAAGACAAAATACGCTGATTTTTAGTGAATACAACCTTTTGGAGGCACTCGGTGGTGCACTCGCCAGCGCAGCTAGAGTGCCGATTTGAACTATAGAAGTTACTGCTAAATACCTTAAAAACACGTAATTCGCTTAGAAAACGCATTTTCAAGTGAAACGACGATTTTGCATGTATCTTTGGAACATATTCTACCTGTAGTTTCGATCGAACTAGGTTATTTAGGGTACAATAAGACAAAATACACTGTTTTTTAGTGAATACAACCTTTTGTGGGCACTCCGTGTTGCACACGCCAGCGCAGCTAGAGTGCCGATTTGAAGTATAGAAGTTACTGCAAAACACCTCAAAAACACGTAATTCGCTTAGAAAACGCATTTTCAAGTGATTTGGAGACATGTTTTGAGAAACAGTTTTTACATCATATTTGAGCGTTTCACGGTCTGAAACGACGATTTTGCATGTATCTTTGGAAACATATTCTACCTGTAGTCTCGATGGAACTAGGTTATTTAGAATACATTAAGACAAAATACACTGTTTTTTAGTGAATACAACCTTTTGGAGGCACTCCGTGGTGCACTCGCCATCGCAGCTAGAGTGCCGATTTGAACTATAGAGGTTACTGCAAAACACCTTAAAAACACGTAATTCGCTTAGAAAACGCATTTTCAAGTGTTTTGGAGACATGTTCTGAGAAACATTTTTTACATCATATTTGAGCGTTTCACGGTCTAAAACGTCGATTTTGCATGTAACTTTCGAAACATATTCTACCTGTAGTTTCGATGGAACTAGGTTATTTATGCTACAATAAGACAAAATACACTGATTTTTAGTGAATACAACCTTTTGGAGGCACTCCGTGGTGCACTCGCCATCGCAGCTAGAGTGCCGATTTGAACTATAGAGGTTACTGCAAAACACCTTAAAAACACGTAATTTGCTTAGAAAACGCATTTTCAAGTGAAACGACGATTTTGCATGAATCTTTGGAAACATATTCTACCTGTAGTTTCGATGGAACTGGGTTATTTAGGGTACAATAAGACAAAATACACTGTTTTTTAATGAATACAACCTTTTGGAGGCACTCCGTGGTGCACTCGCCAGCGCAGCTAAAGTGCCGATTTGAACTATAGAAGTTACTGCAAAACACCTTAAAAACACGTAATTCGCTTAGAAAACGCATTTTCAAGTGTTTTGGAGACATGTTCTGAGAAACAGTTTTTACATCATATTTGAGCGTTTCACGGTCTAAAACCTGTAGTTTCGATGGAACTAGGTTATTTATGCTACAATAAGACAAAATACACTGTTTTTTAGTGAATATAACCACTTAGAGGCACTCCGTGGTACACTCTCCAGCGCAGCTAGAGTGCCGATTTGAACTATAGAAGTTACTGCTAACCTTCATAAAAACACGTAATTCGCTTAGAAAACGCATTTTCAAGTGATTTGGAGACATGTTTTGAGAAACAGTTTTTACATCATATTTGAGCGTTTCACGTTCTGAAACGACGATTTTGCATGTATCTTTGGAAACATATTCTACCTGTAGTTTTGATGGAACTAGGTTATTTATGCTACAATAAGACAAAATACACTGATTTTTAGTGAATACAACCTTTTGGAGGCACTCCGTGGTGCACTCGCCATCGCAGCTAGAGTGCCGATTTGAACTATAGAGGTTACTGCAAAACACCTTAAAAACACGTAATTTGCTTAAAAAACGCATTTTCAAGTGAAACGACGATTTTGCATGAATCTTTGGAAACATATTCTACCTGTAGTTTCGATGGAACTGGGTTATTTAGGGTACAATAAGACAAAATACACTGTTTTTTAATGAATACAACCTTTTGGAGGCACTCCGTGGTGCACTCGCCAGCGCAGCTAAAGTGCCGATTTGAACTATAGAAGTTACTGCAAAACACCTTAAAAACACGTAATTCGCTTAGAAAACGCATTTTCAAGTGTTTTGGAGACATGTTCTGAGAAACAGTTTTTACATCATATTTGAGCGTTTCACGGTCTAAAACCTGTAGTTTCGATGGAACTAGGTTATTTATGCTACAATAAGACAAAATACACTGTTTTTTAGTGAATATAACCACTTAGAGGCACTCCGTGGTACACTCTCCAGCGCAGCTAGAGTGCCGATTTGAACTATAGAAGTTACTGCTAAACTTCTTAAAAACACGTAATTCGCTTAGAAAACGCATTTTCAAGTGATTTGGAGACATGTTTTGAGAAACAGTTTTTACATCATATTTGAGCGTTTCACGTTCTGAAACGACGATTTTGCATGTATCTTTGGAAACATATTCTACCTGTAGTCTCGATGGAACTAGGTTATTTAGGGAACAATAAGACAAAATACACTGTTTTTTAGTGAATATAACTTTTGGAGGCACTCCGTGGTGCACTCGCCAGCGCAGCTAGAGTGCCGATTTGAACTATAGAAGTTACTGCAAAACACCTTAAAAACACGTAATTCGCTTAGAAAACGCATATTCAAGTGATTTGGAGACATGTTTCGAGAAACAGTTTTTACATCATATTTGAGCGTTTCACGGTCTGAAACGACGATTTTGCATGTATCTTTGGAAACATATTCTACCTGTAGTTTTGATGGAACTAGGTTATTTAGTGTACAATAAGACAAAATACACTGTTTTTTAATGAATACTACCTTTTGGAGGCACTCCGTGGTGCACTCGCCTGCGCAGTTAGAGTGCCGATTTGAACTATAGAAGTTACTACAAAACACCTTAAATACACGAAATTCGCTTAGAAAACGCATTTTCAAGTGTTTTGGAGACATGTTTTGAGAAACAGTTTTTACATCATATTTGAGCGTTTCACGGTCTAAAACGACAATTTTGCATGTATCTTTCGAAACATATTCTACCTGTAGTTTCGACGGAACTAGGTTATTTATGCTACAATAAGACAAAATACACTGATTTTTAGTGAATACAACCTTTTGGAGGCACTCTGTGGTGCACACGCCAGCGCAGCTAGAGTGCCGATTTGAACTATAGAAGTTACTGCAAAACACCTTAAAAACACGTAATTCGCTTAGAAAACGCATTTTCAAGTGATTTGGAGACATGTTTTGAAAAACAGTTTTTACATCATATTTGAGCGTTTCACGGTCTGAAACGACGATTTTGCATGTATCTTTGGAAACATATTCTACCTATAGTTTCGATGGAACTAGGTTATTTAGGGTACAATAAGACAAAATACACTGTTTTTTAATGAATACAACCTTTTGGAGGCACTCCGTGGTGCACTCGCCAGCGCAGCTAGAGTGCCGATTTGAACTATAGAAGTTACTGCAAAACACCTCAAAAACACGTAATTCGCTTAGAAAACGCATTTTCAAGTGATTTGGAGACATGTTCTGAGAAACAGTTTTTACATCATATTTGAGCGTTTCACGGTCTGAAACGACGATTTTGCATGTATCGTTGGAAACATATTCTACCTGTAGTTTCGATGGAACTAGGTTATTTAGGGTACAATAAGACAAAATACACTGTTTTTTAATGAATACAACCTTTTGGAGGCACTCCGTGGTGCACTCGCCAGCGCAGCTAGAGTGCCGATTTGAACTAGAGAAGTTACTACAAAACACATTAACACACGTAATTCGCTTAAAAAACGCATTTTCAAGTGTTTTAGAAACATGTTTTGAGAAACAGTTTTTACATCATATTTGAGCGTTTCACGGTCTAAAACGACGATTTTGCATGTATCTTTCGAAACATATTCTACCTGTAGTTTCGATGGAACTAGGTTATTTATGCTACAATAAGACAAAATACACTAATTTTTAGCGAATACAACCTTTTGGAGGCAGTCGGTGGTGCACTCGCGCAGCTAGAGTGCCGATTTGAACTATAGAAGTTACTGCAAAACACCTTAAAAACACGTAATTCGTTTAGAAAACGCATTTTCAAGTGATTTGGAGACATGTTTTGAAAAACAGTTTTTACATCACATTTGAGCGTTTCACGGTCTGAAACGACGATTTTGCATGTAGCTTTGGAAACATATTCTACCTATAGTTTCGATGGAACTAGGTTATTTAGGGTACAATAAGACAAAATACACTGTTTTTTAATGAATACAACCTTTTGGAGGCACTATGTGGTGCACTCGCCAGCGCAGCTAGAGTGCCGATTTGAACTATAGAAGTTACTGCAAAACACCTTAAAAACACGTAATTCGCTTAGAAAACGCATTTTCAAGTGTTTTGGAGACATGTTTTGAGAAACAGTTTTTACATCATATTTGAGCGTTTCACGGTCTGAAACGACGATTTTGCATGTATCTTTCGAAACATATTCTACCTGTAGTTTCGATGGAACTACGTTATTTATGCTACCATAAGACAAAATATACTGATTTTTAGTGAATACAACCTTTTGGAGGCACTCGGTGGTGCACTCGCCAGCGCAGCTAGAGTGCCGATTTGAACTATAGACGTTACTGCAAAACACCTTAAAAACACGTAATTTGCTTAGAAAACGCATTTTCAAGTGAAACGACGATTTTGCATGAATCTTTGGAAACATATTCTACCTGTAGTTTCGATGGAACTGGGTTATTTAGGGTACAATAAGACAAAATACACTGTTTTTTAATGAATACAACCTTTTGGAGGCATTCCGTGGTGCACTCGCCAGCGCGGCTAGAGTGCCGATTTGAACTATAGAAGTTACTGCAAAACACCTTAAAAACACGTAATTCGCTTAGAAAACGCATTTTCAAGTGTTTTGGAGACATGTTTTGAGAAACAGTTTTTACATCATATTTGAGCGTTTCACGGTCTGAAACGACGAATTTGCATGTATCTTTCGAAACATATTCTACCTGTAGTTTCGATAGAACTAGGTTATTTATGCTACCATAAGACAAAATACGCTGATTTTTAGTGAATACAACCTTTTGGAGGCACTCGGTGGTGCACTCGCCAGCGAAAGCTAGAGTGCCGATTTGAACTATAGAAGTTACTGCTAAATACCTTAAAAACACGTAATTCGCTTAGAAAATGCATTTTCAAGTGAAACGACGATTTTGCATGTATCTTTGGAACATATTCTACCTGTAGTTTCGATGGAACTAGGTTATTTAGGGTACAATAAGACAAAATACACTGTTTTTTAGTGAATACAACCTTTTGTACGCACTCCGTGTTGCACACGCAAGCGCAGCTAGAGTGCCGATTTGAAGTATAGAAGTTACTGCAAAACACCTCAAAAACACGTAATTCGCTTAGAAAACGCATTTTCAAGTGATTTGGAGACATGTTTTGAGAAACAGTTTTTACATCATATTTGAGCGTTTCACGGTCTGAAACGACGATTTTGCATGTATCTTTGGGAACATATTCTACCTGTAGTCTCGATGGAACTAGGTTATTTAGGGAACAATAAGACAAAATACACTGTTTTTTAGTGAATACAACCTTTTGGAGGCACTCCGTGGTGCACTCGCCATCGCAGCTAGAGTGCCGATTTGAACTATAGAAGTTACTGCAAAACACCTCAAAAACACGTAATTCGCTTTGAAAACGCATTTTCAAGTGATTTGGAGACATGTTCTGAGAAACAGTTTTTACATCATATTTGAGCGTTTCACGGTCTAAAACGACGATTTTGCATGTAATTTTCGAAACATATTCTACCTGTAGTTTCGATGGAACTAGGTTATTTATGCTACAATAAGACAAAATACACTGATTTTTAGCGAATACAACCTTTTGGAGGCACTCGGTGGTGCACTCGCCAGCGCAGCTAGAGTGCCGATTTGAACTATAGAGGTTACTGCAAAACACCTTAAAAACACGTAATTCGCTTAGAAAACGCATTTTCAAGTGATTTAGAGACATGTTTTGAGAAACAGTTTTTACATCATATTTGAGCGTTTCACGGTCTGAAACGACGATTTTGCATGTATCTTTGGAAACATATTCTACCTGTAGTTTCGATGGAACTAGGTTATTTAGGGTACAATAAGACAAAATACACAGTTTTTTAGTGAATACAACCTTTTGTGGGCACTCCATGGTGCACTCGCCAGCGCAGCTAGACTGCCGATTTGAACTATAGAAGTTACTGCAAAACACCTTAAAAACACGTAATTCGTTTAGAAAACGCATTTTCAAGTGATTTGGGGACATGTTTTGAAAAACAGTTTTTACCTCATATTTGAGCGTTTCACGGTCTGAAACGACGATTTTGCATGTATCTTTGGAAACATATTCTACCTATAGTTTCGATGGAACTAGGTTATTTAGGGTACAATAAGACAAAATACACTGTTTTTTAATGAATACAAACTTTTGGAGGCACTCCGAGGTGCACTCGCCAGCGCAGCTAGAGTGCCGATTTGAACTATAGAAGTTACTGCAAAACACCTTAAAAACACGTAATTCGCTTAGAAAACGCATTTTTAAGTGTTTTGGAGACATGTATTGAGAAACAGTTTTTACATCATATTTGAGCCTTTCACGGTCTGAAACGACGATTTTGCATGTATCTTTCGAAATATATTCTACCCGTAGTTTCGATGGAACTAGGTTATTTATGCTACCATAAGACAAAATATACTGATTTTTAGTGAATACAACCTTTTAGAGGCACTCGGTGGTGCACTCGCCAGCAAAGCTATAGTGCCGATTTGAACTATAGACGTTACTGCAAAACACCTTAAAAACACGTAATTTGCTTAGAAAACGCATTTTCAAGTGAAACGACGATTTTGCATGGATCTTTGGAAACATATTCTACCTGTAGTTTCGATGGAACTGGGTTATTTAGGGTACAATAAGACAAAATACACTGTTTTTTAGTGAATACAACCTTTTAGAGGCACTCCGTGGTGCACTCGCCAGCGCAGCTAGAGTACCGATTTGAACTATAGAAGTTACTGCAAAACACCTTAAAAACACGTAATTCTCTTAGAAAACGCATTTTCAAGTGATTTGGAGACATGTTTTGAAAAAGAGTTTTTACAACATATTTGAGCGTTTCACGGTCTGAAACGACGATTTTGCATGTATCTTTGGAAACATATTCTACCTGTAGTTTCGATGGAACTAGGTTATTTAGGGTACAATAAGATAAAATACACTGTTTTTTAATGAATACAACCTTTTGGAGACACTCCGTGGTGCACTCGCCAGCGCAGCTAGAGTGCCGATTTGAACTATAGAAGTTACTGCAAAACACCTTAAAAACACGTAATTCGTTTAGAAAACGCATTTTCAAGTGTTTTGGAGACATGTTTTGAGAAACAGTTTTTACATCATATTTGAGCGTTCCACGGTCTGAAACGACGATTTTGCATGTATCTTTGGAAACATATTCTACCTGTAGTCTCGATGGAACTAGGTTATTTAGGGAACAATAAGACAAAATACACTGTTTTTTAGTGAATACAACCTTTTGGAGGCACTCCGTGGTGCACTCGCCAGCGCAGCTATAATGCCGATTTGAACTATAGAAGTTACTGCAAAACACCTTAAAATACGTAATTCGCTTAGAAAATGCATTTTCAAGTGATTTGGAGACATGTTTCGAGAAACAGTTTTTACATCATATTTGAGCGTTTCACGGTCTGAATCGACGATTTTGCATGTATCTTTGGAAACATATTCTACCTGTAGTTTCGACGGAACTAGGTTATTTAGGGTACAATAAGACTAAATACACTGTTTTTTAATGAATACTACCTTTTGGAGGCACTCCGTGGTGCACTCGCCAGCGCAGCTAGAGTGCCGATTTGAACTATAGAAGTTACTACAAAACACCTTAAATACACGAAATTTGCTTAGAAAACGCATTTTCAAGTGTTTTGGAGACATGTTTTGAGAAACAGATTTTACATCATATTTTAGCGTTTCACTGTCTAAAACGACGATTTTGCATGTATCTTTCGAAACATATTCTACCTGTAGTTTCAATGGAACTAGGTTATTTATGCTACAATAAGACAAAATACACTGATTTTTAGTGAATACAACCTTTTGGAGGCACTCCGAGGTGCACTCGCCAGCGCAGCTAGAGTGCCGATTTGAACTATAGAAGTTACTGCAAAACACCTTAAAAACACGTAATTCGCTTAGAAAACGCATTTTCAAGTGATTTGGAGACATGTTTTGAAAAATAGTTTTTACATCATATTTGAGCGTTTCACGGTCTGAAACGACGATTTTGCATGTATCTTTCGAAACATATTCTACTTGTAGTTTCGATGGAACTAGGTTATTTATGCTACAATAAAACAAAATACACTGATTTTTAGTAAATACAACCTTTTGGAGGCACTCGGTGGTGCACTCGCCAGCGCAGCTAGAGTGCCGATTTGAACTATAGAAGTTACTGCAAAACACCTTAAAAACACGTAATTCGCTTGGAAAACGCAATTTCAAGTGTTTTGGAGACATGTTTCGAGAAACAGTTTTTACATCATATTTGAGCGTTTCACGGTCTGAAACGACGATTTTGCATGTATCTTTCGAAACATATTCTACCTGTAGTTTCGATGGAACTAGGTTATTTATGCTACAATAAGACAAAATACACAGATTTTTAGTGAATACAACCTTTTGGAGGCACTCGGTGGTGCACTCGCCAGCGCAGCTAGAGTGCCGATTTGAACTATAAAAGTTACTGCAAAACACCTTAAAAACACGTATTTCGCTTAGAAAACGCATTTTCAAGTGATTTGGGGACATGTTTTCAGAAACAGTTTTTACATCATATTTGAGCGTTTCACGGTCTGAAACGACGATTTTGCATGTATCTTTGGAAACATATTCTACCTGTAGTCTCGATGGAACTAGGTTATTTAGGGAACAATAAGACAAAATACACTGTTTTTTAGTGAGTACAACCTTTTGGAGGCACTCCGTGGTGCACTCGCCAGCGCAGCTAGAGTGCCGATTTGAACTATAGAAGTTACTGCAAAACACCTTAAAAACACGTAGGTAATTCGCTTAGAAAACGCATTTTCAAGTGATTTGGAGACATGTTTCGAGAAACAGTTTTTACATCATATTTGTGCGTTTCACGGTCTGAAACGACGATTTTGCATGTATCTTTGGAAACATATTCTACCTGTAGTCTCAATGGAACTAGGTTATTTAGGGAACACTAAGACAAAATACACTGTTTTTTAGTGAATATAACCTTTTGGAGGCACTCCGTGGTGCACTCGCCAGCGCAGCTAGAGTGCCGATTTGAACTATAGAAGTTACTGCAAAACACCTTAAAAACACGTAATTCGCTTGGAAAACGCAATTTCAAGTGTTTTGGAGACATGTTTTGAGAAACAGTTTTTACATCATATTAGAGCGTTTCACGGTCTGAAACGACGATTTTGCATGTATCTTTCGAAACATATTCTACCTGTAGTTTCGATGGAACTAGGTTATTTATGCTACAATAAGACAAAATACACTGATTTTTAGTGAATACAACCTTTTGGAGGCACTCGGTGGTGTACTCGCCAGCGCAGCTAGAGTGCCGATTTCAACTATAGAAGTTACTGCAAAACACCTTAAAAACACGTAATTCGCTTAGAAAACGCATTTTCAAGTGAAGCGACGATTTTGCATGTATCTTTGGAAAAATATTCTACCTGTAGTTTCGATGGAACTAGGTTATTTAGGGTACAATAAGACAAAATACACTGTTTTTTTATGTATACAACCTTTTGGAGGCACTCCGTGGTGCACTCGCCAGCGCAGCTAGGGTGTCGATTTGAACTATAGAAGTTACTGCAAAACACCTTAAAAACACGTAATTCGCTTAGAAAAAGCATTTTCAAATGTTTTTGGAGACATGTTTTGAGAAACAGTTTTTACATCATATTTGAGCGTTTCACGGTCTGAAACGACGATTTTGCATGTATCTTTCGAAACATATTCTACCTGTAGTTTCGATGGAACTAGGTTATTTATGCTACAATAAGACAAATTACACAGATTTTTAGTGAATACAACCTTTTGGAGGCACTCGGTGGTGCACTCGCCAGCGCAGCTAGAGTGCCGATTTGAACTGTAGAAGTTACTGCAAAACACTTTAAAAACACGTAATTCGCTTAGAAAACGCATTTTCAAGTGATTTGGGGACATGTTTTGAGAAACAGTTTTTACATCATATTTGAGCGTTTCACGGTCTGAAACGACGATTTTGCATGTATCTTTGGAAACATATTCTACCTGTAGTCTCGATGGAACTAGGTTATTTAGGGAACAGTAAGACAAAATACACTGTTTTTTAGTGAATACAACCTTTTGGAGGCACTTTGTGGTGCACTCGCCAGCGCAGTTAGAGTGCCGATTTGAACTATAGAAGTTACTGCAAAACACCTTAAAAACACGTAATTCGCTTAGAAAACGCATTTTCAAGAGATTTGGAGACATGTTTCGAGAAACAGTTTTTACATCATATTTGAGCATTTCACGGTCTGAAACGACGATTTTGCATGTATCTTTGGAAACATATTCTACCTGTAGTTTCGACGGAACTAGATTATTTAGGGTACAATAAGACAAAATACTCTGTTTTTTAATGAATACAACCTTTTGGAGGCACTCCGTGGTGCACTCGCCAGCGCAGCTAGAGTGCCGAATTGAACTATAGAAGTTACTGCAAAACACCTTAAAAACACGTAATTCGCTTAGAAAACGCATTTTCAAGTGATTTGGAGACATGTTTTGAAAAATAGTTTTTACATCATATTTGAGCGTTTCACGGTCTGAAACGACGATTTGCATGTATCTTTTGAAACATATTCTACCTGTAGTTTCGATGGAACTAGGTTATTTATGCTACAATAAGACAAAATACACTGATTTTTAGTAAATACAACCTTTTGGAGGCACTCGGTGGTGCACTCGCCAGCGCAGCTAGACTGCCGATTTGAACTATAGAAGTTACTGCAAAACACCTTAAAAACACGTAATTCGCTTGGAAAACGCAATTTCAAGTGTTTTGGAGACATGTTTTGAGAAACAGTTTTTACATCATATTTGAGCGTTTCACGGTCTGAAACGACGATTTTGCATGTATCTTTGGGAACATATTCTACCTGTAGTCTCGATGGAACTAGGTTATGTAGGGAACAATAAGTCAAAATACACTGTTTTTTAGTGAATATAACCTTTTGGAGGCACTCCGTGGTGCACTCGCCAGCGCAGCTAGAGTGCCGATTTGAACATAGAAGTTACTGCAAAACACCTTAAAAACATGTAATTCGCTTGGAAAACGCAATTTCAAGTGTTTTGGAGACATGTATTGAGAAACAATTTTTACATCATATTTGAGCGTTTCACGGTCTGAAACGACGATTTTGCATGAATCTTTCGAAACATATTCTACCTGTAGTTTCAATGGAACTAGGTTATTTATGTTACAATAAGACAAAATACACAGATTTTTAGTGAATACGACCTTTTAGAGGCACACGGTGGTGCACTCGCCAGCGCAGCTAGAGTGTCGATTTAAACTATAGAAGTTACTGCAAAACACCTTAAAAACACGTATTTTGCTTAGAAAACGCATTTTCAAGTGATTTGGGGACATGTTTTGAGAAACAGGTTTTACATCATATTTGAGCGTTCCACGGTCTGAAACGACGATTTTGCATGTATCTTTGGAAACATATTCTACCTGTAGTCTCGATGGAACTAGGTTATTTAGGGAACAATAAGACAAAATACACTGTTTTTAGTGAAAATAACCTTTTAGAGGCACTCCGTGGTACACTCGCCAGCGCAGCTAGAGTGCCGATTTGAACTATAGAAGTTACTGCAAAACTCCTTAAAAACACGTAATTCGCTTAGAAAACGCATTTTCAAGTGATTTGGAGACATGTTTTGAGAAACAGTTTTTACATCATATTTGAGCGTTTCACGGTCTGAAACGACGATTTTGCATGTATCTTTGGAAACATATTCTACCTGTAGTCACGATGGAACTAGGTTATTTAGGGAACAATAAGATAAAATACACTGTTTTTTAGTGAATATAACCTTTTGGAGGCACTCCGTGGTGCACCCGCCAGCGCAGCTAGAGTGCCGATTTGAACTGTAGAAGTTACTGCAAAACACCTTAAAAACACGTAATTCGCTTAGAAAACGCATTTTCAAGTAATTTGGAGACATGTTTCGAGAAACAGTTTTTACATCATACTTGAGCGTTTCACGGTCTGAAACGACGATTTTGCATGTATCTTTGGAAATATATTCTACCTGTAGTTTCGATGGAACTAGGTTATTTAGGGTACAATAAGACAAAATACACTGTTTTTTAATAAATACTACCTTTTGGAGGCACTCCGTGGTGCACTCGCCTGCGCAGTTAGAGTGCCGATTTGAACTATAGAAGCTACTACAAAACACCTTAAATACACGAAATTCGCTTAGAAAACGCATTTTCAAGTGTTTTGGAGACATGTTTTGAGAAACAGTTTTTACATTATATTTGAGCGTTTCACGGTCTAAAACGACAATTTTGCATGTATCTTTCGAAACATATTCTACCTGTAGTTTCGATGGAACTAGGTTATTTATGCTACAATAAGACAAAATACACTGATTTTTAGTGAATACAACCTTTTGGAGGCACTCCGTGGTGCACTCGCCAGCGCAGCTAGAGTGCCGATTTGAACTATAGAAGTTACTGCAAAACACCTTAAAAACTCGTAATTCGCTTAGAAAACGCATTTTCAAGTGATTTGGAGACATGTTTTGAAAAACAGTTTTTTACATCATATTTGAGCCTTTCACGGTCTGAAACGACGATTTTGCATGTATCTTTGGAAACATATTCTACCTGTAGTTTCGATGGAACTAGGTTATTTAGGGTACAATAAGACAAAATACACAGTTTTTTAGTGAATACAACCTTATGGGGGCACTCCGTGGTGCACTCGCCAGCGCAGCTAGAGTGCCGATTTGAACTATAGAAGTTACTGCAAAACACCTTAAAAACACGTAATTCGTTTAGAAAACGCATTTTCAATTGATTTGGAGTCATGTTTTGAAAAACAGTTTTTACATCACATTTGAGCGTTTCACGGTCAGAAACGACGATTTTGCATGTATCTTTGGAAACATATTCTACCTATAGTTTCGATGGAACTAGGTTATTTAGGGTACAATAAGACAAAATACACTGTTTTTTAATGAATACAACCTTTTGGAGGCACTCCGTGGTACACTCGCCAGCGCAGCTAGAGTGCCGATTTGAACTATAGAAGTTACTGCAAAACACCTTAAAAACACGTAATTCGCTTAGAAAACGCATTTTCAAGTAATTTGGAGACATGTTTTGAGAAACAGTTTTTACATCATATTTGAGCGTTTCACGGTCTGAAACGACGATTTTGCATGTATCTTTGGAAACATATTCTACCTGTAGTCTCGATGGAACTAGGTTATTTAGGGAACAATAAGACAAAATACACTGTTTTTTAGTGAATACAACCTTTTGGAGGCATTCCGTGGTGCACTCGCCATCGCAGCTAAAGTGCCGATTTTAACTATAGAAGTTACTGCAAAACACCTCAAAAACACGTAATTCGCTTAGAAAACGCATTTTCAAGTGATTTGGAGACATGTTCTGAGAAACAGTTTTTACATCATATTTGAGCGTTTCACGGTCTAAAACGACGATTTTGCATGTAACTTTCGGAACATATTCTACCTGTAGTTTTGATGGAACTAGGTTATTTATGCTACAATAAGACAAAATACACTGATTTTTAGCGAATACAACCTTTTGGAGGCACTCGGTGGTGCACTCCCCAGCGCAGCTAGAGTGCCGATTTGAACTATAGAGGTTACTGCAAAACACCTTAAAAACACGTAATTTGCTTAGAAAAAGCATTTTCAAGTGATTTAGAGACATGTTTTGAGAAACAGTTTTTACATCATATTTGAGCGTTTCACGGTCTGAAACGACGATTTTGCATGTATCTTTGGAAACATATTCTACCTGTAGTTTCGATGGAACTAGGTTATTTAGGGTACAATAAGACAAAATACACAGTTTTTTAGTGAATACAACCTTTTGGGGGCACTCCGTGGTGCACTCGCCAGCGCAGCTAGACTGCCGATTTGAACTATAGAAGTTACTGCAAAACACCTTAACACGTAATTCGTTTAGATAACGCATTTTCAAGTGATTTGGAGACATGTTTTGAAAAACAGTTTTTACATCATATTTGAGCGTTTCACGGTCTGAAACGACGATTTTGCATGTATCTTTGGAAACATATTCTACCTATAGTTTCGATGGAACTAGGTTATTTAGGGTACAATAAGACAAAATACACTGTTTTTTAATGAATACAAACTTTTGGAGGCACTCCGTGGTGCACTCGCCAGCGCAGCTAGAGTGCCGATTTGAACTATAGAAGTTACTGCAAAACACCTTAAAAACACTTAATTCGCTTAGAAAACGCATTTTTAAGTGTTTTGGAGACATGTATTGAGAAACAGTTTTTACATCATATTTGAGCGTTTCACGGTCTGAAACGACGATTTTGCATGTATCTTTCGAAACATATTCTACCTGTAGTTTCGATGGAACTAGGTTATTTATGCTACCATAAGACAAAATATACTGATTTTTAGTGAATACAACCTTTTAGAGGCACTCGGTGGTGCACTCGCCAGCGCAGCTATAGTGCCGATTTGAACTATAGACGTTACTGCAAAACAACTTAAAAACACGTAATTTGCTTAGAAAACGCATTTTCAAGTGAAACGACGATTTTGCATGAATCTTTGGAAACATATTCTACCTGTAGTTTCGATGGAACTGGGTTATTTAGGGTACAATAAGACAAAATACACTGTTTTTTAGTGAATACAACCTTTTGGAGGCACTCCGTGGTGCACTCGCCAGCGCAGATAGAGCGCCGATTTGAACTATAGAAGTTACTGCAAAACACCTTAAAAACACGTAATTCTCTTAGAAAACGCATTTTCAATTCATTTGGAGACATGTTTTGAAAAAGAGTTTTTACAACATATTTGAGCGTTTCACGGTCTGAAACGACGATTTTGCATGTATCTTTGGAAACATATTCTACCTGTAGTTTCGATGGAACTAGGTTATTTATGCTACAATAAGACAAAATACACTGTTTTTTAGTGAATACAACCTTTTGGAGGCACTCCGTGGTGCACTCGCCAGCGCAGATAGAGCGCCGATTTGAACTATAGAAGTTACTGCAAAACACCTTAAAACACGTAATTCGCTTAGAAAACGCATTTTCAAGTGTTTTGGAGACATGTTTTGAGAAACAGTTTTTACATCATATTTGAGCGTTCCACGGTCTGAAACGACGATTTTGCATGTATCTTTGGAAACATATTCTACCTGTAGTCTCGATGGAACTAGGTTATTTAGGGAACAATAAGACAAAATACACTGTTTTTTAATGAAAACTACCTTTTGGAGGCACTCCGTGGTGCACTCGCCAGCGCAGCTAGAGTGCCGATTTGAACTATAGAAGTTACTACAAAACACCTTAAATACACGAAATTTGCTTAGAAAACGCATTTTTAAGTGTTTTGGAGACATGTTTTGAGAAACAGATTTTACATCATATTTGAGCGTTTCACTGTCTAAAACGACGATTTTACATGTATCTTTCGAAACATATTCTACCTGTAGTTTCAATGGAACTAGGTTATTTATGCTACAATAAGACAAAATACACTGATTTTTAGTAAATACAACCTTTTGGAGGCACTCCGAGGTGCACTCGCCAGCGCAGCTAGAGTGCCGATTTGAACTATAGAAGTTACTGCAAAACACCTTAAAATCACGTAGGTAATTCGCTTAGAAAACGCATTTTCAAGTGATTTGGAGACATGTTTCGAGAAACAGTTTTTACATCATATTTGAGCGTTTCACGGTCTGAAACGACGATTTTGCATGTATCTTTGGAAACATATTCTACCTGTAGTTTCGATGGAACTAGGTTATTTAGGGTACAATAAGATAAAATACACTGTTTTTTAATGAATACAACCTTTTGGAGGCACTCCGTGGTGCACTCGCCAGCGCAGCTAGAGTGCCGATTTGAACTATAGAAGTTACTGCAAAACACCTTAAAACACGTAATTCGCTTAGAAAACGCATTTTCAAGTGTTTTGGAGACATGTTTTGAGAAACAGTTTTTACATCAAATTTGAGCGTTCCACGGTCTGAAACGACGATTTTGCATGTATCTTTGGAAACATATTCTACCTGTAGTCTCGATGGAACTAGGTTATTTAGGGAACAATAAGACAAAATACACTGTTTTTTAATGAAAACTACCTTTTGGAGGCACTCCGTGGTGCACTCGCCAGCGCAGCTAGAGTGCCGATTTGAACTATAGAAGTTACTACAAAACACCTTAAATACACGAAATTTGCTTAGAAAACGCATTTTCAAGTGTTTTGGAGACATGTTTTGAGAAACAGATTTTACATCATATTTGAGCGTTTCACTGTCTAAAACGACGATTTTACATGTATCTTTCGAAACATATTCTACCTGTAGTTTCAATGGAACTAGGTTATTTATGCTACAATAAGACAAAATATACTGATTTTTAGTAAATACAACCTTTTGGAGGCACTCCGAGGTGCACTCGCCAGCGCAGCTAGAGTGCCGATTTGAACTATAGAAGTTACAGCAAAACACCTTAAAATCACGTAGGTAATTCGCTTAGAAAACGCATTTTCAAGTGATTTGGAGACATGTTTCGAGAAACAGTTTTTACATCATATTTGAGCGTTTCACGGTCTGAAACGACGATTTTGCATGTATCTTTGGAAACATATTCTACCTGTAGTTTCGATGGAACTAGGTTATTTATGCTACAATAAGACAAAATACACTGAATTTTAGTGAATACAACCTTTTGGAGGCACTCGGTGGTGCACTCGCCAGCGCAGCTAGAGTGCCGATTTGAACTATTGAAGTAACTGCAAAACACCTTAAAAACACGTATTTCGCTTAGAAAACGCATTTTCAAGTGATTCGGGGACATGTTTTGAGAAACAGTTTTTACATCATATTTGAGCGTTTCACGGTCTGAAACGACGATTTTGCATGTATCTTTCGAAACATATTCTACCTGTAGTCTCAATGGAACTAGGTTATTTAGGGAACACTAAGACAAAATACACTGTTTTTTAGTGAATATAACCTTTTGGAGGCACTCCGTGGTACACTCGCCAGCGCAGCTAGAGTGCCGATTTGAACTATAGAAGTTACTGCAAAACACCTTAAAAACACGTAATTCGCTTGGAAAACGCATTTTCAAGTGTTTTGGAGACATGTTTTGAGAAACAGTTTTTACATCATATTAGAGCGTTTCACGGTCTGAAACGACGATTTTGCATGTATCTTTCGAAACATATTCTAAATGTAGTTTCGATGGAACTAGGTTATTTATGCTACAATAAGACAAAATACACAGATTTTTAGTGAATACAACCATTTTAAGGCACTCGGTGGTGCACTCGCCAGCGCAGCTAGAGTGCCGATTTGAACTATAAAAGTTACTGCAAAACACCTTAAAAACACGTAATTCGCTTGGAAAACGCAATTTCAAGAGTTTTGGAGACATGTTTTGAGAAAAACAGTTTTTACATCATATTTGAGCGTTTCACGGTCTGAAACGACGATTTTGCATGTATCTTTCGAAACATATTCTACCTGTAGTTTCGATGGAACTAGGTTATTTATGCTACAATAAGACAAAATACACTGTTTTTTAGTGAATACAACCTTTAGGAGGCACTCCGTGGAGCACTCGCCAGCGCAGCTAGAGTGCCGATTTGAACTATAGAAGTTACTGCAAAACACCTTAAAAACACGTAATTCGCTTAGAAAACGCATTTTCAAGTGATTTGGAGACATGTTTTGAGAAACAGTTTTTACATCATATTTGAGCGTTTCACGGTCTGAAACCACGATTTTGCATGTATCTTTCGAAACATATTCTACCTGTAGTTTCGATGGAACTAGGTTATTTATGCTACAATAAGACAAAATACACTGATTTTTAGTGAATACAACCTTTTGGAGGCACTCGGTAGTGTACTCGCCAGCGCAGCTAGAGTGCCGATTTGACCTATAGAAGTTACTGCAAAACACCTTAAAAATACGTAATTCGCTTAGAAAACGCATTTTCAAGTGAAACGACGATTTTGCATGTAACTTTGGAAAAATATTCTACCTGTAGTTTCGATGGAACTAGGTTATTTAGGGTACAATAAGACAAAATACACTGTTTTTTTATGAATACAACCTTTTGGAGGCACTCCGTGGTGCACTCGCCAGCGCAGCTAGGGTGTCGATTTGAACTATAGAAGTTACTGCAAAACACCTTAAAAACACGTAATTCGCTTAGAAAACGCATTTTCAAATGTTTTTGGAGACATGTTTTAAAAAACAGTTTTTACATCATATTTGAGCGTTTCACGGTCTGAAACGATGATTTTGCATGTATCTTTCGAAACATATTCTACCTGTAGTTTCGATGGAACTAGGTTATTTATGCTACAATAAGACAAAATACACTGATTTTTAGTGAATACAACCTTTTGGAGGCACTCCGTGGTGCACTCGCCAGCGCAGCTAGAGTGCCGATTTGAACTATAGAAGTTACTGCAAAACACCTTAAAAACGCGTAATTCGCGTAGAAAACGCAATTTCAAGTGTTTTGGAGACATGTTTTGAGAAACAGTTTTTACATCATATTTGAGCGTTTCACGGTCTGAAACGACGAATTTGCATGTATCTTTCGAAACATATTCTACATGTAGTTTCGATGGAACTAGGTTATTTATGCTACAATAAGACAAAATACACAGATTTTTAGTGAATACAACCTTTTGGAGGCACTCGGTGGTGCACTCGCCAGCGCAGCTAGAGTGCCGATTTGAACTGTAGAAGTTACTGCAAAACACCTTAAAAACACGTAATTCGCTTAGAAAACACATTTTCAAGTGATTTGGGGACATGTTTTGAGAAACAGTTTTTACATCATATTTGAGCGTTTCACGGTCTGAAACGACGATTTTGCATGTATCTTTGGAAACATATTCTACCTGTAGTCTCGATGGAACTAGGTTATTTTGGGAACAATAAGACAAAATACACTGTTTTTTAGTGAATATAACCTTTTGGAGGCACTCCGTGGTGCACTCGCCAGCGCAGCTAGAGTGCCGATTTGAACTATAGAAGTTACTGCAAAACACCTTAAAAACACGTAATTCGCTTAGAAAACGCATTTTCAAGTGTTTTGGAGACATGTTTTGAGAAACAGTTTTTACATCATTTTGAGCGTTTCACGGTCTGAAACGACGATTTTGCATGTATCTTTGGAAACATATTCTACCTGTAGTCTCGATGGAACTAGGTTATTTAGGGAACAATAAGACAAAATACACTGTTTTTTAGTGAATACAACCTTTTGGAGGCACTCCGTGGTGCACTCGCCAGCGCAGTTAGAGTGCCGATTTGAACTATAGAAGTTACTGCAAAACACCTTAAAAACACGTAATTCGCTTAGAAAACGCATTTTCAAGTGATTTGGAGACATGTTTCGAGAAACAGTTTTTACATCATATTTGAGCATTTCACGGTCTGAAACGACGATTTTGCATGTATCTTTGGAAACATATTCTACCTGTAGTTTCGACGGAACTAGATTATTTAGGGTACAATAAGACAAAATACACTGTTTTTTAATGAATACTACTTTTTGGAGGCACTCCGTGGTGCACTCGCCAGCGCAGCTAGAGTGCCGATTTGAACTATAGAATTTACTACAAAACACCTTAAAGACACGAAATTCGTTTAGAAAACGCATTTTCAAGTGTTTTGGAGACATGTTTTGAGAAAAAGTTTTTACATCATATTTGAGCGTTTCACGGTCTAAAACGACGATTTTGCATGTATCTTTCGAAACATATTCTACCTGTAGTTTCGATGGAACTAGGTTATTTATGCTACAATAAGACAAAATACACTGATTTTTAGTGAATACAACCTTTTGGAGGCACTCCGAGGTGCACTCGCCAGCGCAGCTAGAGTGCCGATTTAAACTATAGAAGTTACTGCAAAACACCTTAAAAACACGTAATTCGCTTGGAAAACGCAATTTCAAGTGTTTTGGTGACATGTTTTGAGAAACAGTTTTTACATCATATTTGAGCGTTTCACGGTCTGAAACGACGATTTTGCATGTATCTTTCGAAACATATTCTACCTGTAGTTTCGATGGAACTAGGTTATTTATGCTACAATAAGACAAAATACACTGTTTTTTAGTGAATACAACCTTTTGGAGGCACTCCGTGGTGCACTCGCCAGCGCAGCTAGAGTGCCGATTTGAACTGTAGAAGTTACTGCAAAACACCTTAAAAACACGTAATTCGCTTAGAAAACGCATTTTCAAGTGAAACGACGATTTTGCATGTAACTTTGGAAAAATATTCTACCTGTAGTTTCGATGGAACTAGGTTATTTATGCTACAATAAGACAAAATACACTGTTTTTTAGTGAATACAACCTTTAGGAGGCACTCCGTGGAGCACTCGCCAGCGCAGCTAGGGTGTCGATTTGAACTATAGAAGTTACTGCAAAACACCTTAAAAACACGTAATTCGCTTAGAAAACGCATTTTCAAATGTTTTTGGAGACATGTTTTGAGAAACAGTTTTTACATCATATTTGAGCGTTTCACGGTCTGAAACGATGATTTTGCATGTATCTTTCGAAACATTTTCTACCTGTAGTTTCGATGGAACTAGGTTATTTATGCTACAATAAGACAAAATACACTGATTTTTAGTGAATACAACCTTTTGGAGGCACTCCGTGGTGCACTCGCCAGCGCAGCTAGAGTGCCGATTTGAACTATAGAAGTTACTGCAAAACACCTTAAAAACGCGTAATTCGCGTAGAAAACGCAATTTCAAGTGTTTTGGAGACATGTTTTGAGAAACAGTTTTTACATCATATTTGAGCGTTTCACGGTCTGAAACGACGAATTTGCATGTATCTTTCGAAACATATTCTACATGTAGTTTCGATGGAACTAGGTTATTTATGCTACAATAAGACAAAATACACAGATTTTTAGTGAATACAACCTTTTGGAGGCACTCGGTGGTGCACTCGCCAGCGCAGCTAGAGTGCCGATTTGAACTGTAGAAGTTACTGCAAAACACCTTAAAAACACGTAATTCGCTTAGAAAACACATTTTCAAGTGATTTGGGGACATGTTTTGAGAAACAGTTTTTACATCATATTTGAGCGTTTCACGGTCTGAAACGACGATTTTGCATGTATCTTTCGAAACATATTCTACCTGTAGTTTCGATGGAACTAGGTTATTTATGCTACAATAAGACAAAATACACTGATTTTTAATGAATACAACCTTTTGGAGGCACTCCGAGGTGCACTCGCCAGCGCAGCTAGAGTGCCGATTTCAACAATAGAAATTACTGCAAAACACCTTAAAAACACGTAATTCGCTTAGGAAACGCATTTTCAAGTGATTTGGAGACATGTTTTGAGAAACAGTTTTTACATCATATTTGAGCGTTTCACGGTCTGAAACGACGATTTTGCATGTATCTTTGGAAACATATTCTACCTGTAGTCTCGATGGAACTAGGTTATTTAGGGTACAATAAGACAAAATACACTATTTTTTAATGAATACAACCTTTTGGAGGCACTCCGTGGTACACTCGCCAGCGCAGCTAGAGTGCCGATTTCAACAATAGAAATTACTGCAAAACACCTTAAAAACACGTAATTCGCTTAGGAAACGCATTTTCAAGTGATTTGGAGACATGTTTTGAGAAACAGTTTTTACATCATATTTGAGCGTTTCACGGTCTGAAACGACGATTTTGCATGTATCTTTGGAAACATATTCTACCTGTAGTCTCGATGGAACTAGGTTATTTAGGGAACAATAAGACAAAATACACTGTTTTTTAGTGAATACAACCTTTTGGAGGCACTCCGTGGTGCACTCGCCAGCGCAGTTAGAGTGCCGATTTGAACTATAGAAGTTACTGCAAAACACCTTAAAAACACGTAATTCGCTTAGAAAACGCATTTTCAAGTGATTTGGAGACATGTTTCGAGAAACAGTTTTTACATCATATTTGAGCATTTCACGGTCTGAAACGACGATTTTGCATGTATCTTTGGAAACATATTCTACCTGTAGTTTCGACGGAACTAGATTATTTAGGGTACAATAAGACAAAATACACTGTTTTTTAATGAATACTACTTTTTGGAGGCACTCCGTGGTGCACTCGCCAGCGCAGCTAGAGTGCCGATTTGAACTATAGAATTTACTACAAAACACCTTAAAGACACGAAATTCGTTTAGAAAACGCATTTTCAAGTGTTTTGGAGACATGTTTTGAGAAAAAGTTTTTACATCATATTTGAGCGTTTCACGGTCTAAAACGACGATTTTGCATGTATCTTTCGAAACATATTCTACCTGTAGTTTCGATGGAACTAGGTTATTTATGCTACAATAAGACAAAATACACTGTTTTTTAGTGAATACAACCTTTTGGAGGCACTCCGAGGTGCACTCGCCAGCGCAGCTAGAGTGCCGATTTGAACTATAGAAGTTACTGCAAAACACCTTAAAAACACGTAATTCGCTTGGAAAACGCAATTTCAAGTGTTTTGGAGACATGTTTTGAGAAACAGTTTTTACATCATATTTGAGCGTTTCACGGTCTGAAACGACGATTTTGCATGTATCTTTCGAAACATATTCTACCTGTAGTTTCGATGGAACTAGGTTATTTATGCTACAATAAGACAAAATACACTGTTTTTTAGTGAATACAACCTTTTGGAGGCACTCCGTGGTGCACTCGCCAGCGCAGATAGAGTGCCGATTTAAACTATAGAAGTTACTGCAAAACACCTTAAAAACACGTAATTCGCTTAGAAAACGCATTTTCAAGTGATTTGGAGACATGTTTCGAGAAACAGTTTTTACATCATATTCGAGCGTTTCACGGTCTGAAACGACGATTTTGCATGTATCTTTGGAAACATATTCTACCTGTAGTTTCGATGGAACTAGGTTATTTAGGGTACAACAAGACAAAAGACACTGTTTTTTAATGAATACTACCTTTTGGAGGCACTCCGTGGTGCACTCGCCTGCGCAGTTAGAGTTCCGATTTGAACTATAGAAGTTACTACAAATCACCTTAAATACACGAAATTCGCTTAGAAAACGCATTTTCAAGTGTTTTGGAGACATGTTTTGAGAAACAGTTTTTACATCATATTTGAGCGTTTCACGGTCTAAAACGACAATTTTGCATGTATCTTCCGAAACATATTCTACCTGTAGTTTCGATGGAACTAGGTTATTTATGCTACAATATGACAAAATACACTGATTTTTAGTGAATACAACTTTTGGAGGCACTCGGTGGTGCACTCGCCAGCGCAGCTAGAGTGCCGATTTGAACTATAGAAGTAACTGCAAAACACCTTAAAAACACGTATTTCGCTTAGAAAACGCATTTTCAAGTGATTTGGGACATTTTTGAGAAACAGTTTTTACATCATATTTGAGCGTATCACGGTCTGAAACGACGATTTTGCATGTATCTTTCGAAACATATTCTACCTGTAGTTTCGATGGAACTAGGTTATTTATGCTACAATAAGACAAAATACACAGATTTTTAGTGAATACTACCTTTTGGAGGCACTCCGTGGTGCACTCGCCAGCGCAGCTAGAGTGCCGATTTGAACTATAGAAGTTACTGCAAAACACCTTAAAAACACGTATTTCGCTTAGAAAACACATTTTCAAGTGATTTGGGGACATGTTTTGAGAAACAGTTTTTACATCATATTTGAGCGTTTCACGGTCTGAAACGACGATTTTGCATGTATCTTTGGAAACATATTCTACCTGTAGTCTCGATGGAACTAGGTTATTTAGGGAACAATATGACAAAATACACTGTTTTTTAGTGAATATATCCTTTTAGAGGCTCTCCGTGGTACCCTCGCCAGCGCAGCTAGAGTGCCGATTTGAACTATAGAAGTTACTGCAAAACACCTTAAAAACACGTAATTCGCTTAGAAAACGCATTTTCAAGTGATTTGGAGACATGTTTTGAGAAACAGTTTTTACCTCATATTTGAGCGTTTCATGGTCTGAAACGACGGTTTTGCATGTATCTTTGGAAACATATTCTATCTGTAGTCTCGATGGAACTAGGTTATTTAGGGAACAATAAGACAAAATACACTGTTTTTTAGTGAATACAACCTTTTGGAAGCACTCCGTGGTGCACTCGCCAGCGCAGCTAGAGTGCCGATTTGAACTATAGAAGTTACTGCAAAACACCTTAAAAACACGTAATTCGCTTAGAAAACACATTTTCAAGTGATTTGGAGACATGTTATGAGAAACAGTTTTTACATCATATTTGAGCGTTTCACGGTCTGAAACGACAATTTTGCATGTATCTTTGGAAACATATTCTACCTGTAGTTTCGATGGAACTAGGTTATTTAGGGTACAATAAGACAAAATACACTGTTTTTTAATGAATACTACCTTTTGGAGGCACTCCGTGGTGCACTTGCCTGCGCAGTTAGAGTGTCGATTTGAACTATAGAAGTTACTACAAAACACCTTAAATACACGAAATTCGCTTAGAAAACGCATTTTCAAGTGTTTTGGAGACATGTTTTGAGAAACAGTTTTTACATCATATTTGAGCGTTTCACGGTCTAAAACGACAATTTTGCATGTATCTTTCGAAACATATTCTACCTGTAGTTTCGATGAAACTAGGTTATTTATGCTACAATAAGACAAAATACCCTGATTTTTAGTGAATACATCCTTTTGAAAGCACTCGGTGATGAACTCGCCAGCGCACCTAGAGTGCCGATTTGAACTATAGAAGTTACTGCAAAACACCTTAAAAACACGTATTTCGTTTAGAAAACGCATTTTCAAGTGATTTGGGGACATGTTTTGAGAAACAGTTTTTACAACATATTTGAGCGTTTCACGGTCTGAAACGACAATTTTGCATGTATCTTTGGAAACATATTCTACCTGTAGTCTCATTGGAACTAGGTTATTTAGGGAACAATAAGACAAAATACACTGTTATTTAGTGATTATAACCTTTTAGAGGCGCTCCGTGGTACACTCGCCAGCGCAGCTAGAGTGCCGATTTGAACTATAGCAGTTACTGCAAAACACCTTAAAAACACGTAATTCGCTTAGAAAACGCATTTTCAAGTGATTTGGAGACATGTTTTGAGAAACAGTTTTTACATCATATTTGAGCGATTCACGGTCTAAAACGACGATTTTGCATGTATCTTTGGAAACATATTCTACCTGTAGTCTCGATGGAACTAGATTATTTAGGGAACAATAAGACAAAATACAATGTTTTTTAGTGAATACAACCTTTTGGAGGCACTCCGTGGTGCACTCGCCAGCGCAGCTATAGTGCCGATTTGAACTATAGAAGTTACTGCAAAACCCCTTAAAAACACCTAATTCTCTTAGAAAACGCATTTTCAAGTGATTTGGAGACATGTTTTGAGAAACAGTTTTTACATCATATTTGAGAGTTTCACGGTCTGAAACGACGGTTTTGCATGTATCTTTGGAAACATATTCTACCTGTAGTTTCGATGGAACTAGGTTATTTAGGGTACAATAAGACGAAATACACTGTATTTTAATGAATACAACCTTTTGGAGGCACTCCGTGGTGCACTCGCCAGAGCAGCTAGAGTGCCAATTTGAACTATAGAAGTTACTACAAAACACCTTAAAAACACTTAATTCGCTTAGACAACGCATTTTCAAGTGCTTTGTAGACATGTTTTGAGAAACAGTTTTTACATCATATTTGAGCGTTTCACGGTCTGAAACCACGATTTTGCATGTATCTTTCGAAACATATTCTACCTGTAGTTTCGATGGAACTAGGTTATTTATGCTACAATAAGACAAAATACACTGAGTTTTAGTGAATACAACCTTTTGGAGGCACTCGGTGGTGTACTCGCCATCGCAGCTAGAGTGCCGATTTGACCTATAGAAGTTACTGCAAAACACCTTAAAAACACGTAATTCGCTTAGAAAACGCATTTTCAAGTGAAACGACGATTTTGCATGTATCTTTGGAAACATATTCTACCTGTAGTTTCGATGGAACTAGGTTATTTATGCTACAATAAGACAAAATACACTGATTTTTAGTGAACACAACCTTTTGGAGGCACTCCGTGGTGCACTCGCCAGCGCAGCTAGAGTGCCGATTTGAACAACAGAAGTTACTGCAAAACACCTTAAAAACACGTAATTCGCTTAGAAATCGTATTTTCAAGTGATTCGGAGGCATGTTTTGAGAAACAGTTTTTACATCATATTTGAGCGTTTCACGGTCTGAAACGACAATTTTGCATGTATCTTTGGAAACATTTTCTACCTGTAGTTTCGATGGAACTAGGTTATTTAGGGTACAATAAGACAAAATACACTGTTTTTTAATGAATACAACCATTTGGAGGCACTCCGTGGTGCACTCGCCAGCGCAGCTAGAGTGCCGATTTGAACTATAGAAGTTACTGCAAAACACCTTAAACACACGTAATTCGCTTAGAAAACGCATTTTTAAGTGATTTGGAGGCCTGTTTTGAGAAACAGTTTTTACATCATATTTGAGCGTTTCACGGTCTGAAACCACGATTTTGCATGTATCTTTCGAAACATATTCTACCTGTAGTTTCGATGGAACTAGGTTATTTAGGGTACAATAAGACAAAATACACTGTTTTTTAATGAATACAACCTTTTGGAGGCACTCCGTGGTGCACTCGCCAGCGCAGCTAGAGTGCCGATTTGAACTATAGAAGTTACTGCAAAACACCTTAAAAACACGTAATTCGCTTAGAAAACGCATTTTCAAGTGATTTGGAGACATGTTTTGAGAAACAGTTTTTACATCATATTTGAGCGTTTCACGGTCTGAAACGACGATTTTGTATATAGACTTTGTAAACAAATTCTACCTGTAGTTTCGATAGCACTTGGTTATTTAGGGTACAATAAGACAAAATGCACTGATTTTTAGTGAATACAATGTTTTGGAGGCACTCCGTGGTGAACTAGCCAGCGCAGCTAGAGTGCCGATTTGAAGTATAGAAGTTACTGCAAAACACCTTAAAAACACGTAATTCGCTTTGAAAACGCATTTTCAAGTGATTTGGAGACATGTTTTGAGATACAGTTTTTACATCATATTAGAGCGTTTCACGGTCTGAAACGACGATTTTGCATGAATCTTTAATAACATAGTCTACCTGTAGTTTTGATAGCACTTGGTTATTTAGGGTACAATAAGACAAAATACACTGTTTGTTAGTGAATACAACCTTTTGGGGGCACTCTGTGGTGAACTCGCCAGCGCAGCTAGAGTGCCGATTTGAACTATAGAAGTTACTGCAAAACACCTTAAACACACGTAATTCGCTTAGAAAACGCATTTTCAAGTGATTTGGAGGCCTGTTTTGAGAAACAGTTTTTACATCATATTTGAGCGTTTCACGGTCTGAAACCACGATTTTGCATGTATCTTTCGAAACATATTCTACCTGTAGTTTCGATGGAACTAGGTTATTTAGGGTACAATAAGACAAAATACACTGTTTTTTAATGAATACAACCTTTTGGAGGCACTCCGTGGTGCACTCGCCAGCGCAGCTAGAGTGCCGATTTGAACTATAGAAGTTACTGCAAAACACCTTAAAAACACGTAATTCGCTTAGAAAACGCATTTTCAAGTGATTTGGAGACATGTTTTGAGAAACAGTTTTTACATCATATTTGAGCGTTTCACGGTCTGAAACGACGATTTTGCATGTATCTTTCGAAACATATTCTACCTGTAGTTTCGATGGAACTAGGTTATTTAGGTTACAATAAGACAAAATACACTGTTTTTTAATGAATACAACCTTTTGGAGGCTCTCCGTGGTGCACTCGCCAGCGCAGCTAGAGTGCCGATTTGAACTATAGAAGTTACTGCAAAACACCTTAAAAACACGTAATTCGCTTAGAAAACGCATTTTCAAGTGTTTTAGAGACATGTTTTGAGAAACAGTTTTTACATCATATTTGGCGTTTCACGGTCTGAAACGACGATTTAGCATGTATCTTTCGAAACATATTCTACCTGTAGTTTCGATGAAACTAGGTTATTTATGCTACAATAAGACAAAATACACTGATTTTTAGTGAATACAACCTTTTGGAGGCACTCGGTGGTGCACTCGCCAGCGCAGCTAGAGTGCCGATTTGAACTATAGAAGTTACTGCAAAACACCTTAAAAACACGTAATTCGCTTAGAAAACGCATTTTCAAGTGTTTTGGAGACATGTTTTGAGAAAAAGTTTTACATCATATTTGAGCGTTTCACGGTCTGAAACGACGATTTTGTATATAGACTTTGTAAACAAATTCTACCTGTAGTTTCGATAGCACTTGGTTACTTAGGGTACAATAAGACAAAATGCACTGATTTTTAGTGAATACAATGTTTTGGAGGCACTCCGTGGTGCACTAGCCAGCGCAGCTAGAGTGCCGATTTGAAGTATAGAAGTTACTGCAAAACACCTTAAAAACACGTAATTCGCTTTGAAAACGCATTTTCAAGTGATTTGGAGACATGTTTTGAAATACAGTTTTTACATCATATTAGAGCGTTTCACGGTCTGAAACGACGATTTTGCATGAATCTTTAATAACATAGTCTACCTGTAGTTTTGATAGCACTTGGTTATTTAGGGTACAATAAGACAAAATACACTGTTTCTTAGTGAATACAACCTTTTGGGGGCACTCCGTGGTGAACTCGCCAGCGCAGCTAGAGTGCCGATTTGAACTATAGAAGTTACTGCAAAACACCTTAAACACACGTAATTCGCTTAGAAAACGCATTTTCAAGTGATTTGGAGGCCTGTTTTGAGAAACAGTTTTTACATCATATTTGAGCGTTTCACGGTCTGAAACCACGATTTTGCATGTATCTTTCGAAACATATTCTACCTGTAGTTTCGATGGAACTAGGTTATTTAGGGTACAATAAGACAAAATACACTGTTTTTTAATGAATACAACCTTTTGGAGGCACTCCGTTGTGCTCTCGCCAGCGCAGCTAGAGTGCCGATTTGAACTATAGAAGTTACTGCAAAACACCTTAAAAACACGTAATTCGCTTAGAAAACGCATTTTCAAGTGATTTGGAGACATGATTTGAGAAACAGTTTTTACATCATATTTGAGCGTTTCACGGTCTGAAACGACGATTTTGCATGTATCTTTCGAAACATATTCTACCTGTAGTTTCGATGGAACTAGGTTATTTAGGGTACAATAAGACAAAATACACTGTTTTTTAATGAATACAACCTTTTGGAGGCTCTCCGTGGTGCACTCGCCAGCGCAGCTAGAGTGCCGATTTGAACTATAGAAGTTACTGCAAAACACCTTAAAAACACGTAATTCGCTTAGAAAACGCATTTTCAAGTGTTTTGGAGACATGTTTTGAGAAACAGTTTTTACATCATATTTGAGCGTTTCACGGTCTGAAACCACGATTTTGCATGTATCTTTCGAAACATATTCAACCTGTAGTTTCGATGGAACTAGGTTATTTATGCTACAATAAGACAAAATACACTGATTTTTAGTGAATACAACTTTTGGAGGCACTCGGTGGTGCTTTCGCCAGCGCAGCTAGAGTGCCGATTTGAACTATAGAAGTTACTGCAAAACACCTTAAAAACACGTAATTCGCTTAGAAAACGCATTTTCAAGTGATTTGGAGACATGTTTTGAGAAACAGTTTTTACATCATAGTTGAGCGTTTCACGGTCTGAAACGACGATTTTGCATGTATCTTTGGAAACATATTCTACCTGTATTTTCGATGGAACAAGGTTATTTAGGGTACAATAAGACAAAATACACTGTTTTTTAAAGAATACAACCTTTTGGAGGCACTCCGTGGTGCACTCGCCAGCGCAGCTAGAGTGCCGATTTGAACTATAGAAGTTACTGCAAAACACCTTAAAAACACGTAATTCGCTTAGAAAACGCATTTTCAATTGTTTTGGAGACATGTTTTGAGAAACAGTTTTTACATCATATTTGAGCGTTTCACGGTCTGAAACGACGATTTTGCATGTATCTTTCGAAACATATTCTATCTGTAGTTTCGATGGAACTAGGTTATTTATGCTACAATAAGACAAAATACACTGATTTTTAGTGAATACAAGGTTTTGGAGGCACTCCGTGGTGCACTCGCCAGCGCAGCTAGAGTGCCGATTTGAACTATAGAAGTTACTGCAAAATACCTTAAAAACACGTAATTCGATTAGAAAACGCATTTTCAAGTGATTTAGAGACATGTTTTGAGAAACAGCTTTTACATCATATTTGAGCGTTTCACGGTCTGAAACGACGATTTTGTATATAGACTTTGTAAACAAATTCTACCTGTAGTTTCGATAGCACTTGGTTATTTAGGGTACAATAAGACAAAATGCCCTGATTTTTAGTGAATACAATGTTTTGGAGGCACTCCGTGGTGCACTAGCCAGCGCAGCTAGAGTGCCGATATGAAGTATAGAAGTTACTGCAAAACACCTTAAAAACACGTAATTCGCTTTGAAAACGCATTTTCAAGTGATTTGGAGACATGTTTTGAGATACAGTTTTTACATCATATTAGAGCGTTTCACGGTCTGAAACGACGATTTTGCATGAATCTTTAATAACATAGTCTACCTGTAGTTTTGATAGCACTTGGTTATTTAGGGTACAATAAGACAAAATACACTGTTTCTTAGTGAATACAACCTTTTGGGGGCACTCCGTGGTGAACTCGCCAGCGCAGCTAGAGTGCCGATTTGAACTATAGAAGTTACTGCAAAACACCTTAAAAACACGTAATTCGCTTAGAAAACGCATATTCAAGTGATTTGGAGACATGTTTTGAGAAACAGATTTTACATCATATTTGAGCGTTTCACGGTCTGAAACGACGATTTTGCATGAATATTTGGAAACATATTTTACCTGTAGTTTCGATGGAACTAGGTTATTTATGCTACAATAAGACAAAATACACTGATTTTTAGTGAATACAACCTTTTGGAGGCACTCCGTGGTGCACTCGCCAGCGCAGCTAGAGTGCCGTATTGAACTATAGAAGTTACTGCAAAACACCTTAAAAACACGTAATTCGCTTAGAAAACGCATTTTCAAGTGCTTTGGAGTCATGTTTTGAGAAACAGTTTTTACATCATATTTGAGCGTTTCACGATCTGAAACGACGATTTTGCATGTATCTTTGGAAACTTATTCTACCTGTAGTTTTGATGGAACTAGGTTATTTATGCTACAATAAGACAAAATACACTGACTTTTAGTGAATACAAGGTTTTCGAGACACTCCGTGGTGCACTCGCCAGCGCAGCTAGAGTGCCGATTTGAACTATAGAAGTTACTGCAAAACACTTTAAAAACACGTAATTCGCTTAGAAAACTCATTTTCAAGTGATTTGGAGACATGTTTTGAGAAACAGTTTTTACAGCATATTTGAGCATTTCAAGATCTGAAACGACGATTTAGCATGTATGTTTGGAAACATATTCTACCTGTAGTTTCGATGGAACTAGGTTATTTATACTACAATAAGGCAAAATACACTGATTTTTAGTGAATACAAGGTTTTGGAGGCACTCGGTGGTGCACTCACCAGCGCAGCTATAGTGCCGATTTGAACTATAGAAGATACTGCAAAACACCTTAAAAACACGTAATTTGCTTAGAAAACGCATTTTCAAGTGATTTGGAGACATGTTTTGAGAAACAGCTTTTACATCAAATTTGAGCGTTTCACGGTCTGACACGACGATTTTGCATGAATCTTTAAAAACATATTCTACCTGTAGTTTCGATAGCACTTGGTTATTTAGGGTACAATAAGACAAAATACACTGTTTTTTCGTGAATACAACCTTTTAGGGGCACTCCGTGGTGCACTCGCCAGCGCAGCTAGAGTGCCGATTTGAACTATAGAAGTTACTGCAAAACACCTTAAAAACACGTAATTCGCTTAGAAAACGCATTTTCAAGTGATTTGGAGACATGTTTTGAGAAACAGATTTTACATCATATTTGAGCGTTTCACGGTCTGAAACGACAAGTTTGCATGTATATTTGGTAACATATTCAACCTGTAGTTTCGATGGAACTAGGTTATATATGCTACAATAAGACAAAATACACTGATTTTTCGTGAATACAACCTTTTGGAGGCACTCCGTGGTGTACTCGCCAGCGCAGCTAGAGTGCCGATTTGAACTATAGAAGTTACTGCAAAACACGTTAAAAACACGTATTTCGCTTAGAAAACGCATTTTCAAGTGATTTGGAGACATGTTTTGAGAAACAGTTTTTACAGCATATTTGAGCGTTTCACGATCTGAAACGACGATTTTGCATGTATCTTTGGAAGCATATTCTACCTGTAGTTTCGATGGAACTAGGTTATTTATGCTACAATAAGACAAAATACACTGATTTTTAGTGAATACAAGGTTTTGGAGGCACTCCGTGGTTCACTCGCCAGCGCAGCTAGAGTGCTGATTTGAACTATAGAAGTTACTGGCAAAACACCATAAAAACACGTAATTCGCTTAGAAAACGCATTTTCAAGTGATTTGGAGACATGTTTTCAGAAACAGATTTTACAGCATATTTGAGCGTTTCAAGATTTGAAACGACGATTTTGCATGTATCTTTGGAAACATATTCTACCTGTAGTTTCGATGGAACTATGTTTTTTATACTACAATAAGATAAAATACACTGATTTTTAGTGAATACAAGGTTTTGGAAGCACTCCGTGGTGCACTCGCCAGCGCAGCTAAAGTGCCGATTTGAACTATAGAAGTTACTGCAAAACACCTTAAAAACACGTAATTCGCTTAGAAAACGCATTTTCAAGTGATTTAGAGACATGTTTTGAGAAACAGTTTTTACATCATATTTGAGCGTTTCACGGTCTGAAACGACGATTTTGTATGTAGACTTTGTAAACATATTCTACCAGTAGTTTCGATAGCACTTGGTTATTTAGGGAACAATGAGACAAAATACACTGTTTTTTAGAGAATACAACCTTTTAGAGGCACTCCGGGGTGCACTCGCCAGCGCAGCTAGAGTGCCGATTTGAACATATAGAAGTTACTGCAAAACACCTTAAAAACACGTAATTCGCTTAGAAAACGCATTTTCAAGTGATTTGTAGACATGTTTTGAGAAACAGTTTTTACATCATATTTGAGCGTTTCACGATCTGAAACGACGATTTTGCATATAACTTTGAAAACATATTCTACCTGTAGTTTCGATGGAACTAGGTTATTTATGCTACAATAAGACAAAATACACAGATTTTTAGTGAATACAAGGTTTTGGAGGCACGCCGTGGTGCACTCGCTAGCGCAGCTAGAGTGCCGATTTGAACTATAGAAGTTACTGCAAAACACCTTAAAAACACGTAATTGGCTAAGAAAACGCATTTTAAAGTGATTTGGAGACATGTTTTGAGAAACAGTTTTTACATCATATTTGAGCGTTTCACGATCTGAAACGACAATTTTGCATGTATCTTTGGAAATATATTTTACCTGTAGTTTAGATGGAACTAGTTTATTTATGCTACAATAAGACAAAATACACTGATTTTTAGTGAATAAAAGGTTTTTGAGGCAATCCGTGGTGCACTCGCCAGCGCAGCTAGAGTGCCGATTTGAACTGTAGAAGTTACTGCAAAACACCTTAAAAACACGTAATTCGCTTAGATAACGCATTTTCAAGTGATTTGGAGACTTGATTTGAGAAACAGTTTTTACATCATATTTGAGCGTTTCACGGTCTGAAACGACGATTTTGCATGTATCTTTGGAAACATATTCTATCTGTAGTCTCGATGGAACTAGGTTATTTAGGGAACAATAAGACAAAATACACTGTTTTTTAGTGAATACAACCTTTTGGAGGCGCTCCGTGGTGCACTCGCCAGCGCAGCTAGAGTGCCGATTTGAACTATAGAAGTTACTACAAAACACCTTAAAAACACGTAATTCGATTAGAAAACGCATTTTCAAGTGATTTGGAGGCATGTTTTGAGAAACAGTTTTTACATCATATTTGAGCGTTTCACGGTCTGAAACGACGATTTTGCATGTATCTTTGGAAACATATTCTACCTGTAGTTTCGATGGAACTAGGTTATTTAGGGTACATTAAGACAAATTACACTGATTTTTAGTGAATACAACCTTTTGGAGGCACTCCGTGGTGCACTCGCCAGCGCAGCTAGAGTGCCGATTTGAACTATAGAAGTTACTGCAAAACACCTTAAAAACACGTAATTCGCTTAGAAAACGCATTTTCAAGTGCTTTGGAGACATGTTTTGAGAAACAGTTTTTACAGCATATTTGAGCGTTTCACGATCTGAAACGACGATTTTGCATGTATCTTTGGAAACATATTCTACCTGTAGTTTCGATGGAACTAGGTTATTTATGCTACAATAAGACAAAATACACTGATTTTTAGTGAATACAAGGTTTTGAAAGCACTCCGTGGTGCACTCGTCAGCGCAGCTAGAGTGCCGTTTTGAACTATAGAAGTTACTGCAAAACACCTTAAAAACACGTAATTCGCTTAGAAAACGCATTTTCAAGTGATTTGGAGGCATGTTTTGAGAAACAGTTTTTACATCATATTTGAGCGTTTCACGGTCTGAAACGACGATTTTGCATGTATCTTTGGAAACATATTCTACCTGTAGTTTCGATGGAACTATGTTATTTAGGGTACATTAAGACAAAATACACTGATTTTTAGTGAATACAACCTTTTGGAGGCACTCCGTGGTGCACTCGCCAGCGCATCTAGAGTGCCGATTTGAACTATAGAAGTTACTGCAAAACACCTTAAAAACACGAAATTCGCTTAGAAAACGCATTTTCAAATGATTTGGAGACATGTTTTGAGAAACAGATTTTACAGCATATTTGAGCGTTTCACGATCTGAAACGACGATTTTGCATGTGTCTTTGGAAACATATTCTACCTGTAGTTTCGATGGAACTAGGTTATTTATGCTACAATAAGTCAAAATACACTGATTTTTAGTGAATACAAGGTTTAGGAGGCAATCCGTGGTGCACTCGCCAGCGCAGCTAGAGTGCCGATTTGAACTATAGAAGTTACTGCAAAACACCTTATAAACACGTAATTCGCTTAGAAAACGCATTTTCAAGTGATTTGGAGACATGTTTTGAGAAACAGTTTTTACATCATATTTGAGCGTTTCACGATCTAAAACGACGATTTTGCATGTATCTTTGGAAACATATTCTACCTGTAGTTTCGATGGAACTAGGTTATTTATGCTAAAATAAGACAAAATACACTGATTTTTAGTGAATACAAGGTTTTGGAGGCACTCCGCGGTGCACTCGCCAGCGCAGCTAGAGTGCCGATTTGAACTATAGAAGTTACTGCAAAACACTTTAAAAACACGTAATTCGCTTAGAAAGCGCATTTTCAAGTGATTTGGAGACATGTTTTGAGAAACAATTTTTACATCATATTTGAGCGTTTCACGATCTGAAACGACGATTTTGCACGTATCTTTGGAAACATATTCTACCTGTAGTTTCGATGGAACTAGGTTATTTATGCTACAATAAGACAAAATTCACTGATTTTTAGTGAATACAAGGTTTTGGAGGCACTCCGTGGTGCACTCGTCAGCGCAGCTAGAGTGCCGATTTGAACTATAGAAGTTACTGCAAAACACCTTAAAAACACGTAATTCGCTTAGAAAACGCATTTTCAAGTGATTTGGAGACATGTTTTGAGAAACAGGTTTTACAGCATATTTGAGCGTTTCACGAACTGAAACGACGATTTTGCATGTGTCCTTGGAAACATATTCTACCTGTATTTTCGATGGAACTAGGTTATTTAGGGAACAATAAGACAAAATACACTGTTTTTTAGTGAATACAACCTTTTGGAGGCACTCCGTGGAGCACTCGCCAGCGCAGCTAGAGTGCCGATTTGAACTATAGAAGTTACTGCGAAACACCTTAAAAACACGTAATTCGCTTAGAAAACGCATTTTCAAGTGTTTTGGAGACATGTTTTGAGAAACAGTTTTTACATCATATTTGAGCGTTTCACGGTCTGAAACGACGATTTTGCATATATCTTTGGAAACATATTCTACCTGTAGTTTCGATGGAACTAGGTTACTTAGGGTACAATAAGACAAAATACACTGTTTTTTAGTGAATACAACCTTTTGGAGGCACTCCGTTTTACACTCGCCAGCGCAGCTAGAGTGGCGATTTGAACTATAGAAGTTACTGCAAAACACCTTAAAAACACGTAATTCGCTTAGATAACGCAATTTTCAAGTGATTTGAATACATGTTTTGTGAAACAGTTTTTACATCATATTTGAGCGATTCACGGTCTAAAACGACGATTTTGCATGTATCTTTGGAAACATATTCTACCTGTAGTCTCGATGGAACTAGATTATTTAGGGAACAATAAGACAAAATACACTGTTTTTTAGTGAATACAACCTTTTGGAGGCACTCCGTGGTGCACTCGCCAGCGCAGCTAGAGTGCCGATTTGAACTATAGAAGTTACTGCAAAACACCTTAAAAACACGTAATTCGCTTAGAAAACGCATTTCAAGTGTTTTGGAGACATGTTTTGAGAAACAGTTTTTACATCATATTTTAGCGTTTCACGGTCTGAAACGACGATTTAGCATGTATCTTTCGAAACATATTCTACCTGTACTTTCGATGGAACTAGGTTATTTATGCTACAATAAGACAAAATACACTGATTTTTATTGAATACAACCTTTTGAAGGCACTCGGTGGTGCACTCGCCAGCGCAGCTAGAGTGCCGATTTGAACTATAGAAGTTACTGCAAAACACCTTAAAAACACGTAATTCGCTTAGAAAACGCATTTTCAAGTGATTTGGAGACATGTTTTGAGAAACAGTTTTTATAACATATTTGAGCGTTTCACGGTCTGAAACGACGATTTTGCATGTATCTTTGTAAACATATTCTACCTGTAGTTTCGATGGAACTAGGTTATTTAGGGTACAATAAGACAAAATACATTGTTTTTTAGTGAATACAACATTTTGGGGGCACTCCGTGGTGCACTAGCCAGCGCAGCTAGAGTGCCGATTTGAACTATAGAAGTTACTGCAAAACACCTTAAAAACACGTAATTCGCTTAGAAAACTTATTTTCAAGTGATTTGGAGACATGTTTTGAGAAACAGTTTTTACATCACAGTTGAGCGTTTCACGGTCTGATACGACGATTTTGCATGTATCTTTGGAAACATATTCTACCTGTAGTTTCGATGGAACTAGGTTATTTAGGGTACAATAAGACAAAATACACTGTTTTTTAAAGAATACAACCTTTTGGAGGCACTCCGTGGTGCACTCGCCAGCGCAGCTAGAGTGCCGATTTGAACTATAGAAATTACTGCAAAACACCTTAAAACACGTAATTCGCTTAGAAAACACATTTTCAAGTGTTTTGGAGACATGTTTTGAGAAATAGTTTTTACATCATATTTAAGCGTTTCACGGTCTGAAACGACGATTTTGCATGTATCTTTGGAAACATATTCTACCTGTAGTTTCGATGAAACTAGGTTATTTATGCTACAATAAGACAAAATACACTGATTTTTAGTGAATACAACATTTTGGAGGCACTCGGTGGTGCACTCGCCAGCGCAGCTAGAGTGCCGATTTGAACTATAGAAGTTGCTGCAAAACACCTTAAAAACACGTAATTCGCTTAGAAAACACATTTTCAAGTGATTTGGAGACATGTTTTAAAAAACAGTTTTTACATCATATTTGAGCGTTTCACGGTCTGAAACTACGATTTTGCATGTATCTTTGGAAACATATTCTACCTGTAGTTTCGATAGTGGAACTAGGTTATTTAGGGTACAATAAGACAAAATCCACTGTTTTTTAGTGAATACAACCTTTTGGAGGCACTCCGTGGTGCACTCGCCATCGCAGCTAGAGTGCCGATTTGAACTATAGAAGTTACTGTAAAACACCTCAAAAACACGTAATTCGCTTAGAAAACGCATTTTCAAGTGATTTGGAGACATGTTCTGAGAAACAGCTTTTACATCATATTTGAGCGTTTCACGGTCTGAAACGACGATTTTGCATGTATCTTTGGAAACATATTCTACCTGTAGTCTCGATGGAACTAGGTTATTTAGGGAACAATAAGACAAAATACACTGTTTTTTAGTAAATACAACCTTTTGGAGGCACTCCGTGGTGCACTCGCCATCGCAGCTAGAGTGCCGATTTGAACTATAGAAGTTACTGCAAAACACCTCAAAAACACGTAATTCGCTTAGAAAACGCATTTTCAAGTGATTTGGAGACATGTTCTGAGAAACAGTTTTTACCTCATATTTGAGCGTTTCATGGTCTGAAACGACGGTTTTGCATGTAACTTTCGAAACATATTCTACCTGTAGTTTCGATGGAACTAGGTTATTTATGCTACAATAAGACAAAATACACTGAATTTTAGCGAATACAACCTTTTGGAGGCACTCGGTGGTGCACTCGCCAGCGCAGCTAGAGTGCCGATTTGAACTATAGAGGTTACTGCAAAACACCTTTAAAACACGTAATTCGCTTAGAAAACGCATTTTCAAGTGATTTAGAGACATGTTTTGAGAAACAGTTTTTACATCATATTTGAGCGTTTCACGGTCTGAAACGACGATTTTGCATGTATCTTTGGAAACATATTCTACCTGTAGTTTCGATGGAACTAGGTTATTTAGGGTACAATAAGACAAAATACACAGTTTTTTAGTGAATACAACCTTTTGTGGGCACTCCATGGTGCACTCGCCAGCGCAGCTAGACTGCCGATTTGAACTATAGAAGTTACTGCAAAACACCTTAAAAACACGTAATTCGTTTAGAAAACGCATTTTCAAGTGATTTGGGGACATGTTTTGAAAAACAGTTTTTACCTCATATTTGAGCGTTTCACGGTCTGAAACGACGATTTTGCATGTATCTTTGGAAACATATTCTACCTATAGTTTCGATGGAACTAGGTTATTTAGGGTACAATAAGACAAAATACACTGTTTTTTAATGAATACAAACTTTTGGAGGCATTCCGAGGTGCACTCGCCAGCGCAGCTAGAGTGCCGATTTGAACTATAGAAGTTACTGCAAAACACCTTAAAAACACGTAATTCGCTTAGAAAACGCATTTTTAAGTGTTTTGGAGACATGTATTGAGAAACAGTTTTTACATCATATTTGAGCCTTTCACGGTCTGAAACGACGATTTTGCATGTATCTTTCGAAATATATTCTACCCGTAGTTTCGATGGAACTAGGTTATTTATGCTACCATAAGACAAAATATACTGATTTTTAGTGAATACAACCTTTTAGAGGCACTCGGTGGTGCACTCGCCAGCGCAGCTATAGTGCCGATTTGAACTATAGAAGTTACAGCAAAACACCTTCAACACAAGTAATTCGCTTAGAAAACGCATTTTTAAGTGATTTGGAGACATGTTTTGAAAAAGAGTTTTTACAACATATTTGAGCGTTTCACGGTCTGAAATGACGATTTTGCATGTATCTTTGGAAACATATTCTACCTGTAGTTTCGATGGAACTATGTTATTTAGGGTACAATAAGATAAAATACACTGTTTTTTAATGAATACAACCTTTTGGAGACACTCCGTGGTGCACTCGCCAGCGCAGCTAGAGTGCCGATTTGAACTATAGAAGTTACTGCAAAACACCTTAAAAACACGTAATTCGCTTAGAAAACGCATTTTCAAGTGTTTTGGAGACATGTTTTGAGAAACAGTTTTTACATCATATTTGAGCGTTCCACGGTCTGAAACGACGATTTTGCATGTATCTTTGGAAACATATTCTACCTGTAGTCTCGATGGAACTAGGTTATTTAGGGAACAATAAGACAAAATACACTGTTTTTTAGTGAATACAACCTTTTGGAGGCACTCCGTGGTGCACTCGCCAGCGCAGCTATAATGCCGATTTGAACTATAGAAGTTACTGCAAAACACCTTAAAACACGTAATTCGCTTAGAAAACGCATTTTCAAGTGATTTGGAGACATGTTTCGAGAAACAGTTTTTACATCATATTTGAGCGTTTCACGGTCTGAATCGACGATTTTGCATGTATCTTTGGAAACATATTCCACCTGTAGTTTCGACGGAACTAGGTTATTTAGGGTACAATAAGACAAAATACACTGTTTTTTAATGAATACTACCTTTTGGAGGCACTTCGTGGTGCACTCGCCAGCGCAGCTAGAGTGCCGATTTGAAGTATACAAGTTACTGCAAAACACCTCAAAAACACGTAATTCGCTTAGAAAACGTATTTTCAAGTGATTTGGAGACATGTTTTGAGAAACAGTTTTTACATCATATTTGAGCGTTTCACGGTCTGAAACGACGATTTTGCATGTATCTTTAGAAACATATTCTACCTGTAGTCTCGATGGAACTAGGTTATTTAGGGAACAATAAGACAAAATACACTGTTTTTTAGTGAATACAACCTTTTGGAGGCACTCCGTGGTGCACTCGCCATCGCAGCTAAAGTGCCGATTTGAACTATAGAAGTTACTGCAAAACACCTCAAAAACACGTAATTCGCTTAGAAAACGCATTTTCAAGTGATTTGGAGACATGTTCTGAGAAACAGTTTTTACATCATATTTGAGCGTTTCACGGTCTAAAACGACGATTTTGCATGTAACTTTCGGAACATATTCTACCTGTAGTTTTGATGAAACTAGGTTATTTATGCTACAATAAGACAAAATACACTGATTTTTAGCGAATACAACCTTTTGGAGGCACTCGGTGGTGCACTCCCCAGCGCAGCTAGAGTGCCGATTTGAACTATAGAGGTTACTGCAAAACACCTTAAAAACACGTAATTTGCTTAGAAAAAGCATTTTCAAGTGATTTAGAGACAAGTTTTGAGAAACAGTTTTTACATCATATTTGAGCGTTTCACGGTCTGAAACGACGATTTTGCATGTATCTTTGGAAACATATTCTACCTGTAGTTTCGATGGAACTAGGTTATTTAGGGTACAATAAGACAAAATACACAGTTTTTTAGTGAATACAACCTTTTGGAGGCACTCCGTGGTGCACTCGCCAGCGCAGCTAGAGTGCCGATTTGAACTATAGAAGTTACTGCAAAACACCTTAAAAACACTTAATTCGCTTAGAAAACGCATTTTTAAGTGTTTTGGAGACATGTATTGAGAAACAGTTTTTACATCATATTTGAGCGTTTCACGGTCTGAAACGACGATTTTGCATGTATCTTTCGAAACATATTCTACCTGTAGTTTCGATGGAACTAGGTTATTTATGCTACCATAAGACAAAATATACTGATTTTTAGTGAATACAACCTTTTAGAGGCACTCGGTGGTGCACTCGCCAGCGCAGCTATAGTGCCGATTTGAACTATAGACGTTACTGCAAAACACCTTAAAAACACGTAATTTGCTTAGAAAACGCATTTTCAAGTGAAACGACGATTTTGCATGAATCTTTGGAAACATATTCTACCTGTAGTTTCGATGGAACTGGGTTATTTAGGGTACAATAAGACAAAATACACTGTTTTTTAGTGAATACAACCTTTTGGAGGCACTCCGTGGTGCACTCGCCAGCGCAGATAGAGTGCCGATTTGAACTATAGAAGTTACTGCAAAACACCTTAAAAACACGTAATTCTCTTAGAAAACGCATTTTCAATTCATTTGGAGACATGTTTTGAAAAAGAGTTTTTACAACATATTTGAGCGTTTCACGGTCTGAAACGACGATTTTGCATGTATCTTTGGAAACATATTCTACCTGTAGTTTCGATGGAACTAGGTTATTTAGGGTACAATAAGATAAAATGCACTGTTTTTTAATGAATACAACCTTTTGGAGGCACTCCGTGGTGCACTCGCCAGCGCAGCTAGAGTGCCGATTTGAACTATAGAAGTTACTGCAAAACACCTTGAAACACGTAATTCGCTTAGAAAACGCATTTTCAAGTGTTTTGGAGACATGTTTTGAGAAACAGTTTTTACATCAAATTTCAGCGTTCCACGGTCTGAAACGACGATTTTGCATGTATCTTTGGAAACATATTCTACCTGTAGTCTCGATGGAACTAGGTTATTTAGGGAACAATAAGACAAAATACACTGTTTTTTAATGAAAACTACCTTTTGGAGGCACTCCGTGGTGCACTCGCCAGCGCAGCTAGAGTGCCGATTTGAACTATAGAAGTTACTACAAAACACCTTAAATACACGAAATTTGCTTAGAAAACGCATTTTCAAGTGTTTTGGAGACATGTTTTGAGAAACAGATTTTACATCATATTTGAGCGTTTCACTGTCTAAAACGACGATTTTACATGTATCTTTCGAAACATATTCTACCTGTAGTTTCAATGGAACTAGGTTATTTATGCTACAATAAGACAAAATACACTGATTTTTAGTAAATACAACCTTTTGGAGGCACTCCGAGGTGCACTCGCCAGCGCAGCTAGAGTGCCGATTTGAACTATAGAAGTTACTGCAAAACACCTTAAAATCACGTAGGTAATTCGCTTAGAAAACGCATTTTCAAGTGATTTGGAGACATGTTTCGAGAAACAGTTTTTACATCATATTTGAGCGTTTCACGGTCTGAAACGACGATTTTGCATGTATCTTTGGAAACATATTCTACCTGTAGTTTCGATGGAACTAGGTTATTTATGCTACAATAAGACAAAATACACTGATTTTTAGTGAATACAACCTTTTGGAGGCACTCCGTGGTGCACTCGCCAGCGCAGCTAGAGTGCCGATTTGAACTATAGAAGTTACTGCAAAACACCTTAAAAACACGTAATTCGCTTAGAAAACGCATTTTCAAGTGATTTGGAGACATGTTTTGAGAAACAGTTTTTACATCATATTTGAGCGTTTCACGGTCTGAAACCACGATTTTGCATGTATCTTTCGAAACATATTCTACCTGTAGTTTCGATGGAACTAGGTTATTTATGCTACAATAAGACAAAATACACTGTTTTTTAGTGAATACAACCTTTAGGAGGCACTCCGTGGAGCACTCGCCAGCGCAGCTAGGGTGTCGATTTGAACTATAGAAGTTACTGCAAAACACCTTAAAAACACGTAATTCGCTTAGAAAACGCATTTTCAAATGTTTTTGGAGACATGTTTTGAGAAACAGTTTTTACATCATATTTGAGCGTTTCACGGTCTGAAACGATGATTTTGCATGTATCTTTCGAAACATATTCTACCTGTAGTTTCGATGGAACTAGGTTATTTATGCTACAATAAGACAAAATACACTGATTTTTAGTGAATACAACCTTTTGGAGGCACTCCGTGGTGCACTCGCCAGCGCAGCTAGAGTGCCGATTTGAACTATAGAAGTTACTGCAAAACACCTTAAAAACGCGTAATTCGCGTAGAAAACGCAATTTCAAGTGTTTTGGAGACATGTTTTGAGAAACAGTTTTTACTTCATATTTGAGCGTTTCACGGTCTGAAACGACGAATTTGCATGTATCTTTCGAAACATATTCTACATGTAGTTTCGATGGAACTAGGTTATTTATGCTACAATAAGACAAAATACACAGATTTTTAGTGAATACAACCTTTTGGAGGCACTCGGTGGTGCACTCGCCAGCGCAGCTAGAGTGCCGATTTGAACTGTAGAAGTTACTGCAAAACACCTTAAAAACACGTAATTCGCTTAGAAAACACATTTTCAAGTGATTTGGGGACATGTTTTGAGAAACAGTTTTTACATCATATTTGAGCGTTTCACGGTCTGAAACGACGATTTTGCATGTATCTTTGGAAACATATTCTACCTGTAGTCTCGATGGAACTAGGTTATTTTGGGAACAATAAGACAAAATACACTGTTTTTTAGTGAATATAACCTTTTGGAGGCACTCCGTGGTGCACTCGCCAGCGCAGCTAGAGTGCCGATTTGAACTATAGAAGTTACTGCAAAACACCTTAAAAACACGTAATTCGCTTAGAAAACGCATTTTCAAGTGTTTTGGAGACATGTTATGAGAAACAGTTTTTACATCATATTTGAGCGTTCCAAGGTCTGAAACGACGATTTTTCATGTATCTTTGGAAACATATTCTACCTGTAGTTTCGATGGAACTAGGTTATTTAGGGTACAATAAGACAAAATACACAATTTTTAATGAATACAACCTTTTGGAGGCACTCCGTGGTACACTCGCCAGCGCAGCTAGAGTGCCGATTTCAACAATAGAAATTACTGCAAAACACCTTAAAAACACGTAATTCGCTTAGGAAACGCATTTTCAAGTGATTTGGAGACATGTTTTGAGAAACAGTTTTTACATCATATTTGAGCGTTTCACGGTCTGAAACGACGATTTTGCATGTATCTTTGGAAACATATTCTACCTGTAGTCTCGATGGAACTAGGTTATTTAGGGAACAATAAGACAAAATACACTGTTTTTTAGTGAATACAACCTTTTGGAGGCACTCCGTGGTGCACTCGCCAGCGCAGTTAGAGTGCCGATTTGAACTATAGAAGTTACTGCAAAACACCTTAAAAACACGTAATTCGCTTAGAAAACGCATTTTCAAGTGATTTGGAGACATGTTTCGAGAAACAGTTTTTACATCATATTTGAGCATTTCACGGTCTGAAACGACGATTTTGCATGTATCTTTGGAAACATATTCTACCTGTAGTTTCGATGGAACTAGATTATTTAGGGTACAATAAGACAAAATACACTGTTTTTTAATGAATAATACTTTTTGGAGGCACTCCGTGGTGCACTCGCCAGCGCAGCTAGAGTGCCGATTTGAACTATAGAATTTACTACAAAACACCTTAAAGACACGAAATTCGTTTAGAAAACGCATTTTCAAGTGTTTTGGAGACATGTTTTGAGAAAAAGTTTTTACATCATATTTGAGCGTTTCACGGTCTAAAACGACGATTTTGCATGTATCTTTCGAAACATATTCTACCTGTAGTTTCGATGGAACTAGGTTATTTATGCTACAATAAGACAAAATACACTGATTTTTAGTGAATACAACCTTTTGGAGGCACTCCGAGGTGCACTCGCCAGCGCAGCTAGAGTGCCGATTTGAACTATAGAAGTTACTGCAAAACACCTTAAAAACACGTAATTCGCTTGGAAAACGCAATTTCAAGTGTTTTGGAGACATGTTTTGAGAAACAGTTTTTACATCATATTTGAGCGTTTCACGGTCTGAAACGACGATTTTGCATGTATCTTTCGAAACATATTCTACCTGTAGTTTCGATGGAACTAGGTTATTTATGCTACAATAAGACAAAATACACTGTTTTTTAGTGAATACAACCTTTTGGAGGCACTCCGTGGTGCACTCGCCAGCGCAGATAGAGTGCCGATTTAAACTATAGAAGTTACTGCAAAACACCTTAAAAACACGTAATTCGCTTAGACAACGCATTTTCAAGTGATTTGGAGACATGTTTCGAGAAACAGTTTTTACATCATATTCGAGCGTTTCACGGTCTGAAACGACGATTTTGCATGTATCTTTGGAAACATATTCTACCTGTAGTTTCGATGGAACTAGGTTATTTAGGGTACAACAAGACAAAAGACACTGTTTTTTAATGAATACTACCTTTTGGAGGCACTCCGTGGTGCACTCGCCTGCGCAGTTAGAGTTCCGATTTGAACTATAGAAGTTACTACAAATCACCTTAAATACACGAAATTCGCTTAGAAAACGCATTTTCAAGTGTTTTGGAGACATGTTTTGAGAAACAGTTTTTACATCATATTTGAGCGTTTCACGGTCTAAAACGACAATTTTGCATGTATCTTCCGAAACATATTCTACCTGTAGTTTCGATGGAACTAGGTTATTTATGCTACAATATGACAAAATACACTGATTTTTAGTGAATACAACTTTTGGAGGCACTCGGTGGTGCACTCGCCAGCGCAGCTAGAGTGCCGATTTGAACTATAGAAGTAACTGCAAAACACCTTAAAAACACGTATTTCGCTTAGAAAACGCATTTTCAAGTGATTTGGGACATGTTTTGAGAAACAGTTTTTACATCATATTTGAGCGTATCACGGTCTGAAACGACGATTTTGCATGTATCTTTCGAAACATATTCTACCTGTAGTTTCGATGGAACTAGGTTATTTATGCTACAATAAGACAAAATACACAGATTTTTAGTGAATACTACCTTTTGGAGGCACTCCGTGGTGCACTCGCCAGCGCAGCTAGAGTGCCGATTTGAACTATAGAAGTTACTGCAAAACACCTTAAAAACACGTATTTCGCTTAGAAAACACATTTTCAAGTGATTTGGGGACATGTTTTGAGAAACAGTTTTTACATCATATTTGAGCGTTTCACGGTCTGAAACGACGATTTTGCATGTATCTTTGGAAACATATTCTACCTGTAGTCTCGATGGAACTAGGTTATTTAGGGAACAATAAGACAAAATACACTGTTTTTTAGTGAATATATCCTTTTAGAGGCTCTCCGTGGTACAATCGCCAGCGCAGCTAGAGTGCCGATTTGAACTATAGAAGTTACTGCAAAACACCTTAAAAACACGTAATTCGCTTAGAAAACGCATTTTCAAGTGATTTGGAGACATGTTTTGAGAAACAGTTTTTACCTCATATTTGAGCGTTTCATGGTCTGAAACGACGATTTTGCATGTATCTTTGGAAACATATTCTATCTGTAGTCTCGATGGAACTAGGTTATTTAGGGAACAATAAGACAAAATACACTGTTTTTTAGTGAATACAACCTTTTGGAAGCACTCCGTGGTGCACTCGCCAGCGCAGCTAGAGTGCCGATTTGAACTATAGAAGTTACTGCAAAACACCTTAAAAACACGTAATTCGCTTAGAAAACACATTTTCAAGTGATTTGGAGACATGTTTCGAGAAACAGTTTTTACATCATATTTGAGCGTTTTACGGTCTGAAACGACAATTTTGCATGTATCTTTGGAAACATATTCTACCTGTAGTTTCGATGGAATGGAGGCACTCCGTGGTGCACTTGCCTGCGCAGTTAGAGTGCCGATTTGAACTATAGAAGTTACTACAAAACACCTTAAATACACGAAATTCGCTTAGAAAACGCATTTTCAAGTGTTTTGGAGACATGTTTTGAGAAACAGTTTTTACATCATATTTGAGCGTTTCACGGTCTAAAACGACAATTTTGCATGTATCTTTCGAAACATATTCTACCTGTAGTTTCGATGAAACTAGGTTATTTATGCTACAATAAGACAAAATACCCAGATTTTTAGTGAATACATCCTTTTGAAAGCACTCGGTGATGCACTCGCCAGCGCACCTAGAGTGCCGATTTGAACTATAGAAGTTACTGCAAAACACCTTAAAAACACGTATTTCGTTTAGAAAACGCATTTTCAAGTGATTTGGGGACATGTTTTGAGAAACAGTTTTTACAACATATTTGAGCGTTTCACGGTCTGAAACGACAATTTTGCATGTATCTTTGGAAACATATTCTACCTGTAGTCTCATTGGAACTAGGTTATTTAGGGAACAATAAGACAAAATACACTGTTATTTAGTGATTATAACCTTTTAGAGGCGCTCCGTGGTACACTCGCCAGCGCAGCTAGAGTGCCGATTTGAACTATAGAAGTTACTGCAAAACACCTTAAAAACACGTAATTCGCTTAGAAAACGCATTTTCAAGTGATTTGGAGACATGTTTTGAGAAACAGTTTTTACATCATATTTGAGCGATTCACGGTCTAAAACGACGATTTTGCATGTATCTTTGGAAACATATTCTACCTGTAGTCTCGATGGAACTAGATTATTTAGGGAACAATAAGACAAAATACACTGTTTTTTAGTGAATACAACCTTTTGGAGGCACTCCGTGGTGCACTCGCCAGCGCAGCTATAGTGCCGATTTGAACTATAGAAGTTACTGCAAAACCCCTTAAAAACACCTAATTCTCTTAGAAAACGCATTTTCAAGTGATTTGGAGACATGTTTTGAGAAACAGTTTTTACATCATATTTGAGAGTTTCACGGTCTGAAACGACGGTTTTGCATGTATCTTTCGAAACATATTCTACCTGTAGTTTCGATGGAACTAGGTTATTTATGCTACAATAAGACAAAATACACTGAGTTTTAGTGAATACAACCTTTTGGAGGCACTCGGTGGTGTACTCGCCATCGCAGCTAGAGTGCCGATTTGACCTATAGAAGTTACTGCAAAACACCTTAAAAACACGTAATTCGCTTAGAAAACGCATTTTCAAGTGAAACGACGATTTTGCATGTATCATTGGAAACATATTCTACCTGTAGTTTCGATGGAACTAGGTTATTTATGCTACAATAAGACAAAATACACTGATTTTTAGTGAACACAACCTTTTGGAGGCACTCCGTGGTGCACTCGCCAGCGCAGCTAGAGTGCCGATTTGAACAACAGAAGTTACTGCAAAACACCTTAAAAACACGTAATTCGCTTAGAAATCGTATTTTCAAGTGATTCGGAGGCATGTTTTGAGAAACAGTTTTTACATCATATTTGAGCGTTTCACGGTCTGAAACGACAATTTTGCATGTATCTTTGGAAACATTTTCTACCTGTAGTTTCGATGGAACTAGGTTATTTAGGGTACAATAAGACAAAATACACTGTTTTTTAATGAATACAACCATTTGGAGGCACTCCGTGGTGCACTCGCCAGCGCAGCTAGAGTGCCGATTTGAACTATAGAAGTTACTGCAAAACACCTTAAACACACGTAATTCGCTTAGAAAACGCATTTTTAAGTGATTTGGAGGCCTGTTTTGAGAAACAGTTTTTACATCATATTTGAGCGTTTCACGGTCTGAAACCACGATTTTGCATGTATCTTTCGAAACATATTCTACCTGTAGTTTCGATGGAACTAGGTTATTTAGGGTACAATAAGACAAAATACACTGTTTTTTAATGAATACAACCTTTTGGAGGCACTCCGTGGTGCACTCGCCAGCGCAGCTAGAGTGCCGATTTGAACTATAGAAGTTACTGCAAAACACCTTAAAAACACGTAATTCGCTTAGAAAACGCATTTTCAAGTGATTTGGAGACATGTTTTGAGAAACAGTTTTTACATCATATTTGAGCGTTTCACGGTCTGAAACGACGATTTTGTATATAGACTTTGTAAACAAATTCTACCTGTAGTTTCGATAGCACTTGGTTATTTAGGGTACAATAAGACAAAATGCACTGATTTTTAGTGAATACAATGTTTTGGAGGCACTCCGTGGTGCACTAGCCAGCGCAGCTAGAGTGCCGATTTGAAGTATAGAAGTTACTGCAAAACACCTTAAAAACACGTAATTCGCTTTGAAAACGCATTTTCAAGTGATTTGGAGACATGTTTTGAGATACAGTTTTTACATCATATTAGAGCGTTTCACGGTCTGAAACGACGATTTTGCATGAATCTTTAATAACATAGTCTACCTGTAGTTTTGATAGCACTTGGTTATTTAGGGTACAATAAGACAAAATACACTGTTTCTTAGTGAATACAACCTTTTGGGGGCACTCCGTGGTGAACTCGCCAGCGCAGCTAGAGTGCCGATTTGAACTATAGAAGTTACTGCAAAACACCTTAAACACACGTAATTCGCTTAGAAAACGCATTTTCAAGTGATTTGGAGGCCTGTTTTGAGAAACAGTTTTTACATCATATTTGAGCGTTTCACGGTCTGAAACCACGATTTTGCATGTATCTTTCGAAACATATTCTACCTGTAGTTTCGATGGAACTAGGTTATTTAGGGTACAATAAGACAAAATACACTGTTTTTTAATGAATACAACCTTTTGGAGGCACTCCGTTGTGCACTCGCCAGCGCAGCTAGAGTGCCGATTTGAACTATAGAAGTTACTGCAAAACACCTTAAAAACACGTAATTCGCTTAGAAAACGCATTTTCAAGTGATTTGTAGACATGATTTGAGAAACAGTTTTTACATCATATTTGAGCGTTTCACGGTCTGAAACGACGATTTTGCATGTATCTTTCGAAACATATTCTACCTGTAGTTTCGATGGAACTAGGTTATTTAGGGTACAATAAGACAAAATACACTGTTTTTTAATGAATACAACCTTTTGGAGGCTCTCCGTGGTGCACTCGCCAGCGCAGCTAGAGTGCCGATTTGAACTATAGAAGTTACTGCAAAACACCTTAAAAACACGTAATTCGCTTAGAAAACGCATTTTTAAGTGTTTTAGAGACATGTTTTGAGAAACAGTTTTTACATCATATTTGGCGTTTCACGGTCTGAAACGACGATTTAGCATGTATCTTTCGAAACATATTCTACCTGTAGTTTCGATGAAACTAGGTTATTTATGCTACAATAAGACAAAATACACTGATTTTTAGTGAATACAACCTTTTGGAAGCACTCGGTGGTGCACTCGCCAGCGCAGCTAGAGTGCCGATTTGAACTATAGAAGTTACTGCAAAACACCTTAAAAACACGTAATTCGCTTAGAAAACGCATTTTCAAGTGTTTTGGAGACATGTTTTGAGAAACAGTTTTTACATCATATTTGAGCGTTTCACGGTCTGAAACCACGATTTTGCATGTATCTTTCGAAACATATTCAACCTGTAGTTTCGATGGAACTAGGTTATTTATGCTAAAATAAGACAAAATACACTGATTTTTAGTGAATACAACTTTTGGAGGCACTCGGTGGTGCTTTCGCCAGCGCAGCTAGAGTGCCGATTTGAACTATAGAAGTTACTGCAAAACACCTTAAAAACACGTAATTCGCTTAGAAAACGCATTTTCAAGTGATTTGGAGACATGTTTTGAGAAACAGTTTTTACATCATAGTTGAGCGTTTCACGGTCTGAAACGACGATTTTGCATGTATCTTTGGAAACATATTCTACCTGTATTTTCGATGGAACAAGGTTATTTAGGGTACAATAAGACAAAATACACTGTTTTTTAAAGAATACAACCTTTTGGAGGCACTCCGTGGTGCACTCGCCAGCGCAGCTAGAGTGCCGATTTGAACTATAGAAGTTACTGCAAAACACCTTAAAAACACGTAATTCGCTTAGAAAACGCATTTTCAATTGTTTTGGAGACATGTTTTGAGAAACAGTTTTTACATCATATTTGAGCGTTTCACGGTCTGAAACGACGATTTTGCATGTATCTTTCGAAACATATTCTATCTGTAGTTTCGATGGAACTAGGTTATTTATGCTACAATAAGACAAAATACACTGATTTTTAGTGAATACAAGGTTTTGGAGGCACTCCGTGGTGCACTCGCCAGCGCAGCTAGAGTGCCGATTTGAACTATAGAAGTTACTGCAAAATACCTTAAAAACACGTAATTCGATTAGAAAACGCATTTTCAAGTGATTTAGAGACATGTTTTGAGAAACAGCTTTTACATCATATTTGAGCGTTTCACGGTCTGAAACGACGATTTTGTATATAGACTTTGTAAACAAATTCTACCTGTAGTTTCGATAGCACTTGGTTATTTAGGGTACAATAAGACAAAATGCACTGATTTTTAGTGAATACAATGTTTTGGAGGCACTCCGTGGTGCACTAGCCAGCGCAGCTAGAGTGCCGATTTGAAGTATAGAAGTTACTGCAAAACACCTTAAAAACACGTAATTCGCTTTGAAAACGCATTTTCAAGTGATTTGGAGACATGTTTTGAGATACAGTTTTTACATCATATTAGAGCGTTTCACGGTCTGAAACGACGATTTTGCATGTATCTTTAATAACATAGTCTACCTGTAGTTTTGATAGCACTTGGTTATTTAGGGTACAATAAGACAAAATACACTGTTTCTTAGTGAATACAACCTTTTGGGGGCACTCCGTGGTGAACTCGCCAGCGCAGCTAGAGTGCCGATTTGAACTATAGAAGTTACTGCAAAACACCTTAAAAACACGTAATTCGCTTAGAAAACGCATATTCAAGTGATTTAAAGACATGTTTTGAGAAACAGATTTTACATCATATTTGAGCGTTTCACGGTCTGAAACGACGATTTTGCATGAATATTTGGAAACATATTTTACCTGTAGTTTCGATGGAACTAGGTTATTTATGCTACAATAAGACAAAATACACTGATTTTTAGTGAATACAACATTTTGGAGGCACTCCGTGGTGCACTCGCCAGCGCAGCTAGAGTGCCGTATTGAACTATAGAAGTTACTGCAAAACACCTTAAAAACACGTAATTCGCTTAGAAAACGCATTTTCAAGTGCTTTGGAGACATGTTTTGAGAAACAGTTTTTACATCATATTTGAGCGTTTCACGATCTGAAACGACGATTTTGCATGTATCTTTGGAAACTTATTCTACCTGTAGTTTTGATGGAACTAGGTTATTTATGCTACAATAAGACAAAATACACTGACTTTTAGTGAATACAAGGTTTTCGAGACACTCCGTGGTGCACTCGCCAGCGCAGCTAGAGTGCCGATTTGAACTATAGAAGTTACTGCAAAACACCTTAAAAACACGTAATTCGCTTAGAAAACTCATTTTCAAGTGATTTGGAGACATGTTTTGAGAAACAGTTTTTACAGCATATTTGAGCATTTCAAGATCTGAAACGACGATTTAGCATGTATGTTTGGAAACATATTCTACCTGTAGTTTCGATGGAACTAGGTTATTTATACTACAATAAGGCAAAATACACTGATTTTTAGTGAATACAAGGTTTTGGAGGCACTCGGTGGTGCACTCACCAGCGCAGCTATAGTGCCGATTTGAACTATAGAAGATACTGCAAAACACCTTAAAAACACGTAATTTGCTTAGAAAACGCATTTTCAAGTGATTTGGAGACATGTTTTGAGAAACAGCTTTTACATCAAATTTGAGCGTTTCACGGTCTGACACGACGATTTTGCATGAATCTTTAAAAACATATTCTACCTGTAGTTTCGATAGCACTTGGTTATTTAGGGTACAATAAGACAAAATACACTGTTTTTTCGTGAATACAACCTTTTAGGGGCACTCCGTGGTGCACTCGCCAGCGCAGCTAGAGTGCCGATTTGAACTATAGAAGTTACTGCAAAACACCTTAAAAACACGTAATTCGCTTAGAAAACGCATTTTCAAGTGATTTGGAGACATGTTTTGAGAAACAGATTTTACATCATATTTGAGCGTTTCACGGTCTGAAACGACAAGTTTGCATGTATATTTGGCAACATATTCAACCTGTAGTTTCGATGGAACTAGGTTATATATGCTACAATAAGACAAAATACACTGATTTTTCGTGAATACAACCTTTTGGAGGCACTCCGTGGTGTACTCGCCAGCGCAGCTAGAGTGCCGATTTGAACTATAGAAGTTACTGCAAAACACCTTAAAAACACGTATTTCGCTTAGAAAACGCATTTTCAAGTGATTTGGAGACATGTTTTGAGAAACAGTTTTTACAGCATATTTGAGCGTTTCACGATCTGAAACGACGATTTTGCATGTATCTTTGGAAGCATATTCTACCTGTAGTTTCGATGGAACTAGGTTATTTATGCTACAATAAGACAAAATACACTGATTTTTAGTGAATACAAGGTTTTGGAGGCACTCCGTGGTTCACTCGCCAGCGCAGCTAGAGTGCTGATTTGAACTATAGAAGTTACTGGCAAAACACCATAAAAACACGTAATTCGCTTAGAAAACGCATTTTCAAGTGATTTGGAGACATGTTTTCAGAAACAGATTTTACAGCATATTTGAGCGTTTCAAGATCTGAAACGACGATTTTGCATGTATCTTTGGAAACATATTCTACCTGTAGTTTCGATGGAACTATGTTTTTTATACTACAATAAGATAAAATACACTGATTTTTAGTGAATACAAGGTTTTGGAAGCACTCCGTGGTGCACTCGCCAGCGCAGCTAAAGTGCCGATTTGAACTATAGAAGTTACTGCAAAACACCTTAAAAACACGTAATTCGCTTAGAAAACGCATTTTCAAGTGATTTAGAGACATGTTTTGAGAAACAGTTTTTACATCATATTTGAGCGTTTCACGGTCTGAAACGACGATTTTGTATGTAGACTTTGTAAACATATTCTACCAGTAGTTTCGATAGCACTTGGTTATTTAGGGAACAATGAGACAAAATACACTGTTTTTTAGAGAATACAACCTTTTAGAGGCACTCCGGGGTGCACTCGCCAGCGCAGCTAGAGTGCCGATTTGAACATATAGAAGTTACTGCAAAACACCTTAAAAACACGTAATTCGCTTAGAAAACACATTTTCAAGTGATTTGGAGACAAGTTTTGAGAAACAGTTTTTACATCATATTTGAGCGTTTCACGGTCTGAAACGACGATTTTGCATATATCTTTGGAAACATATTCTACCTGTAGTTTCGATGGAACTAGGTTATTCAGGGTACAATAAGACAAAATACACTGTTTTTTAGTGAATACAACCTTTTGGAGGCACTCCGTGGTACACTCGCCAGCGCAGCTAGAGTGGCGATTTGAACTATAGAAGTTACTGCAAAACACCTTAAAAACACGTAATTCGCTTAGATAACGCATTTTCAAGTGATTTGGAGACTTGATTTGAGAAACAGTTTTTACATCATATTTGAGCGTTTCACGGTCTGAAACGACGATTTTGCATGTATCTTTGGAAACATATTCTACCTGTAGTTTCGATGGAACTAGGTTATTTAGGGTACATTAAGACAAATTACACAGATTTTTAGTGAATACAAGGTTTTGGAGGCACGCCGTGGTGCACTCGCTAGCGCAGCTAGAGTGCCGATTTGAACTATAGAAGTTACTGCAAAACACCTTAAAAACACGTAATTCGCTTAGAAAACGCATTTTCAAGTGCTTTGGAGACATGTTTTGAGAAACAATTTTTACATCATATTTGAGCGTTTCACGATCTGAAACGACGATTTTGCACGTATCTTTGGAAACATATTCTACCTGTAGTTTCGATGGAACTAGGTTATTTATGCTACAATAAGACAAAATTCACTGATTTTTAGTGAATACAAGGTTTTGGAGGCACTCCGTGGTGCACTCGTCAGCGCAGCTAGAGTGCCGATTTGAACTATAGAAGTTACTGCAAAACACCTTATAAACACGTAATTCGCTTAGAAAACGCATTTTCAAGTGATTTGGAGACATGTTTTGAGAAACAGTTTTTACATCATATTTGAGCGTTTCACGATCTAAAACGACGATTTTGCATGTATCTTTGGAAACATATTCTACCTGTAGTTTCGATGGAACTAGGTTATTTATGCTAAAATAAGACAAAATACACTGATTTTTAGTGAATACAAGGTTTTGGAGGCACTCCGCGGTGCACTCGCCAGCGCAGCTAGAGTGCCGATTTGAACTATAGAAGTTACTGCAAAACACTTTAAAAACACGTAATTCGCTTAGAAAGCGCATTTTTAAGTGATTTGGAGACATGTTTTGAGAAACAATTTTTACATCATATTTGAGCGTTTCACGATCTGAAACGACGATTTTGCACGTATCTTTGGAAACATATTCTACCTGTAGTTTCGATGGAACTAGGTTATTTATGCTACAATAAGACAAAATTCACTGATTTTTAGTGAATACAAGGTTTTGGAGGCACTCCGTGGTGCACTCGTCAGCGCAGCTAGAGTGCCGATTTGAACTATAGAAGTTACTGCAAAACACCTTAAAAACACGTAATTCGCTTAGAAAACGCATTTTCAAGTGATTTGGAGACATGTTTTGAGAAACAGGTTTTACAGCATATTTGAGCGTTTCACGAACTGAAACGACGATTTTGCATGTGTCCTTGGAAACATATTCTACCTGTATTTTCGATGGAACTAGGTTATTTAGGGAACAATAAGACAAAATACACTGTTTTTTAGTGAATACAACCTTTTGGAGGCACTCCGTGGAGCACTCGCCAGCGCAGCTAGAGTGCCGATTTGAACTATAGAAGTTACTGCGAAACACCTTAAAAACACGTAATTCGCTTAGAAAACGCATTTTCAAGTGTTTTGGAGACATGTTTTGAGAAACAGTTTTTACATCATATTTGAGCGTTTCACGGTCTGAAACGACGATTTTGCATATATCTTTGGAAACATATTCTACCTGTAGTTTCGATGGAACTAGGTTACTTAGGGTACAATAAGACAAAATACACTGTTTTTTAGTGAATACAACCTTTTGGAGGCACTCCGTGGTACACTCGCCAGCGCAGCTAGAGTGGCGATTTGAACTATAGAAGTTACTGCAAAACACCTTAAAAACACGTAATTCGCTTAGATAACGCATTTTCAAGTGATTTGGAGACTTGATTTGAGAAACAGTTTTTACATCATATTTGAGCGTTTCACGGTCTGAAACGACGATTTTGCATGTATCTTTGGAAACATATTCTACCTGTAGTTTCGATGGAACTAGGTTATTTAGGGTACATTAAGACAAATTACACAGATTTTTAGTGAATACAAGGTTTTGGAGGCACGCCGTGGTGCACTCGCTAGCGCAGCTAGAGTGCCGATTTGAACTATAGAAGTTACTGCAAAACACCTTAAAAACACGTAATTCGCTTAGAAAACGCATTTTCAAGTGCTTTGGAGACATGTTTTGAGAAACAGTTTTTACAGCATATTTGAGCGTTTCACGATCTGAAACGACGATTTTGCATGTATCTTTGGAAACATATTCTACCTGTAGTTTCGATGGAACTAGGTTATTTATGCTACAATAAGACAAAATACACTGATTTTTAGTGAATACAAGGTTTTGAAAGCACTCCGTGGTGCACTCGTCAGCGCAGCTAGAGTGCCGTTTTGAACTATAGAAGTTACTGCAAAACACCTTAAAAACACGTAATTCGCTTAGAAAACGCATTTTCAAGTGATTTGGAGGCATGTTTTGAGAAACAGTTTTTACATCATATTTGAGCGTTTCACGGTCTGAAACGACGATTTTGCATGTATCTTTGGAAACATATTCTACCTGTAGTTTCGATGGAACTATGTTATTTAGGGTACATTAAGACAAAATACACTGATTTTTAGTGAATACAACCTTTTGGAGGCACTCCGTGGTGCACTCGCCAGCGCATCTAGAGTGCCGATTTGAACTATAGAAGTTACTGCAAAACACCTTAAAAACACGAAATTCGCTTAGAAAACGCATTTTCAAATGATTTGGAGACATGTTTTGAGAAACAGATTTTACAGCATATTTGAGCGTTTCACGATCTGAAACGACGATTTTGCATGTGTCTTTGGAAACATATTCTACCTGTAGTTTCGATGGAACTAGGTTATTTATGCTACAATAAGTCAAAATACACTGATTTTTAGTGAATACAAGGTTTAGGAGGCAATCCGTGGTGCACTCGCCAGCGCAGCTAGAGTGCCGATTTGAACTATAGAAGTTACTGCAAAACACCTTATAAACACGTAATTCGCTTAGAAAACGCATTTTCAAGTGATTTGGAGACATGTTTTGAGAAACAGTTTTTACATCATATTTGAGCGTTTCACGATCTAAAACGACGATTTTGCATGTATCTTTGGAAACATATTCTACCTGTAGTTTCGATGGAACTAGGTTATTTATGCTAAAATAAGACAAAATACACTGATTTTTAGTGAATACAAGGTTTTGGAGGCACTCCGCGGTGCACTCGCCAGCGCAGCTAGAGTGCCGATTTGAACTATAGAAGTTACTGCAAAACACTTTAAAAACACGTAATTCGCTTAGAAAGCGCATTTTCAAGTGATTTGGAGACATGTTTTGAGAAACAATTTTTACATCATATTTGAGCGTTTCACGATCTGAAACGACGATTTTGCACGTATCTTTGGAAACATATTCTACCTGTAGTTTCGATGGAACTAGGTTATTTATGCTACAATAAGACAAAATTCACTGATTTTTAGTGAATACAAGGTTTTGGAGGCACTCCGTGGTGCACTCGTCAGCGCAGCTAGAGTGCCGATTTGAACTATAGAAGTTACTGCAAAACACCTTAAAAACACGTAATTCGCTTAGAAAACGCATTTTCAAGTGATTTGGAGACATGTTTTGAGAAACAGGTTTTACAGCATATTTGAGCGTTTCACGAACTGAAACGACGATTTTGCATGTGTCCTTGGAAACATATTCTACCTGTATTTTCGATGGAACTAGGTTATTTAGGGAACAATAAGACAAAATACACTGTTTTTTAGTGAATACAACCTTTTGAAGGCACTCCGTGGAGCACTCGCCAGCGCAGCTAGAGTGCCGATTTGAACTATAGAAGTTACTGCGAAACACCTTAAAAACACGTAATTCGCTTAGAAAACGCATTTTCAAGTGTTTTGGAGACATGTTTTGAGAAACAGTTTTTACATCATATTTGAGCGTTTCACGGTCTGAAACGACGATTTTGCATATATCTTTGGAAACATATTCTACCTGTAGTTTCGATGGAACTAGGTTACTTAGGGTACAATAAGACAAAATACACTGTTTTTTAGTGAATACAACCTTTTGCAGGCACTCCGTTTTACACTCGCCAGCGCAGCTAGAGTGGCGATTTGAACTATAGAAGTTACTGCAAAACACCTTAAAAACACGTAATTCGCTTAGATAACGCAATTTTCAAGTGATTTGAATACATGTTTTGTGAAACAGTTTTTACATCATATTTGAGCGTTTCTCGGTCTGAAACGACGATTTTGCATGTAACTTTGGAAACATATCCTATTTGTAGTCTCGATGGAACTAGGTTATTTAGGGAACAATAAGACAAAATACACTGTTTTTAGTGAATACAACTTTTGGAGGCACTCCGTGGTGCACTCGCCAGCGCAGCTAGAGTGCCGATTTGAACTATAGAAGTTACTGCAAAACACCTTAAAAACACGTAATTCGCTTAGAAAACGCATTTTCAAGTGATTTGGAGACATGTTTTGAGAAACAGTTTTTATAACATATTTGAGCGTTTCACGGTCTGAAACGACGATTTTGCATGTATCTTTGGAAACATATTCTACCTGTAGTTTCGATGGAACTAGGTTATTTAGGGTACAATAAGACAAAATACACTGTTTTTTAAAGAATACAACCTTTTGGAGGCACTCCGTGGTCCACTCGCCAGCGCAGCTAGAGTGCCGATTTGAACTATAGAAATTACTGCAAAACACCTTAAAACACGTAATTCGCTTAGAAAACACATTTTCAAGTGTTTTGGAGACATGTTTTGAGAAATAGTTTTTACATCATATTTAAGCGTTTCACGGTCTGAAACGACGATTTTGCATGTATCTTTGGAAACATATTCTACCTGTAGTTTCGATGAAACTAGGTTATTTATGCTACAATAAGACAAAATACACTGATTTTTAGTGAATACAACATTTTGGAGGCACTCGGTGGTGCACACGCCAGCGCAGCTAGAGTGCCGATTTGAACTATAGAAGTTGCTGCAAAACACCTTAAAAACACGTAATTCGCTTAGAAAACACATTTTCAAGTGATTTGGAGACATGTTTTGAGAAACAGTTTTTACATCATATTTGAGCGTTTCACGGTCTGAAACAACGATTTTGCATGTATCTTTGGAAACATATTCTACCTGTAGTTTCGATAGTGGAACTAGGTTATTTAGGGTACAATAAGACAAAATCCACTGTTTTTTAGTGAATACAACCTTTTGGAGGCACTCCGTGGTGCACTCGCCAGCGCAGCTAGAGTGCAGATTTGAACTATAGAAGTTACTGCAAAACACCTTAAAAACAAGTAATTCGCTTAGAAAACGCATTTTCAAGTGTTTTGGGGACATGTTTTGAGAAACAGTTTTTACATCATATTTGAGCGTTTCACGGTCTGAAGCGACGATTTTGCATGTATCTTTCGAAACATATTCTAACTGTAGTTTCGATGGAACTAGGTTATTTATGCTACAATAAGACAAAATACACTGATTTTTAATGAATACAACCTTTTAGAGGTACTCCGTAGTGCATTCGCCAGCGCAGCTATAGTGCCGATTTGAACTATAGAAGTTACTGCAAAACACCTTAAAAACACGTAATTCGCTTAGAAAACGCATTTTCAAATGATTTGGAGACATGTTTTGAGAAACAGTTTTTATATCATATTTGAGCGTTTCACGGTCTGAAACGACGATTTTGCATGTATCTTTGTAAACATATTCTACCTGTAGTTTCGATGTAACTAGGTTATTTAGGGTACAATAAGACAAAATACACTGTTTTTTAGTGAATACAACCTTTTGGGGGCACTCCGTGGTGCACTCGCCAGCGCAACCAGAGTGCCGATTTGAACTATAGAAGTTACTGAAAATCACCTTAAAAACACGTAATTCGCTTAGAAAACGCATTTTCAAGTGTTTTGGAGACATGTTTTGAGAAACAGTTTTTACATCATATTTTAGCGTTTCACGGTCTGAAACGACGATTTAGCATGTATCTTTCGAAACATATTCTACCTGTACTTTCGATGGAACTAGGTTATTTATGCTACAATAAGACAAAATACACTGATTTTTATTGAATACAACCTTTTGAAGGCACTCGGTGGTGCACTCGCCAGCGCAGCTAGAGTGCCGATTTGAACTATAGAAGTTACTGCAAAACACCTTAAAAACACGTAATTCGCTTAGAAAACGCATTTTCAAGTGATTTGGAGACATGTTTTGAGAAACAGTTTTTATAACATATTTGAGCGTTTCACGGTCTGAAACGACGATTTTGCATGTATCTTTGTAAACATATTCTACCTGTAGTTTCGATGGAACTAGGTTATTTAGGGTACAATAAGACAAAATACATTGTTTTTTAGTGAATACAACATTTTGGGGGCACTCCGTGGTGCACTAGCCAGCGCAGCTAGAGTGCCGATTTGAACTATAGAAGTTACTGCAAAACACCTTAAAAACACGTAATTCGCTTAGAAAACGCATTTTCAAGTGATTTGGAGACATGTTTTGAGAAACAGTTTTTACATCACAGTTGAGCGTTTCACGGTCTGAAACGACGATTTTGCATGTATCTTTGGAAACATATTCTACCTGTAGTTTCGATGGAACTAGGTTATTTAGGGTACAATAAGACAAAATACACTGTTTTTTAAAGAATACAACCTTTTGGAGGCACTCCGTGGTGCACTCGCCAGCGCAGCTAGAGTGCCGATTTGAACTATAGAAATTACTGCAAAACACCTTAAAACACGTAATTCGCTTAGAAAACACATTTTCAAGTGTTTTGGAGACATGTTTTGAGAAATAGTTTTTACATCATATTTAAGCGTTTCACGGTCTGAAACGACGATTTTGCATGTATCTTTGGAAACATATTCTACCTGTAGTTTCGATGAAACTAGGTTATTTATGCTACAATAAGACAAAATACACTGATTTTTAGTGAATACAACATTTTGGAGGCACTCGGTGGTGCACTCGCCAGCGCAGCTAGAGTGCCGATTTGAACTATAGAAGTTGCTGCTAAACACCTTAAAAACACGTAATTCGCTTAGAAAACACATTTTCAAGTGATTTGGAGACATGTTTTGAGAAACAGTTTTTACATCATATTTGAGCGTTTCACGGTCTGAAACAACGATTTTGCATGTATCTTTGGAAACATATTCTACTTGTAGTTTCGATAGTGGAACTAGGTTATTTAGGGTACAATAAGACAAAATCCACTGTTTTTTAGTGAATACAACCTTTTGGAGGCACTCCGTGGTGCACTCGCCAGCGCAGCTAGAGTGCAGATTTGAACTATAGAAGTTACTGCAAAACACCTTAAAAACACGTAATTCGCTTAGAAAACGCATTTTCAAGTGTTTTGGGGACATGTTTTGAGAAACAGTTTTTACATCATATTTGAGCGTTTCACGGTCTGAAACGACGATTTTGCATGTATCTTTCGAAACATATTGTAACTGTAGTTTCGATGGAACTAGGTTATTTATGCTACAATAAGACAAAATACACTGATTTTTATTGAATACAACCTTTTAGAGGTACTCCGTAGTGCACTCGCCAGCGCAGCTATAGTGCCGATTTGAACTATAGAAGTTACTGCAAAACACCTTAAAAACACGTAATTCGCTTAGAAAACGCATTTTCAAATGATTTGGAGACATGTTTTGAGAAACAGTTTTTATATCATATTTGAGCGTTTCACGGTCTGAAACGACGATTTTGCATGTATCTTTGTAAACATATTCTACCTGTAGTTTCGATGGAACTATGTTATTTAGGGTACAATAAGACAAAATACACTGTTTTTTAGTGAATACAACCTTTTGGGGGCACTCCGTGGTGCACTCGCCAGCGCAACCAGAGTGCCGATTTGAACTATAGAAGTTACTGAAAATCACCTTAAAAACACGTAATTCGCTTAGAAAACGCATTTTCAAGTGATTTGGAGACATGTTTTGAGAAACAGTTTTTACATCATATTTGAGCGTTTCACGGTCTGAAACGACGATTTTGTATGTAGACTTTGTAAACATATTCTACTTGTAGTTTCGATAGCACTTGGTTATTTAGGGTACAATAAGACAAAATACACTGTTTTTTAGTGAATAAAACCTTTTGGGGGCACTCCGTGGTGCACTCGCCAGCGCAGTTAGAGTGCCGATTTGAACTATAGAAGTTACTGCAAAACACTTTAAAAACACGTAATTCGTTTAGAAAATGCATTTTCAAGTGATTTGGAGACATGTTTTGAGAAACAATTTTTACATCATATTTGAGCGTTTCACGATCTGAAACGACGATTTTGCATGTATCTTTGGAAACATATTCTAACTGTAGTTTCGATGGAACTAGGTTATTTATGCTACTATAAGACAAAATACACTGTTTTTAGTGAATACAAGGTTTTGGAGGCACTCCGTGGTGCACTCGTCAGCGCAGCTAGAGTGCCGATTTGAACTATAGAAGTTACTGCAAAACACCTTAAAAACACGTAATTCGCTTAGAAAACGCATTTTCAAGTGATTTGGAGACATGTTTTGAGAAACAGTTTTTACAGCATATTTGAGCGTTTCACGATCTGAAACGACGATTTTGCATGTGTCTTTGGAAACCTATTCTACCTGTAGTTTCGATGGAACTAGGTTATTTATGCTACAATAAGACAAAATACACTGATTTTTAGTGAATACAACCTTTTGGAGGCACTCCGTGGTGCACTCGCCAGCGCAGCTATAGTGCCGATTTGAACTATAGAAGTTACTGCAAAACACCTTAAAAACACGTAATTCGCTTAGAAAACGCATTTTCAAATGATTTGGAGACATGTTTTGAGAAACAGTTTTTATATCATATTTGAGCGTTTCACGGTCTGAAACGACGATTTTGCATGTATCTTTGTAAACATATTCTACCTGTAGTTTCGATGGAACTATGTTATTTAGGGTACAATAAGACAAAATACACTGTTTTTTAGTGAATACAACCTTTTGGGGGCACTCCGTGGTGCACTCGCCAGCGCAACCATAGTGCCGATTTGAACTATAGAAGTTACTGAAAATCACCTTAAAAACACGTAATTCGCTTAGAAAACGCATTTTCAAGTGATTTGGAGACATGTTTTGAGAAACAGTTTTTACATCATATTTGAGCGTTTCACGGTCTGAAACGACGATTTTGTATGTAGACTTTGTAAACATATTCTACTTGTAGTTTCGATAGCACTTGGTTATTTAGGGTACAATAAGACAAAATACACTGTTTTTTAGTGAATAAAACCTTTTGGGGGCACTCCGTGGTGCACTCGCCAGCGCAGCTAGAGTGCCGATTTGAACTATAGAAGTTACTGCAAAACACTTTAAAAACACGTAATTCGTTTAGAAAATGCATTTTCAAGTGATTTGGAGACATGTTTTGAGAAACAATTTTTACATCATATTTGAGCGTTTCACGATCTGAAACGACGATTTTGCATGTATCTTTGGAAACATATTCTAACTGTAGTTTCGATGGAACTAGGTTATTTATGCTACTATAAGACAAAATACACTGTTTTTAGTGAATACAAGGTTTTGGAGGCACTCCGTGGTGCACTCGTCAGCGCAGCTAGAGTGCCGATTTGAACTATAGAAGTTACTGCAAAACACCTTAAAAACACGTAATTCGCTTAGAAAACGCATTTTCAAGTGATTTGGAGACATGTTTTGAGAAACAGTTTTTACAGCATATTTGAGCGTTTCACGATCTGAAACGACGATTTTGCATGTGTCTTTGGAAACCTATTCTACCTGTAGTTTCGATGGAACTAGGTTATTTATGCTACAATAAGACAAAATACACTGATTTTTAGTGAATACAACCTTTTGGAGGCACTCCGTGGTGCACTCGCCAGCGCAGCTAGAGTGCCGATTTGAACTATAGAAGTTACTGCAAAACACCTTAAAAACACGCAATTCGCTTAGAAAACGCATTTTTAAGTGCTTTGGAGACATGTTTTGGGAAACAGTTTTTACAGCATATTTGAGCGTTTCACGATCTGAAACGACGATTTTGCATGAATCTTTGGAAACATATTCTACCTGTAGTTTCGATGGAACTAGGTTATTTATGCTACAATAAGACAAAATACGAGTACACTGATTTTTAGTGAATACAAGGTTTTGGAGGCACTCCGTTTTGCACTCGTCAGCGCAGCTAGAGTGCCGATTTGAACTATAGAAGTTACTGCAAAACACCTTAAAAACACGTAATTCGCTTAGAAAACGCATTTTCAAGTGATTTGGAGACATGTTTTGAGAAACAGTTTTTACATCATATTTGAGCGTTTCACGATCTGAAACGAAGATTTTGCATGTATCTTTGGAAACATATTCTACCTGTAGTTTCGATGGAACTAGGTTATTTATGCTACAATAAGGCAAAATACACTGATTTTTAGTGAATACAAGGTATTGGAGGCACTCCGTGGTGCACTCGTCAGCGCAGCTAGAGTGCCGATTTGAACTATAGAAGTTACTGCAAAACACCTTAAAAACACGTAATTCGCTTAGAAAACGCATTTTCAAGTGATTTGGAGACATGTTTTGAGAAACAGTTTTTACATCATATTTGAGCGTTTCACGGTCTGAAACGACGATTTTGAATGCAGACTTTGTAAACATATTCTACCAGTAGTTTCGATAGCACTTGGTAAGTTAGGGTACAATAAGACAAAATACACTGTTTTTTAGTGAATACAACCTTTAGGGGGCACTCCGTGGTGCACTCGCCAGCGCAGCTAGAGTGCCGATTTGAACTATAGAAGTTACTGCAAAACACCTTAAAAACACGTAATTCGCTTAGAAAACGCATTTTCAAGTGATTTGGAGACATGCTTTGAGAAACAGATTTTACATCATATTTGAGCGTTTCACGGTCTGAAACGACGATTTTGCATGAATATTTGAAACATATTCTACCTGTAGTTTCGATGGAACTAGGTTAATTATGCTACAATAAGACAAAATACACTGATTTTTAGTGAATACAAGGTTTTGGAGGCACTCCGTGGTGCACGCGCCAGCGCAGCTAGAGTGCCGTTTTGAACTATAGAAGTTACTGCAAAACACCTTAAAAACACGTAATTCGCTTAGAAAACGCATTTTCAAGTGATGTAGAGACATGTTTTGAGAAACAGTTTTTACATCATATTTGAGCGTTTTACGGTCTGAAACGACGATTTTGTATGTAGACTTTGTAAACATATTCTACTAGTAGTTTCGATAGCACTTGGTTATTTAGGGTACAATAAGACAAAATACACTGTTTTTTAGTGAATACAACCTTTTGGGGGCACTCCGTGGTGCACTCGCCAGCGCAGCTAGAGTGCCGATTTGAACTATAGAAGTTACTGCAAAACACCTTAAAAACACGTAATTCGCTTAGAAAACGCATTTTCAAGTGATTTGGAGACATGCTTTGAGAAACAGATTTTACATCATATTTGAGCGTTTCACGGTCTGAAACGACGATTTTGCATGAATATTTGAAACATATTCTACATGTAGTTTCGATGGAACTAGGTTATTTATGCTACAATAAGACAAAATACACTGATTTTTAGTGAATACAAGGTTTTGGAGGCACTCCGTGGTGCACGCGCCAGCGCAGCTAGAGTGCCGTTTTGAACTATAGAAGTTACTGCAAAACACCTTAAAAACACGTAATTCGCTTAGAAAACGCATTTTCAAGTGATGTAGAGACATGTTTTGAGAAACAGTTTTTACATCATATTTGAGCGTTTCACGGTCTGAAATGCATGAAACTTTAGAAACATAATCTACCTGTAGTTTCGATGGAACTAGATTATTTATGCTACAATAAGACAAAATACACTGATTTTTTGTGAACACAAGGTTTTGGAGGCACTCCGTGGTGCACTTGCCAGCGCAGCTAGAGTGCCGATTTGAACTATAGAAGTTACTGCAAAACACCTTAAAAACACGTAATTCGCTTAGAAAACACATTTTCAAGTGATTTGGAGACATGTTTTGAGAAACAGTTTTTACATCATATTTGAACGTTTCGCGGTCTGAAACGACGATTTTGTATGTAGACTTTGGAAACATATTCTACCTGTAGTTTCTATGGCACTTTGTTATTTAGGCTACAATACGACAAAATACACTGAATTTTAGTGAATACATGCTTTTGGAGGCTCTCCGTGGTACACTCGCCAGCGCAGCTAGAGTGCCGATTTGAACTATAGAAGTTACTGCAAAACACCTTAAAAACACGTAATTCACTTAGAAAACGGAATTTAAAGTGATTTGGAGACATGTTTTGAGAAACAGTTTTTACATCATATTTGAGCGTTTCACGGTCTGAAACGACGATTTTGCATGAGTCTTTGGAAACATATTCTACCTGTAGTTTCGATGGAACTAGGTTATTTATGCTACAATAAGACAAAATACACTGTTTTTTAGTGAATACAACCTTTTGGAGGCACTCCGTTTTACACTCGCCAGCGCAGCTAGAGTGGCGATTTGAACTATAGAAGTTACTGCAAAACACCTTAAAAACACGTAATTCGCTTAGATAACGCAATTTTCAAGTGATTTGATTACATGTTTTGTGAAACAGTTTTTACATCATATTTGAGCGTTTCTCGGTCTGAAACGACGATTTTGCATGTAACTTTGGAAACATATCCTATTTGTAGTCTCGATGGAACTAGGTTATTTAGGGAACAATAAGACAAAATACACTGTTTTTTAGTGAATACAACCTTTTGGAGGCACTCCGTGGTGCACTCGCCAGCGCAGCTAGAGTGCCGATTTGAACTATAGAAGTTACTGCAAAACACCTTAAAAACACGTAATTCGCTTAGAAAACGCATTTCAAGTGTTTTGGAGACATGTTTTGAGAAACAGTTTTTACATCATATTTTAGCGTTTCACGGTCTGAAACGACGATTTAGCATGTATCTTTCGAAACATATTCTACCTGTACTTTCGATGGAACTAGGTTATTTATGCTACAATAAGACAAAATACACTGATTTTTATTGAATACAACCTTTTGAAGGCACTCGGTGGTGCACTCGCCAGCGCAGCTAGAGTGCCGATTTGAACTATAGAAGTTACTGCAAAACACCTTAAAAACACGTAATTCGCTTAGAAAACGCATTTTCAAGTGATTTGGAGACATGTTTTGAGAAACAGTTTTTATAACATATTTGAGCGTTTCACGGTCTGAAACGACGATTTTGCATGTATCTTTGTAAACATATTCTACCTGTAGTTTCGATGGAACTAGGTTATTTAGGGTACAATAAGACAAAATACATTGTTTTTTAGTGAATACAACATTTTGGGGGCACTCCGTGGTGCACTAGCCAGCGCAGCTAGAGTGCCGATTTGAACTATAGAAGTTACTGCAAAACACCTTAAAAACACGTAATTCGCTTAGAAAACGCATTTTCAAGTGATTTGGAGACATGTTTTGAGAAACAGTTTTTACATCACAGTTGAGCGTTTCACGGTCTGAAACGACGATTTTGCATGTATCTTTGGAAACATATTCTACCTGTAGTTTCGATGGAACTAGGTTATTTAGGGTACAATAAGACAAAATACACTGTTTTTTAAAGAATACAACCTTTTGGAGGCACTCCGTGGTGCACTCGCCAGCGCAGCTAGAGTGCCGATTTGAACTATAGAAATTACTGCAAAACACCTTAAAACACGTAATTCGCTTAGAAAACACATTTTCAAGTGTTTTGGAGACATGTTTTGAGAAATAGTTTTTACATCATATTTAAGCGTTTCACGGTCTGAAACGACGATTTTGCATGTATCTTTGGAAACATATTCTACCTGTAGTTTCGATGAAACTAGGTTATTTATGCTACAATAAGACAAAATACACTGATTTTTAGTGAATACAACATTTTGGAGGCACTCGGTGGTGCACTCGCCAGCGCAGCTAGAGTGCCGATTTGAACTATAGAAGTTGCTGCAAAACACCTTAAAAACACGTAATTCGCTTAGAAAACACATTTTCAAGTGATTTGGAGACATGTTTTGAGAAACAGTTTTTACATCATATTTGAGCGTTTCACGGTCTGAAACAACGATTTTGCATGTATCTTTGGAAACATATTCTACCTGTAGTTTCGATAGTGGAACTAGGTTATTTAGGGTACAATAAGACAAAATCCACTGTTTTTTAGTGAATACAACCTTTTGGAGGCACTCCGTGGTGCACTCGCCAGCGCAGCTAGAGTGCAGATTTGAACTATAGAAGTTACTGCAAAACACCTTAAAAACAAGTAATTCGCTTAGAAAACGCATTTTCAAGTGTTTTGGGGACATGTTTTGAGAAACAGTTTTTACATCATATTTGAGCGTTTCACGGTCTGAAACGACGATTTTGCATGTATCTTTCGAAACATATTCTAACTGTAGTTTCGATGGAACTAGGTTATTTATGCTACAATAAGACAAAATACACTGATTTTTATTGAATACAACCTTTTAGAGGTACTCCGTAGTGCATTCGCCAGCGCAGCTATAGTGCCGATTTGAACTATAGAAGTTACTGCAAAACACCTTAAAAACACGTAATTCGCTTAGAAAACGCATTTTCAAATGATTTGGAGACATGTTTTGAGAAACAGTTTTTATATCATATTTGAGCGTTTCACGGTCTGAAACGACGATTTTGCATGTATCTTTGTAAACATATTCTACCTGTAGTTTCGATGGAACTATGTTATTTATGGTACAATAAGACAAAATACACTGTTTTTTAGTGAATACAACCTTTTGGGGGCACTCCGTGGTGCACTCGCCAGCGCAACCAGAGTGCCGATTTGAACTATAGAAGTTACTGAAAATCACCTTAAAAACACGTAATTCGCTTAGAAAACGCATTTTCAAGTGTTTTGGAGACATGTTTTGAGAAACAGTTTTTACATCATATTTTAGCGTTTCACGGTCTGAAACGACGATTTAGCATGTATCTTTCGAAACATATTCTACCTGTACTTTCGATGGAACTAGGTTATTTATGCTACAATAAGACAAAATACACTGATTTTTATTGAATACAACCTTTTGAAGGCACTCGGTGGTGCACTCGCCAGCGCAGCTAGAGTGCCGATTTGAACTATAGAAGTTACTGCAAATCACCTTAAAAACACGTAATTCGCTTAGAAAACGCATTTTCAAGTGATTTGGAGACATGTTTTGAGAAACAGTTTTTATAACATATTTGAGCGTTTCACGGTCTGAAACGACGATTTTGCATGTATCTTTGTAAACATATTCTACCTGTAGTTTCGATGGAACTAGGTTATTTAGGGTACAATAAGACAAAATACATTGTTTTTTAGTGAATACAACATTTTGGGGGCACTCCGTGGTGCACTAGCCAGCGCAGCTAGAGTGCCGATTTGAACTATAGAAGTTACTGCAAAACACCTTAAAAACACGTAATTCGCTTAGAAAACGCATTTTCAAGTGATTTGGAGACATGTTTTGAGAAACAGTATTTACATCACAGTTGAGCGTTTCACGGTCTGAAACGACGATTTTGCATGTATCTTTGGAAACATATTCTACCTGTAGTTTCGATGGAACTAGGTTATTTAGGGTACAATAAGACAAAATACACTGTTTTTTAAAGAATACAACCTTTTGGAGGCACTCCGTGGTGCACTCGCCAGCGCAGCTAGAGTGCCGATTTGAACTATAGAAATTACTGCAAAACACCTTAAAACACGTAATTCGCTTAGAAAACACATTTTCAAGTGTTTTGGAGACATGTTTTGAGAAATAGTTTTTACATCATATTTAAGCGTTTCACGGTCTGAAACGACGATTTTGCATGTATCTTTGGAAACATATTCTACCTGTAGTTTCGATGAAACTAGGTTATTTATGCTACAATAAGACAAAATACACTGATTTTTAGTGAATACAACATTTTGGAGGCACTCGGTGGTGCACTCGCCAGCGCAGCTAGAGTGCCGATTTGAACTATAGAAGTTGCTGCAAAACACCTTAAAAACACGTAATTCGCTTAGAAAACACATTTTCAAGTGATTTGGAGACATGTTTTGAGAAACAGTTTTTACATCATATTTGAGCGTTTCACGGTCTGAAACAACGATTTTGCATGTATCTTTGGAAACATATTCTACCTGTAGTTTCGATAGTGGAACTAGGTTATTTAGGGTACAATAAGACAAAATCCACTGTTTTTTAGTGAATACAACCTTTTGGAGGCACTCCGTGGTGCACTCGCCAGCGCAGCTAGAGTGCAGATTTGAACTATAGAAGTTACTGCAAAACACCTTAAAAACACGTAATTCGCTTAGAAAACGCATTTTCAAGTGTTTTGGGGACATGTTTTGAGAAACAGTTTTTACATCATATTTGAGCGTTTCACGGTCTGAAACGACGATTTTGCATGTATCTTTCGAAACATATTCTAACTGTAGTTTCGATGGAACTAGGTTATTTATGCTACAATAAGACAAAATACACTGATTTTTATTGAATACAACCTTTTAGAGGTACTCCGTAGTGCACTCGCCAGCGCAGCTATAGTGCCGATTTGAACTATAGAAGTTACTGCAAAACACCTTAAAAACACGTAATTCGCTTAGAAAACGCATTTTCAAGTGATTTGGAGACATGTTTTGAGAAACAGTTTTTACAGCATATTTGAGCGTTTCACGATCTGAAACGACGATTTTGCATGTGTCTTTGGAAACCTATTCTACCTGTAGTTTCGATGGAACTAGGTTATTTATGCTACAATAAGACAAAATACACTGATTTTTAGTGAATACAACCTTTTGGAGGCACTCCGTGGTGCACTCGCCAGCGCAGCTATAGTGCCGATTTGAACTATAGAAGTTACTGCAAAACACCTTAAAAACACGTAATTCGCTTAGAAAACGCATTTTCAAATGATTTGGAGACATGTTTTGAGAAACAGTTTTTATATCATATTTGAGCGTTTCACGGTCTGAAACGACGATTTTGCATGTATCTTTGTAAACATATTCTACCTGTAGTTTCGATGGAACTATGTTATTTAGGGTACAATAAGACAAAATACACTGTTTTTTAGTGAATACAACCTTTTGGGGGCACTCCGTGGTGCACTCGCCAGCGCAACCAGAGTGCCGATTTGAACTATAGAAGTTACTGAAAATCACCTTAAAAACACGTAATTCGCTTAGAAAACGCATTTTCAAGTGATTTGGAGACATGTTTTGAGAAACAGTTTTTACATCATATTTGAGCGTTTCACGGTCTGAAACGACGATTTTGTATGTAGACTTTGTAAACATATTCTACTTGTAGTTTCGATAGCACTTGGTTATTTAGGGTACAATAAGACAAAATACACTGTTTTTTAGTGAATAAAACCTTTTGGGGGCACTCCGTGGTGCACTCGCCAGCGCAGCTAGAGTGCCGATTTGAACTATAGAAGTTACTGCAAAACACTTTAAAAACACGTAATTCGTTTAGAAAATGCATTTTCAAGTGATTTGGAGACATGTTTTGAGAAACAATTTTTACATCATATTTGAGCGTTTCACGATCTGAAACGACGATTTTGCATGTATCTTTGGAAACATATTCTAACTGTAGTTTCGATGGAACTAGGTTATTTATGCTACTATAAGACAAAATACACTGTTTTTAGTGAATACAAGGTTTTGGAGGCACTCCGTGGTGCACTCGTCAGCGCAGCTAGAGTGCCGATTTGAACTATAGAAGTTACTGCAAAACACCTTAAAAACACGTAATTCGCTTAGAAAACGCATTTTCAAGTGATTTGGAGACATGTTTTGAGAAACAGTTTTTACAGCATATTTGAGCGTTTCACGATCTGAAACGACGATTTTGCATGTGTCTTTGGAAACCTATTCTACCTGTAGTTTCGATGGAACTAGGTTATTTATGCTACAATAAGACAAAATACACTGATTTTTAGTGAATACAACCTTTTGGAGGCACTCCGTGGTGCACTCGCCAGCGCAGCTAGAGTGCCGATTTGAACTATAGAAGTTACTGCAAAACACCTTAAAAACACGCAATTCGCTTAGAAAACGCATTTTTAAGTGCTTTGGAGACATGTTTTGGGAAACAGTTTTTACAGCATATTTGAGCGTTTCACGATATGAAACGACGATTTTGCATGAATCTTTGGAAACATATTCTACCTGTAGTTTCGATGGAACTAGGTTATTTATGCTACAATAAGACAAAATACGAGTACACTGATTTTTAGTGAATACAAGGTTTTGGAGGCACTCCGTTTTGCACTCGTCAGCGCAGCTAGAGTGCCGATTTGAACTATAGAAGTTACTGCAAAACACCTTAAAAACACGTAATTCGCTTAGAAAACGCATTTTCAAGTGATTTGGAGACATGTTTTGAGAAACAGTTTTTACATCATATTTGAGCGTTTCACGATCTGAAACGAAGATTTTGCATGTATCTTTGGAAACATATTCTACCTGTAGTTTCGATGGAACTAGGTTATTTATGCTACAATAAGGCAAAATACACTGATTTTTAGTGAATACAAGGTATTGGAGGCACTCCGTGGTGCACTCGTCAGCGCAGCTAGAGTGCCGATTTGAACTATAGAAGTTACTGCAAAACACCTTAAAAACACGTAATTCGCTTAGAAAACGCATTTTCAAGTGATTTGGAGACATGTTTTGAGAAACAGTTTTTACATCATATTTGAGCGTTTCACGGTCTGAAACGACGATTTTGAATGCAGACTTTGTAAACATATTCTACCAGTAGTTTCGATAGCACTTGGTAAGTTAGGGTACAATAAGACAAAATACACTGTTTTTTAGTGAATACAACCTTTAGGGGGCACTCCGTGGTGCACTCGCTAGCGCAGCTAGAGTGCCGATTTGAACTATAGAAGTTACTGCAAAACACCTTAAAAACACGTAATTCGCTTAGAAAACGCATTTTCAAGTGATTTGGAGACATGCTTTGAGAAACAGATTTTACATCATATTTGAGCGTTTCACGGTCTGAAACGACGATTTTGCATGAATATTTGAAACATATTCTACCTGTAGTTTCGATGGAACTAGGTTATTTATGCTACAATAAGACAAAATACACTGATTTTTAGTGAATACAAGGTTTTGGAGGCACTCCGTGGTGCACGCGCCAGCGAAGCTAGAGTGCCGTTTTGAACTATAGAAGTTACTGCAAAACACCTTAAAAACACGTAATTCGCTTAGAAAACGCATTTTCAAGTGATGTAGAGACATGTTTTGAGAAACAGTTTTTACATCATATTTGAGCGTTTTACGGTCTGAAACGACGATTTTGTATGTAGACTTTGTAAACATATTCTACTAGTAGTTTCGATAGCACTTGGTTATTTAGGGTACAATAAGACAAAATACACTGTTTTTTAGTGAATACAACCTTTTGGGGGCACTCCGTGGTGCACTCGCCAGCGCAGCTAGAGTGCCGTTTTGAACTATAGAAGTTACTGCAAAACACCTTAAAAACACGTAATTCGCTTAGAAAACGCATTTTCAAGTGATTTGGAGACATGCTTTGAGAAACAGATTTTACATCATATGTATTCACGGTCTGAAACGACGATTTTGCATGAATATTTGAAACATATTCTACATGTAGTTTCGATGGAACTAGGTTATTTATGCTACAATAAGACAAAATACACTGATTTTTAGTGAATACAAGGTTTTGGAGGCACTCCGTGGTGCACGCGCCAGCGCAGCTAGAGTGCCGTTTTGAACTATAGAAGTTACTGCAAAACACCTTAAAAACACGTAATTCGCTTAGAAAACGCATTTTCAAGTGATGTAGAGACATGTTTTGAGAAACAGTTTTTACATCATATTTGAGCGTTTTACGGTCTGAAACGACGATTTTGTATGTAGACTTTGTAAACATATTCTACTAGTAGTTTCGATAGCACTTGGTTATTTAGGGTACAATAAGACAAAATACACTGTTTTTTAGTGAATACAACCTTTTGGGGGCACTCCGTGGTGCACTCGCCAGCGCAGCTAGAGTGCCGATTTGAACTATAGAAGTTACTGCAAAACACCTTAAAAACACGTAATTCGCTTAGAAAACGCATTTTCAAGTGATTTGGAGACATGTTTTGAGAAACAGTTTTTACAGCATATTTGAGCGTTTCACGATCTGTAACTACGATTTTGCATGTGTCTTTGGAATCATATTCTACTGTAGTTTCGATGGAACTAGGTTATTTATGCTACAATAAGACAAAATACACTGATTTTTAGTGAATACAAGGTTTTGGAGGCACTCCGTGGTGCTCTCGCCAGCGCAGTTACTGCAAAACTCCTTAAAAACACGTAATTTGCTTAGAAAACGCATTTTGAAGTGATTTGGAGACATGTTTTGAGATACAGTTTTTACATCATATTTGAGCGTTTCACGGTCTGTAACGACGATTTTGCATGAATCTTTATAAACATAATCTACCTGTAGTTTCGAGGGAACTAGTTTATTTTCGCTACAATAAGACAAAATACACTGATTTTTAGTGAATACAAGGTTTTGCAAGCACTCCGTGTTGCACTCGCCAGCGAAGCTAGAGTGCCGATTTGAACCATAGAAGTTACTGCAAAGCACATTAAAAACACGTAATTCGCTTAGAAAACGCATTTTCAAGAGATTTGGAGACATGTTTTGAGAAACAGTTTTTACATCATATTTGAGCGTTTCACGGTCTGAAATGCATGAAACTTTAGAAACATAATCTACCTGTAGTTTCGATGGAACTAGATTATTTATGCTACAATAAGACAAAATACACTGATTTTTTGTGAATACAAGGTTTTGGAGGCACTCCGTGGTGCACTTGCCAGCGCAGCTAGAGTGCCGATTTGAACTATAGAAGTTACTGCAAAACACCTTAAAAACACGTAATTCGCTTAGAAAACTCATTTTTAAGTGATTTGGAGACATGTTTTGAGAAACAGTTTTTACATCATATTTGAACGTTTCGCGGTCTGAAACGACGATTTTGTATGTAGACTTTGGAAACATATTCTACCTGTAGTTTCTATGGCACTTTGTTATTTAGGCTACAATACGACAAAATACACTGAATTTTAGTGAATACATGCTTTTGGAGGCTCTCCGTGGTACACTCGCCAGCGCAGCTAGAGTGCCGATTTGAACTATAGAAGTTACTGCAAAACACCTTAAAAACACGTAATTCACTTAGAAAACGGAATTTAAAGTGATTTGGAGACATGTTTTGAGAAACAGTTTTTACATCATATTTGAGCGTTTCACGGTCTGAAACGACGATTTTGCATGAGTCTTTGGAAACATATTCTACCTGTAGTTTCGATGGAACTAGGTTATTTATGCTACAATAAGACAAAATACACTGATTTTTAGTGAATACAAGGTTTTGGAGGCACTCCGTGGTGCACTCGCCAGCGCAGCTAGAGTGCCGATTTGAACTATAGAAGTTACTGCAAAACACCTTAAAAACACGTAATTCGCTTAGAAAACGCATTTTTAAGTGATTTGGAGACATGTTTTGAGAAACAGTTTTTACATCATATTTGAGCGTTTCACGATCTGAAACGACGAATTTGCATGTATCTTTGGAAATATATTCTACCTGTAGTTTCGATGGAACTAGGTTATTTATGCTACAATAAGACAAAATACACTGATTTTTAGTGAATACAAGGTTTTGGAGGCACTCCGTGGTGTACTCGCCGGCGCAGCTAGAGTGCCGATTTGAACTATAGAGGTTACTGCAAAACACCTTAAAAACACGTAATTCGCTTAGAAAACGCATTTTCAAGTGATTCGGAGACATGTTTTGAGAAACAGTTTTTATATCATATTTGAGCGTTTCACGGTCTGAAACGACGATTTTGTATGTAGACTTTGTAAACATATTCTACCTGTAGTTTCGATGGAACTAGGTTATTTATGCTACAATAAGACAAAGTACACTGTTTTTTAGTGAATACAACTTTTGGGGGCATTTCGTGGTGCACTCGCCAGCGCAGCTAGAGTGCCGATTTGAACTATAGAAGTTACTGCAAAATACCTTAAAAACCCGTAATTCGGTTAGAAAACGTATTTTCAAGTGATTTGGAGACATGTTTTGAGAAACAGTTTTTACATCATATTTGAGCGTTTCACGGTCTGAAACCACGATTTTGCATGTATCTTTCGAAACATATTCTACCTGTAGTTTCGATGGAACTAGGTTATTTATGCTACAATAAGATAAAATACACTGTTTTTTAGTGAATACAACCTTTTGGGGGCATTCCGTGGTGCACTCGCCAGCGCAACTAGAGTGCCGATTTGAACTATAGAACTTACTGCAAAACTCCTTAAAAACACGTAAATCGCTTAGAAAACGCATTTTCAAGTGATTTGGAGACATGTTTCGAGAAACAGCTTTTATATCATATTTGAGCGTTTCACGATCTGAAACGACGATTTTGTATGTAGACTTTGTAAACATATTCTACCTGTAGTTTCGATAGCACTTGGTTATTTAGGGTACAATAAGACAAAATACACTGTTTTTTAGTGAATACAACCTTTTGGTGGCACTCCGTGGTGCACTCGCCAGCGCAGCTAGAGTGCCGATTTGAACTATAGAAGTTACTGCAAAACACCTTAAAAACACGTAATTCGCTTAGAAAACGCATTTTCAAGTGATTTGGAGACATGTTTTGAGAAACAGTTTTTACAGCATATTTGAGCGTTTCACGATCTGAAACGACGATTTTGCATATATCTTTGGAAACATATTCTACCTGTAGTTTCGATGAAACTAGGTTATTTATTCTACAATAAGACAAAATACACTGATTTTTAGTGAATACAAGGTTTTAGAGGCACTCCGTGGTGCACTCGCCAGCGCAGCTATAGTGCCGATTTGAACTATAGAAGTTACTGCATAACACCTTAAAAACACGTAATACGTTCAGAAAATGCATTTTCAAGTGATTTGGAGACATGTTTTGAGAAAAAGTTTTTACATCATATTTGAGCGTTTCACGGTCTGAAACGACGATTTTGCATGAAGCTTTAAAAACATATTCTACCTGTAGTTTCGATGGAACTAGGTTATTTAGGGTACAATAAGATAAAATACACTGTTTTTTAGTGAATACAACCTTTTGGAGGCACTCCGTGGTGCACTCGCCAGCGCAGCTAGAGTGCCGATTTGAACTATAGAAGTTATTGCAAAACACCTTAAAAACACATAATTCGCTTAGAAAACGCATTTTCAAGTGATTTGGAGACATGTTTTGAGAAACAGTTTTTACATCATATTTGAGCGTTTCACGGTCTGAAACGACGATTTTGTATGTAGACTTTGTAAACGTATTCTACCTGTAGTTTCGATGGAGCTTGGTTATTTATGCTACAATAAGACAAAATACACTGATTTTGAGTGAATACAAGGTTTTGGAGGCACTCCGTGGTGCACTGGCCAGCGCAGCTAGAGTGCCGATTTGAACTATAGAAGTTACTGCAAAACACCTTAAAACCATGTTATTCGCTTAGAAAACGCATTTTCAAGTGATTTCGAGACATGTTTTGAGAAGCAGTTTTTATATCATATTTGAGCGTTTCACGATCTGAAACGACGATTTTGTATGTACACTTTGTAAACATATTCTACCTGTAGCTTCGATGGAACTAGGTTATTTAGGGTACAATAAGACAAAATACACTGTTTTTTAGTGAATACAACCTTTTGGGGGCACTCCGTGGTGCACTCGCCAGCGCAGCTAGAGTGCCGATTTGAACTATAGAAGTTACTGCAAAACACCTTAAAAACACGTAAATCGCTTAGAAAACGCATGTTCAAGTGATTTGGAGACATGATTTGAGAAACAGTTTTTACATCATATTTGAGCGTATCACAGTCTGAAACGACGATTTTGTATGTAGACTTTCTAAACATATTCTACCTGTAGTTTCGATAGCACTTGGTTATTTAGGGTACAATAAGACAAAATACACTGTTTTTTAGTGAATACAACTTTTTGGGCGCACTCCGTGGTGCACTCGCCAGCGCAGCTAGAGTGCCGACTTGAACTATAGAAGTTACTGCAAAACACCTTAAAAACACGTAATTCGCTTAGAAAACGCATTTTCAAGTGATTTGGAGACATGTTTTGAGAAACAGTTTTTACATCATATTTGAGCGTTTCACGATCTGAAACGACGATTTTGCATGTATCTTTGGAAACATATTCTACCTGTAGTTTCGATGAAACTAGGTTATTTATGTTACAATAAGACAAAATACACAGATTTTTAGTGAATACAAGGTTTCGGAGGCACTCCGTGGCGCACTCGCCAGCGCAGCTAGATTGCCGATTTGAACTATAGAAGTTACTGCAAAACACCTTAAAAACGCGTAATTCGCTTAGAAAACGCATGTTCAAGTGATTTGGAGACATGTTTTGAGAAACAGTTTTTACATCATATTTGAGAGTTACACGGTCTGAAACGAACGATTTGTGTGTGGCATTTGGACACATATTCCAGTGGTACTTTCGATGGAATTTTGTTGTTTAGGATACAATATGACAAAATACAGTAATTTTTTGTGAATACAAGGTTTAGGAGGCACGCCGTGGTGCACTGGCCAGCAGAGCCAGAGTGCCGATTTGAACTATAGAAGTTACTGCAAAACACCTTAAAAACACGTAATTCGCTTAGAAAACGCATTTTCAAGTGATTTGGAGACATGTTTTGAGAAACAGTTTTTACATCATATTTGAGCGTTTCACGGTCTGAAACGACGATTGTGTATGTAGAATTTGTAAACATATTCTACCTGTAGTTTCGATAGCACTTGGTTATTTAGGGTACAATAAGACAAAATACACTGTTTTTTAGTGAATACAACCTTTTGGGGGCACTCCGTGGTGCACTTGCCAGCGCAGCTTGAGTGCCGATTTGAACTATAGAAGTTACTGCAAAACACCTTAATATACGTAATTCGCTTAGAAAACGCATTTTCAAGTGATTTGGAGATATGTTTTGAGAAACAGTTTTTACATCATATTTGAGCGTTTCACGGTCTGAAACGACGATTTTGCATGAATCTTTGGAAACATATTCTACCTGCAGTTTCAATGGAACTAGGTTATTTATGCTACAATAAGACAAAATACACTGATTTTTAGTGAATACAAAGTTTTGGAGGCACTCCGTGGTGCTCTCACCAGCGCAGCCAGAGTGCCGATTTGAACTATAGAAGTTACTGCAAAACACCTTAAAAACACGTAATTCGCTTAGAAAACGCATTTTCAAGTGATTTGGAGACTTGTTTTGAGAAACAGTTTTTAAATCATATTTGAGCGTTTCACGGTCTGAAACGACGATTTTGCATGAATATTTGGAAACATATTCTACCTGTAGTTTCGATGGAACTAGGTTATTTATGATACAATAAGACAAAATACACAGATTTTTAGTGAATACAAGGTTTTGGAGGCACTCCGTGGTGCACTCGCCAGCGCAACTTGAGTGCCGATTTAAACTATAGAAGTTATTGCAAAACACCTTAAAACCATGTAATTCGCTTAGAAAACGCATTTTCAAGTGATTTGGAGACATGTTTTGAGAAACAGTTTTTACATCATATTTGAACGTTTCACGATCTGAAACGACGATTTTGCATGTATCTTTGGAAACATATTCTACCTGTAGTTTCGATGGAACTAGGTTATTTATGCTACAATAAGACAAAATACACTGATTTTTAGTGAATACAAGGTATTGGAGGCACTCCGTGGTGCACTCGCCAGCGCAGCTAGAGTGCCGATATGAACTATAGAAGTTAAAGCAAAACACCTTAAAAACACGTAATTCGCTTAGAAAACGCATTTTCAAGTGATTTGGAGACATGTTTTGAGAAACAGATTTTACATCATATTTGAGGGTTTCACGGTCTGAAACAACGATTTTGCATGAATATTTGGAAACATATACTACCTGTAGTTTCGATGGAACTAGGTTATTTATGCTACAATAAGACAAAATACACTGATTTTTAGTGAATACAACCTTTTGGAGGCACTCCGTGGAGCACTCGCCAGCGCAGCTAGAGTGCCGATATGAACTATAGAAGTTACTGCAAAACACCTTAAAAACACGTAATTCGCTTAGAAAACGCATTTTCAAGTGTTTTGGAGACATGTTTTGAGAAACAGTTTTTACATCATATTTGAGCGTTTCACGGTCTGAAACGACGATTTTGCATGTATCTTTCGAAACATATTCTACCTGTAGTTTCGATAGAACTAGGTTATTTATGCTACAATAAGACAAAATACATTGATTTTTAGTGAATACAACCTTTTGGGGGCACTCGGTGGTGCACTCGCCAGCGCAGCTAGAGTGCCGATTAGAACTATAGAAGTTATTGCAAAACACCTTAAAAACACGTAATTCGCTTAGAAAACGCATTTTCAATTGATTTGGAGACATGTTTTGAGAAACAGTTTTTAAATCATATTTGAGCGTTTCACGGTCTGAAACGACGATTTTGCATGTATCTTTGGAAACATATTCTACCTGTAGTTTCGATGGAACTAGGTTATTTAGTGTACAATAAGACAAAATACACTGTTTTTTAGTGAATACAACCTTTTGGAGGCACTCCGTGGTGCACTCGCCAGCGCAGCTAGAGTGCCGATATGAACTATAGAAGTTACTGCAAAACACCTTAAAAACACGTAATTCGCTTAGAAAACGCATTTTCAAGTGTTTTGGAGACATGTTTTGAGAAACAGTTTTTACATCATATTTGAGCGTTTCACGGTCTGAAACGACGATTTTGCATGTATCTTTGGAAACATATTCTACCTGTAGTTTCGATGGAACTAGGTTATTTAGGGTAAAATAAGACAAAATACACAGGTTTTTTAATGAATACAACCTTTTGGAGGCACTCCGTGGAGCACTCACCAGCGCAGCTAGAGTGCCGATTTGAACTATAGAAGTTACTGCAAAACACCTTAAAAACACGTAATTCGCTTAGAAAACGCATTTTCAAGTGTTTTGGAGACATGTTTTGAGAAAGAGTTTTTACATCATATTTGAGCGTTTCACGGTCTGAAACGACGATTTTGTATGTAGACTTTGTAAACATATTCTATTTGTAGTTTCGATGGAACTAGGTTATTTAGGGTACAATAAGACAAAATACACTGTTGCATGTATCTTTCTATGGCACTTTGTTATTTAGGCTACAATACGACAAAATACACTGAATTTTAGTGAATACATGCTTTTGGAGACTCTCCGTGGTACACTCGCCACCGCAGCTAGAGTGCCGATTTGAACTATAGAAGTTACTGCAAAACACCTTAAAAACACGTAATTCGCTTAGAAAACGCATTTTCAAGTGATTTGGAGACATGTTTTGAGAAACAGTTTTTACATCATATTTGAGCGTTTCACGGTCTGAAACGACGATTTTGTATGTAGACTTTGTAAACATATTCTATTTGTAGTTTCGATGGAACTAGGTTATTTAGGGTACAATAAGACAAAATACACTGTTTTTTAGTGAATACAACCTTTTGGGGGCACTCCGTGGTGCACTCGCCAGCGCAGCTGGAGTGCCGATTTGAACTATAGAAGTTACTGCAAAACACCTTAAAAACACGTAATTTGTTTAGAAAACGCATTTTCAAGTAATTTGGAGGCATGTTTTGAGAAACAGTTTTTACATCATATTTGAGCGTTTCACGGTCTGAAACGACGATTTTGTATGTAGACTTTGTAAACATATTCTACCTGTAGTTTCGATAGCACTTGGTTATTTAGGGTACAATAAGACAAAATACACTGTTTTTTAGTGAATACAACCTTTTGGAGGCACTCCGTGGTGCACTCGCCAGCTCAGCTAGAGTGCAGATTTGAACTATAGAAGTTACTGCAAAACACCTTAAAAACACGTAATTCACTTAGAAAACGGAATTTAAAGTGATTTGGAGACATGTTTTGAGAAACAGATTTACATCATATTTGAGCGTTTCACGGTCTGAAACGACGATTTTGCATGAACCTTTGGAAACATGTTCTACCTGTAGTTTCGATGGAACTAGGTTATTTATGCTACAATAAGACAAAATACACTGATTTTTAGTGAATACAAGGTTTTGGAGGCACTCCGTGGTGCACTCGCCAGCGCAGCTAGAGTGCCGATTTGAACTATAGAAGTTACTGCAAAACACCTTAAAAACACGTAATTCGCTTAGAAAACGCATTTTTAAGTGATTTGGAGACTTGTTTTGAGAAACAGTTTTTACATCATATTTGTGCGTTTCACGATCTGAAACGACGAATTTGCATGTATCTTTGGAAACATATTCTACTTGTAGTTTCGATGGAACTAGGTTATTTATGCTACAATAAGACAAAATACACTGATTTTTAGTGAATACAACTTTTGGGGGCATTTCGTGGTGCACTCGCCAGCGCAGCTATAGTGCCGATTTGAACTATAGAAGTTACTGAAAAATATCTTAAAAACCCGTAATTCGGTTAGAAAACGTATTTTCAAGTGATTTGGAGACATGTTTTGAGAAACAGTTTTTACATCATATTTGAGCGTTTCACGGTCTGAAACGACGATTTTGTATGTATACTTTGGAAACATATTCTACCTGTAGTTTCGAATGAACTAGGTTATTTAGGGTACAATAAGATAAAATAGACTGTTTTTTAGTGAATACAACCTTTTGGGGGCATTCCGTGGTGCACTCGCCAGCGCAACTAGAGTGCCGATATGAACTATAGAACTTACTGCAAAACTCCTTAAAAACACGTAAATCGCTTAGAAAACGCATTTTCAAGTGATTTGGAGACATGTTTTGAGAAACAGCTTTTACATCATATTTGAGCGTTTCACGATCTGAAACGACGATTTTGTATGTAGACTTTGTAAACATATTCTACCTGTAGTTTCGATAGCACTTGGTTATTTAGGGTACAATAAGATAAAATACACTGTTTTTTAGTGAATACAACCTTTTGGGGGCACTCCGTGGTGCACTCCTTAGCGCAGCCAGAGTGCCGA
>CAUJCB010000395.1:0-24618 GCA_963082715.1 Harpalus rubripes
TAAAAATCAGTGTAATTTGTGTTATTGTAGCATAAATAACCTAGTTCCATCGAAACTACAGGTAGAATATGATTCCAAAGATACATGCAAAATCGTCGTTTCAGACCGGTGAAACGCTCAAATATGATGTAAAAACTGTTTCTCAAACATGTCTCTAAATCACTTGAAAATGCGTTTTCTAAGCGAATTACGTGTTTTTAAGGTGTTTTGCAGTAACTTCTATAGGTCAAATCGGCACTCTAGCTGCGCTGGCGAGTGCACCACGGAGTGCCTCCAAAACCTTGTATTCACTAAAAATCAGTGTAATTTGTGTTATTGTAGCATAAATAACCTAGTTCCATCGAAACTACAGGTAGAATATGATTCCAAAGATACATGCAAAATCGTCGTTTCAGACCGTGAAACGCTCAAATATGATGTAAAAACTGTTTCTCAAACATGTCTCCAAATCACTTGAAAACGCGTTTTCTAAGCGATTTACGTGTTTTTAAGGTGTCTTGCAGTAACTTCTATAGTTCAAATCGGCACTCTAGCAGCGCTGGCGAGTGCACCACGGAGTGCCTCCAAAACCTTGTATTCAATAAAAATCACTGTATTTTGTCATATTGTATCCTAAACAACAAAATTCCATCGAAAGTACCAGTAAAATATGTGTCCAAATGCTACACACAAATCGTTCGTTTCAGACCGTGAAACGCTCAAATATGATGTAAAAAACTGTTTCTCAAAACATGTCTCCAAATCACTTGAAAATTCGTTTTCTAAGCGAATTACGTGTTTTTAAGGTGTTTTGCAGTAACTTCTATAGGCCAAATCGGCACTCTAGCTGCGCTGGCGAGTGCACCACGGAGTGCCCCCAAAAGGTTGTATTCACTAAAAATCAGTGTAATTTGTGTTATTGTAGCATAAATAACCTAGTTCCATCGAAACTACAGGTAGAATATGATTCCAAAGATACATGCAAAATCGTCGTTTTCAGACCGTGAAACGCTCAAATATGATGTAAAAACTGTTTCTCAAAACATGTCTCCAAATCACTTGAAAATGCGTTTTCTAAGCGAATTACGTGTTTTTAAGGTGTTTTGCAGTAACTTCTATAGGTCAAATCGGCACTCCAGCTGCGCTGGCGAGTGCACCACGGAGTGTCTCCAAAACCTGTATTCACTAAAAATCACTGTATTTTGTCATATTGTATCCTAAGCAACAAAATCCATCGAAAGTACCAGTAAAATATGTGTCCAAATGCTACACACAAATCGTTCGTTTCAGACCGTGAACGCTCAAATATGATGTAAAAACTGTTTCTCAAACATGTCTCCAAATCACTTGAAAAGCGTTTTCTAAGCGAATTACGTGTTTTTAAGGTGTTTTGCAGTAACTTCTATAGGCCAAATCGGCACTCTAGTTGCGCTGGCGAGTGCACTACGGACTGCCCCCAAAAGGTTGTATTCACTAAAAATCAGTGTAATTTGTGTTATTGTAGCATAAATAACCTAGTTCCATCGAAACTACAGGTAGAATATGATTCCAAAGATACATGCAAAATCGTCGTTCAGACCGTGAAACGCTCAAATATGATGTAAAAACTGTTTCTCAAAACATGTCTCCAAATCACTTGAAAATGCGTTTTCTAAGCGAATTACGTGTTTTTAAGGTGTTTTGCAGTAACTTCTATAGGTCAAATCGGCACTCCAGCTGCGCTGGCGAGTGCACCACGGAGTGTCACCAATACCTTGTATTCACTAAAAATCAGTGTAATTTGTGTTATTGTAGCATAAATAACCTAGTTCCATCGAAACTACAGGTAGAATATGATTCCAAAGATACATGCAAAATCGTCGTTTCAGACCGTGAAACGCTCAAATATGATGTAAAAACTGCTTCTCAAAACATGTCTCCAAATCACTTGAAAATGCGTTTTCTAAGCGAATTACGTGTTTTTAAGTGTTTTGCAGTAACTTCTATAGGCCAAATCGGCACTCTAGCTGCGCTGGCGAGTGCACCACGGAGTGCCCTCAAAAGGTTGTATTCACTAAAAATCAGTGTAATTTGTGTTATTGTAGCATAAATAACCTAGTTCCATCGAAACTACAGGTAGAATATGATTCCAAAGATACATGCAAAATCGTCGTTTCAGACCGTGAAACGCTCAAATATGATGTAAAAACTGTTTCTCAAAACATGTCTCCAAATCACTTGAAAATGCGTTTTCTAAGCGAATTACGTGTTTTTAAGGTGTTTTGCAGTAACTTCTATAGGTCAAATCGGCACTCCAGCTGCGCTGGCGAGTGCACCACGGAGTGTCTCCAAAACCTTGTATTCACTAAAAATCAGTGTAATTTGTGTTATTGTAGCATAAATAAACCTAGTTCCATCGAAACTACAGGTAGAATATGATTCCAAAGATACATGCAAAATCGTCGTTTCAGACCGTGAAACGCTCAAATATGATGTAAAAACTGTTTCTCAAAACATGTCTCCAAATCACTTGAAAATGCGTTTTCTAGCGAATTACGTGTTTTTAAGGTGTTTTGCAGTAACTTCTATAGGCCAAATCGGCACTCTAGCTGCGCTGGCGAGTGCACCACGGAGTGCCCCCAAAGGTTGTATTCACTAAAAATCAGTGTAATTTGTGTTATTGTAGCATAAATAACCTAGTTCCATCGAAACTACAGGTAGAATATGATTCCAAAGATACATGCAAAATCGTCGTTTCAGACCGTGAACGCTCAAATATGATGTAAAAACTGTTTCTCAAAACATGTCTCTAAATCACTTGAAAATGCGTTTTCTAAGCGAATTACGTGTTTTTAAGGTGTTTTGCAGTAACTTCTATAGGTCAAATCGGCACTCTAGCTGCGCTGGCGAGTGCACCACGGAGTGCCTCCAAAACCTTGTATTCACTAAAAATCAGTGTAATTTGTGTTATTGTAGCATAAATAACCTAGTTCCATCGAAACTACAGGTAGAATATGATTCCAAGATACATGCAAAATCGTCGTTTCAGACCGTGAAACGCTCAAATATGATGTAAAAACTGTTTCTCAAAACATGTCTCCAAATCACTTGAAAACGCGTTTTCTAAGCGATTTACGTGTTTTTAAGGTGTCTTGCAGTAACTTCTATAGTTCAAATCGGCACTCTAGCAGCGCTGGCGAGTGCACCACGGAGTGCCTCCAAAACCTTGTATTCAATAAAAATCACTGTATTTTGTCATATTGTATCCTAAACAACAAAATTCCATCGAAAGTACCAGTAAAATATGTGTCCAAATGCTACACACAAATCGTTCGTTTCAGACCGTGAAACGCTCAAATATGATGTAAAAACTGTTTCTCAAAACATGTCTCCAAATCACTTGAAAATTCGTTTTCTAAGCGAATTACGTGTTTTTAAGGTGTTTTGCAGTAACTTCTATAGGCCAAATCGGCACTCTAGCTGCGCTGGCGAGTGCACCACGGAGTGCCCCCAAAAGGTTGTATTCACTAAAAATCAGTGTAATTTGTGTTATTGTAGCATAAATAACCTAGTTCCATCGAAACTACAGGTAGAATATGATTCCAAAGATACATGCAAAATCGTCGTTTCAGACCGTGAAACGCTCAAATATGATGTAAAAACTGTTTCTCAAAACATGTCTCCAAATCACTTGAAAATGCGTTTTCTAAGCGAATTACGTGTTTTTAAGGTGTTTTGCAGTAACTTCTATAGGTCAAATCGGCACTCCAGCTGCGCTGGCGAGTGCACCACGGAGTGTCTCCAAAACCTTGTATTCACTAAAAATCACTGTATTTTGTCATATTGTATCCTAAGCAACAAAATTCCATCGAAAGTACCAGTAAAATATGTGTCCAAATGCTACACACAAATCGTTCGTTTCAGACCGTGAAACGCTCAAATATGATGTAAAAACTGTTTCTCAAAACATGTCTCCAAATCACTTGAAAATGCGTTTTCTAAGCGAATTACGTGTTTTTAAGGTGTTTTGCAGTAACTTCTATAGGCCAAATCGGCACTCTAGTTGCGCTGGCGAGTGCACTACGGACTGCCCCCAAAAGGTTGTATTCACTAAAAATCAGTGTAATTTGTGTTATTGTAGCATAAATAACCTAGTTCCATCGAAACTACAGGTAGAATATGATTCCAAAGATACATGCAAAATCGTCGTTTCAGACCGTGAAACGCTCAAATATGATGTAAAACTGTTTCTCAAAACATGTCTCCAAATCACTTGAAAATGCGTTTTCTAAGCGAATTACGTGTTTTTAAGGTGTTTTGCAGTAACTTCTATAGGTCAAATCGGCACTCCAGCTGCGCTGGCGAGTGCACCACGGAGTGTCACCAATACCTTGTATTCACTAAAAATCAGTGTAATTTGTGTTATTGTAGCATAAATAACCTAGTTCCATCGAAACTACAGGTAGAATATGATTCCAAAGATACATGCAAAATCGTCGTTTCAGACCGTGAAACGCTCAAATATGATGTAAAAACTGCTTCTCAAAACATGTCTCCAAATCACTTGAAAATGCGTTTTCTAAGCGAATTACGTGTTTTTAAGGTGTTTTGCAGTAACTTCTATAGGCCAAATCGGCACTCTAGCTGCGCTGGCGAGTGCACCACGGAGTGCCCTCAAAAGGTTGTATTCACTAAAAATCAGTGTAATTTGTGTTATTGTAGCATAAATACCTAGTTCCATCGAAACTACAGGTAGAATATGATTCCAAAGATACATGCAAAATCGTCGTTTCAGACCGTGAAACGCTCAAATATGATGTAAAAACTGTTTCTCAAAACATGTCTCCAAATCACTTGAAAATGCGTTTTCTAAGCGAATTACGTGTTTTTAAGGTGTTTTGCAGTAACTTCTATAGGTCAAATCGGCACTCCAGCTGCGCTGGCGAGTGCACCACGGAGTGTCTCCAAAACCTTGTATTCACTAAAAATCAGTGTAATTTGTGTTATTGTAGCATAAATAACCTAGTTCCATCGAAACTACAGGTAGAATATGATTCAAAGATACATGCAAAATCGTCGTTTCAGACCGTGAAACGCTCAAATATGATGTAAAAACTGTTTCTCAAAACATGTCTCCAAATCACTTGAAAATGCGTTTTCTAAGCGAATTACGTGTTTTTAAGGTGTTTTGCAGTAACTTCTATAGGCCAAATCGGCACTCTAGCTGCGCTGGCGAGGTGCACCACGGAGTGCCCCCAAAAGGTTGTATTCACTAAAAATCAGTGTAATTTGTGTTATTGTAGCATAAATAACCTAGTTCCATCGAAACTACAGGTAGAATATGATTCCAAAGATACATGCAAAATCGTCGTTTCAGACCGTGAAACGCTCAAATATGATGTAAAAACTGTTTCTCAAAACATGTCTCTAAATCACTTGAAAATGCGTTTTCTAAGCGAATTACGTGTTTTAAGGTGTTTTGCAGTAACTTCTATAGGTCAAATCGGCACTCTAGCTGCGCTGGCGAGTGCACCACGGAGTGCCTCCAAAACCTTGTATTCACTAAAAATCAGTGTAATTTGTGTTATTGTAGCATAAATAACCTAGTTCCATCGAAACTACAGGTAGAATATGATTCCAAAGATACATGCAAAATCGTCGTTTCAGACCGTGAAACGCTCAAATATGATGTAAAAACTGTTTCTCAAAACATGTCTCCAAATCACTTGAAAACGCGTTTTCTAAGCGATTTACGTGTTTTTAAGGTGTCTTGCAGTAACTTCTATAGTTCAAATCGGCACTCTAGCAGCGCTGGCGAGTGCACCACGGAGTGCCTCCAAAACCTTGTATTCAATAAAAATCACTGTATTTTGTCATATTGTATCCTAAACAACAAAATTCCATCGAAAGTACCAGTAAAATATGTGTCCAAATGCTACACACAAATCGTTCGTTTCAGACCGTGAAACGCTCAAATATGATGTAAAAACTGTTTCTCAAAACATGTCTCCAAATCACTTGAAAATTCGTTTTCTAAGCGAATTACGTGTTTTTAAGGTGTTTTGCAGTAACTTCTATAGGCCAAATCGGCACTCTAGCTGCGCTGGCGAGTGCACCCACGGAGTGCCCCAAAAGGTTGTATTCACTAAAAATCAGTGTAATTTGTGTTATTGTAGCATAAATAACCTAGTTCCATCGAAACTACAGGTAGAATATGATTCCAAAGATACATGCAAAATCGTCGTTTCAGACCGTGAAACGCTCAAATATGATGTAAAAACTGTTTCTCAAAACATGTCTCCAAATCACTTGAAAATGCGTTTTCTAAGCGAATTACGTGTTTTTAAGGTGTTTTGCAGTAACTTCTATAGGTCAAATCGGCACTCCAGCTGCGCTGGCGAGTGCACCACGGAGTGTCTCCAAAACCTTGTATTCACTAAAAATCACTGTATTTTGTCATATTGTATCCTAAGCAACAAAATTCCATCGAAAGTACCAGTAAAATATGTGTCCAAATGCTACACACAAATCGTTCGTTTCAGACCGTGAAACGCTCAAATATGATGTAAAAACTGTTTCTCAAAACATGTCTCCAAATCACTTGAAAATGCGTTTTCTAAGCGAATTACGTGTTTTTAAGGTGTTTTGCAGTAACTTCTATAGGCCAAATCGGCACTCTAGTTGCGCTGGCGAGTGCACTACGGACTGCCCCCAAAAGGTTGTATTCACTAAAAATCAGTGTAATTTGTGTTATTGTAGCATAAATAACCTAGTTCCATCGAAACTACAGGTAGAATATGATTCCAAAGATACATGCAAAATCGTCGTTTCAGACCGTGAAACGCTCAAATATGATGTAAAAACTGTTTCTCAAAACATGTCTCCAAATCACTTGAAAATGCGTTTTCTAAGCGAATTACGTGTTTTTAAGGTGTTTTGCAGTAACTTCTATAGGTCAAATCGGCACTCCAGCTGCGCTGGCGAGTGCACCACGGAGTGTCACCAATACCTTGTATTCACTAAAAATCAGTGTAATTTGTGTTATTGTAGCATAAATAACCTAGTTCCATCGAAACTACAGGTAGAATATGATTCCAAAGATACATGCAAAATCGTCGTTTCAGACCGTGAAACGCTCAAATATGATGTAAAAACTGCTTCTCAAAACATGTCTCCAAATCACTTGAAAATGCGTTTTCTAAGCGAATTACGTGTTTTTAAGGTGTTTTGCAGTAACTTCTATAGGCCAAATCGGCACTCTAGCTGCGCTGGCGAGTGCACCACGGAGTGCCCTCAAAAGGTTGTATTCACTAAAAATCAGTGTAATTTGTGTTATTGTAGCATAAATAACCTAGTTCCATCGAAACTACAGGTAGAATATGATTCCAAAGATACATGCAAAATCGTCGTTTCAGACCGTGAAACGCTCAAATATGATGTAAAAACTGTTTCTCAAAACATGTCTCCAAATCACTTGAAAATGCGTTTTCTAAGCGAATTACGTGTTTTTAAGGTGTTTTGCAGTAACTTCTATAGGTCAAATCGGCACTCCAGCTGCGCTGGCGAGTGCACCACGGAGTGTCTCCAAAACCTTGTATTCACTAAAAATCAGTGTAATTTGTGTTATTGTAGCATAAATAACCTAGTTCCATCGAAACTACAGGTAGAATATGATTCCAAAGATACATGCAAAATCGTCGTTTCAGACCGTGAAACGCTCAAATATGATGTAAAAACTGTTTCTCAAAACATGTCTCCAAATCACTTGAAAATGCGTTTTCTAAGCGAATTACGTGTTTTAAGGTGTTTTGCAGTAACTTCTATAGGCCAAATCGGCACTCTAGCTGCGCTGGCGAGTGCACCACGGAGTGCCCCCCAAAAGGTTGTATTCACTAAAAATCAGTGTAATTTGTGTTATTGTAGCATAAATAACCTAGTTCCATCGAAACTACAGGTAGAATATGATTCCAAAGATACATGCAAAATCGTCGTTTCAGACCGTGAAACGCTCAAATATGATGTAAAAACTGTTTCTCAAAACATGTCTCTAAATCACTTGAAAATGCGTTTTCTAAGCGAATTACGTGTTTTTAAGGTGTTTTGCAGTAACTTCTATAGGTCAAATCGGCACTCTAGCTGCGCTGGCGAGTGCACCACGGAGTGCCTCCAAAACCTTGTATTCACTAAAAATCAGTGTAATTTGTGTTATTGTAGCATAAATAACCTAGTTCCATCGAAACTACAGGTAGAATATGATTCCAAAATACATGCAAAATCGTCGTTTCAGACCGTGAAACGCTCAAATATGATGTAAAAACTGTTTCTCAAAACATGTCTCCAAATCACTTGAAAACGCGTTTTCTAAGCGATTTACGTGTTTTTAAGGTGTCTTGCAGTAACTTCTATAGTTCAAATCGGCACTCTAGCAGCGCTGGCGAGTGCACCACGGAGTGCCTCCAAAACCTTGTATTCAATAAAAATCACTGTATTTTGTCATATTGTATCCTAAACAACAAAATTCCATCGAAAGTACCAGTAAAATATGTGTCCAAATGCTACACACAAATCGTTCGTTTCAGACCGTGAAACGCTCAAATATGATGTAAAAACTGTTTCTCAAAACATGTCTCCAAATCACTTGAAAATTCGTTTTCTAAGCGAATTACGTGTTTTTAAGGTGTTTTGCAGTAACTTCTATAGGCCAAATCGGCACTCTAGCTGCGCTGGCGAGTGCACCACGGAGTGCCCCCAAAAGGTTGTATTCACTAAAAATCAGTGTAATTTGTGTTATTGTAGCATAAATAACCTAGTTCCATCGAAACTACAGGTAGAATATGATTCCAAAGATACATGCAAAATCGTCGTTTCAGACCGTGAAACGCTCAAATATGATGTAAAAACTGTTTCTCAAAACATGTCTCCAAATCACTTGAAAATGCGTTTTCTAAGCGAATTACGTGTTTTTAAGGTGTTTTGCAGTAACTTCTATAGGTCAAATCGGCACTCCAGCTGCGCTGGCGAGTGCACCACGAGTGTCTCCAAAACCTTGTATTCACTAAAAATCACTGTATTTTGTCATATTGTATCCTAAACAACAAAATTCCATCGAAAGTACCAGTAAAATATGTGTCCAAATGCTACACACAAATCGTTCGTTTCAGACCGTGAAACGCTCAAATATGATGTAAAAACTGTTTCTCAAAACATGTCTCCAAATCACTTGAAAATTCGTTTTCTAAGCGAATTACGTGTTTTTAAGGTGTTTTGCAGTAACTTCTATAGGTCAAATCGGCACTCTAGCTGCGCTGGCGAGTGCACCACGGAGTGCCCCCAAAAGGTTGTATTCACTAAAAATCAGTGTAATTTGTGTTATTGTAGCATAAATAACCTAGTTCCATCGAAACTACAGGTAGAATATGATTCCAAAGATACATGCAAAATCGTCGTTTCAGACCGTGAAACGCTCAAATATGATGTAAAAACTGTTTCTCAAAACATGTCTCCAAATCACTTGAAAATGCGTTTTCTAAGCGAATTACGTGTTTTTAAGGTGTTTTGCAGTAACTTCTATAGGTCAAATCGGCACTCCAGCTGCGCTGGCGAGTGCACCACGGAGTGTCTCCAAAACCTTGTATTCACTAAAAATCACTGTATTTTGTCATATTGTATCCTAAACAACAAAATTCCATCGAAAGTACCAGTAAAATATGTGTCCAAATGCTACACACAAATCGTTCGTTTCAGACCGTGAAACGCTCAAATATGATGTAAAAACTGTTTCTCAAAACATGTCTCCAAATCACTTGAAAATTCGTTTTCTAAGCGAATTACGTGTTTTTAAGGTGTTTTGCAGTAACTTCTATAGGCCAAATCGGCACTCTAGCTGCGCTGGCGAGTGCACCACGGAGTGCCCCCAAAAGGTTGTATTCACTAAAAATCAGTGTAATTTGTGTTATTGTAGCATAAATAACCTAGTTCCATCGAAACTACAGGTAGAATATGATTCCAAAGATACATGCAAAATCGTCGTTTCAGACCGTGAAACGCTCAAATATGATGTAAAAACTGTTTCTCAAAACATGTCTCCAAATCACTTGAAAATGCGTTTTCTAAGCGAATTACGTGTTTTTAAGGTGTTTTGCAGTAACTTCTATAGGTCAAATCGGCACTCCAGCTGCGCTGGCGAGTGCACCACGGAGTGTCTCCAAAACCTTGTATTCACTAAAAATCAGTGTAATTTGTGTTATTGTAGCATAAATAACCTAGTTCCATCGAAACTACAGGTAGAATATGATTCCAAAGATACATGCAAAATCGTCGTTTCAGACCGTGAAACGCTCAAATATGATGTAAAAACTGTTTCTCAAAACATGTCTCCAAATCACTTGAAAATGCGTTTTCTAAGCGAATTACGTATTTTTAAGGTGTTTTGCAGTAACTTCTATAGGCCAAATCGGCACTCTAGCTGCTCTGGCGAGTGCACCACGGAGTGCCCCCAAAAGGTTGTATTCACTAAAAATCAGTGTAATTTGTGTTATTGTAGCATAAATAACCTAGTTCCATCGAAACTACAGATAGAATATGATTCCAAAGATACATGCAAAATCGTCGTTTCAGACCGTGAAACGCTCAAATATGATGTAAAAACTGTTTCTCAAAACATGTCTCCAAATCACTTGAAAATGCGTTTTCTAAGCGAATTACGTGTTTTTAAGGTGTTTTGCAGTAACTTCTATAGGCCAAATCGGCACTCTAGCTGCTCTGGCGAGTGCACCACGGAGTGCCCCCAAAAGGTTGTATTCACTAAAAATCAGTGTAATTTGTGTTATTGTAGCATAAATAACCTAGTTCCATCGAAACTACACATAGAATATGATTCCAAAGATACATGCAAAATCGTCGTTTCAGACCGTGAAACGCTCAAATATGATGTAAAAACTGTTTCTCAAAACATGTCTCCAAATCACTTGAAAATGCGTTTTCTAAGCGAATTACGTGTTTTTAAGGTGTTTTGCAGTAACTTCTATAGGTCAAATCGGCACTCCAGCTGCGCTGGCGAGTGCACCACGGAGTGTCTCCAAAACCTTGTATTCACTAAAAATCAGTGTAATTTGTGTTATTGTAGCATAAATAACCTAGTTCCATCGAAACTACAGGTAGAATATGATTCCAAAGATACATGCAAAATCGTCGTTTCAGACCGTGAAACGCTCAAATATGATGTAAAAACTGTTTCTCAAAACATGTCTCCAAATCACTTGAAAATGCGTTTTCTAAGCGAATTACGTGTTTTTAAGGTGTTTTGCAGTAAGTTCTATAGGCCAAATCGGCACTCTAGCTGCGCTGGCGAGTGCACCACGGAGTGCCCCCAAAAGGTTGTATTCACTAAAAATCAGTGTAATTTGTGTTATTGTAGCATAAATAACCTAGTTCCATCGAAACTACAGGTAGAATATGATTCCAAAGATACATGCAAAATCGTCGTTTCAGACCGTGAAACGCTCAAATATGATGTAAAAACTGTTTCTCAAAACATGTCTCTAAATCACTTGAAAATGCGTTTTCTAAGCGAATTACGTGTTTTTAAGGTGTTTTGCAGTAACTTCTATAGGTCAAATCGGCACTCTAGCTGCGCTGGCGAGTGCACCACGGAGTGCCTCCAAAACCTTGTATTCACTAAAAATCAGTGTAATTTGTATTATTGTAGCATAAATAACCTAGTTCCATCGAAACTACAGGTAGAATATGTTTCCAAAGATACATGCAAAATCGTCGTTTCAGAACGTGAAACGCTCAAATATGATGTAAAAACTGTTTCTCAAAACATGTGTCCAAATCACTTGAAAATGCGGTTTCTAAGCGAATTATGTGTTTTTAAGGTGTTTTGCAGTAACTTCTATAGTTCAAATCGGCACTCTAGCTGCACTGGCGAGTGCACCACGGAGTGCCTCCAAAAGTTGTACTTAAAGAAAATCACTGTATTTTGTCATATTGTATCCTAAACAACAAAATTCCATCGAAAGTACCAGTAAAATATGTGTCCAAATGCTACACACAAATCGTTCGTTTCAGACCGTGAAACGCTCAAATATGATGTAAAAACTGTTTCTCAAAACATGTCTCCAAATCACTTGAAAATTCGTTTTCTAAGCGAATTACGTGTTTTTAAGGTGTTTTGCAGTAACTTCTATAGGCCAAATCGGCACTCTAGCTGCGCTGGCGAGTGCACCACGGAGTGCCCCCAAAAGGTTGTATTCACTAAAAATCAGTGTAATTTGTGTTATTGTAGCATAAATAACCTAGTTCCATCGAAACTACAGGTAGAATATGATTCCAAAGATACATGCAAAATCGTCGTTTCAGACCGTGAAACGCTCAAATATGATGTAAAAACTGTTTCTCAAAACATGTCTCCAAATCACTTGAAAATGCGTTTTCTAAGCGAATTACGTGTTTTTAAGGTGTTTTGCAGTAACTTCTATAGGTCAAATCGGCACTCCAGCTGCGCTGGCGAGTGCACCACGGAGTGTCTCCAAAACCTTGTATTCACTAAAAATCACTGTATTTTGTCATATTGTATCCTAAGCAACAAAATTCCATCGAAAGTACCAGTAAAATATGTGTCCAAATGCTACACACAAATCGTTCGTTTCAGACCGTGAAACGCTCAAATATGATGTAAAAACTGTTTCTCAAAACATGTCTCCAAATCACTTGAAAATGCGTTTTCTAAGCGAATTACGTGTTTTTAAGGTGTTTTGCAGTAACTTCTATAGGCCAAATCGGCACTCTAGTTGCGCTGGCGAGTGCACTACGGACTGCCCCCAAAAGGTTGTATTCACTAAAAATCAGTGTAATTTGTGTTATTGTAGCATAAATAACCTAGTTCCATCGAAACTACAGGTAGAATATGATTCCAAAGATACATGCAAAATCGTCGTTTCAGACCGTGAAACGCTCAAATATGATGTAAAAACTGTTTCTCAAAACATGTCTCCAAATCACTTGAAAATGCGTTTTCTAAGCGAATTACGTGTTTTTAAGGTGTTTTGCAGTAACTTCTATAGGTCAAATCGGCACTCCAGCTGCGCTGGCGAGTGCACCACGGAGTGTCACCAATACCTTGTATTCACTAAAAATCAGTGTAATTTGTGTTATTGTAGCATAAATAACCTAGTTCCATCGAAACTACAGGTAGAATATGATTCCAAAGATACATGCAAAATCGTCGTTTCAGACCGTGAAACGCTCAAATATGATGTAAAAACTGCTTCTCAAAACATGTCTCCAAATCACTTGAAAATGCGTTTTCTAAGCGAATTACGTGTTTTTAAGGTGTTTTGCAGTAACTTCTATAGGCCAAATCGGCACTCTAGCTGCGCTGGCGAGTGCACCACGGAGTGCCCTCAAAAGGTTGTATTCACTAAAAATCAGTGTAATTTGTGTTATTGTAGCATAAATAACCTAGTTCCATCGAAACTACAGGTAGAATATGATTCCAAAGATACATGCAAAATCGTCGTTTCAGACCGTGAAACGCTCAAATATGATGTAAAAACTGTTTCTCAAAACATGTCTCCAAATCACTTGAAAATGCGTTTTCTAAGCGAATTACGTGTTTTTAAGGTGTTTTGCAGTAACTTCTATAGGTCAAATCGGCACTCCAGCTGCGCTGGCGAGTGCACCACGGAGTGTCTCCAAAACCTTGTATTCACTAAAAATCAGTGTAATTTGTGTTATTGTAGCATAAATAACCTAGTTCCATCGAAACTACAGGTAGAATATGATTCCAAAGATACATGCAAAATCGTCGTTTCAGACCGTGAAACGCTCAAATATGATGTAAAAACTGTTTCTCAAAACATGTCTCCAAATCACTTGAAAATGCGTTTTCTAAGCGAATTACGTGTTTTTAAGGTGTTTTGCAGTAACTTCTATAGGCCAAATCGGCACTCTAGCTGCGCTGGCGAGTGCACCACGGAGTGCCCCCAAAAGGTTGTATTCACTAAAAATCAGTGTAATTTGTGTTATTGTAGCATAAATAACCTAGTTCCATCGAAACTACAGGTAGAATATGATTCCAAAGATACATGCAAAATCGTCGTTTCAGACCGTGAAACGCTCAAATATGATGTAAAAACTGTTTCTCAAAACATGTCTCTAAATCACTTGAAAATGCGTTTTCTAAGCGAATTACGTGTTTTTAAGGTGTTTTGCAGTAACTTCTATAGGTCAAATCGGCACTCTAGCTGCGCTGGCGAGTGCACCACGGAGTGCCTCCAAAACCTTGTATTCACTAAAAATCAGTGTAATTTGTGTTATTGTAGCATAAATAACCTAGTTCCATCGAAACTACAGGTAGAATATGATTCCAAAGATACATGCAAAATCGTCGTTTCAGACCGTGAAACGCTCAAATATGATGTAAAAACTGTTTCTCAAAACATGTCTCCAAATCACTTGAAAACGCGTTTTCTAAGCGATTTACGTGTTTTTAAGGTGTCTTGCAGTAACTTCTATAGTTCAAATCGGCACTCTAGCAGCGCTGGCGAGTGCACCACGGAGTGCCTCCAAAACCTTGTATTCAATAAAAATCACTGTATTTTGTCATATTGTATCCTAAACAACAAAATTCCATCGAAAGTACCAGTAAAATATGTGTCCAAATGCTACACACAAATCGTTCGTTTCAGACCGTGAAACGCTCAAATATGATGTAAAAACTGTTTCTCAAAACATGTCTCCAAATCACTTGAAAATTCGTTTTCTAAGCGAATTACGTGTTTTTAAGGTGTTTTGCAGTAACTTCTATAGGCCAAATCGGCACTCTAGCTGCGCTGGCGAGTGCACCACGGAGTGCCCCCAAAAGGTTGTATTCACTAAAAATCAGTGTAATTTGTGTTATTGTAGCATAAATAACCTAGTTCCATCGAAACTACAGGTAGAATATGATTCCAAAGATACATGCAAAATCGTCGTTTCAGACCGTGAAACGCTCAAATATGATGTAAAAACTGTTTCTCAAAACATGTCTCCAAATCACTTGAAAATGCGTTTTCTAAGCGAATTACGTGTTTTTAAGGTGTTTTGCAGTAACTTCTATAGGTCAAATCGGCACTCCAGCTGCGCTGGCGAGTGCACCACGGAGTGTCTCCAAAACCTTGTATTCACTAAAAATCACTGTATTTTGTCATATTGTATCCTAAGCAACAAAATTCCATCGAAAGTACCAGTAAAATATGTGTCCAAATGCTACACACAAATCGTTCGTTTCAGACCGTGAAACGCTCAAATATGATGTAAAAACTGTTTCTCAAAACATGTCTCCAAATCACTTGAAAATGCGTTTTCTAAGCGAATTACGTGTTTTTAAGGTGTTTTGCAGTAACTTCTATAGGCCAAATCGGCACTCTAGTTGCGCTGGCGAGTGCACTACGGACTGCCCCCAAAAGGTTGTATTCACTAAAAATCAGTGTAATTTGTGTTATTGTAGCATAAATAACCTAGTTCCATCGAAACTACAGGTAGAATATGATTCCAAAGATACATGCAAAATCGTCGTTTCAGACCGTGAAACGCTCAAATATGATGTAAAAACTGTTTCTCAAAACATGTCTCCAAATCACTTGAAAATGCGTTTTCTAAGCGAATTACGTGTTTTTAAGGTGTTTTGCAGTAACTTCTATAGGTCAAATCGGCACTCCAGCTGCGCTGGCGAGTGCACCACGGAGTGTCACCAATACCTTGTATTCACTAAAAATCAGTGTAATTTGTGTTATTGTAGCATAAATAACCTAGTTCCATCGAAACTACAGGTAGAATATGATTCCAAAGATACATGCAAAATCGTCGTTTCAGACCGTGAAACGCTCAAATATGATGTAAAAACTGCTTCTCAAAACATGTCTCCAAATCACTTGAAAATGCGTTTTCTAAGCGAATTACGTGTTTTTAAGGTGTTTTGCAGTAACTTCTATAGGCCAAATCGGCACTCTAGCTGCGCTGGCGAGTGCACCACGGAGTGCCCTCAAAAGGTTGTATTCACTAAAAATCAGTGTAATTTGTGTTATTGTAGCATAAATAACCTAGTTCCATCGAAACTACAGGTAGAATATGATTCCAAAGATACATGCAAAATCGTCGTTTCAGACCGTGAAACGCTCAAATATGATGTAAAAACTGTTTCTCAAAACATGTCTCCAAATCACTTGAAAATGCGTTTTCTAAGCGAATTACGTGTTTTTAAGGTGTTTTGCAGTAACTTCTATAGGTCAAATCGGCACTCCAGCTGCGCTGGCGAGTGCACCACGGAGTGTCTCCAAAACCTTGTATTCACTAAAAATCAGTGTAATTTGTGTTATTGTAGCATAAATAACCTAGTTCCATCGAAACTACAGGTAGAATATGATTCCAAAGATACATGCAAAATCGTCGTTTCAGACCGTGAAACGCTCAAATATGATGTAAAAACTGTTTCTCAAAACATGTCTCCAAATCACTTGAAAATGCGTTTTCTAAGCGAATTACGTGTTTTTAAGGTGTTTTGCAGTAACTTCTATAGGCCAAATCGGCACTCTAGCTGCGCTGGCGAGTGCACCACGGAGTGCCCCCAAAAGGTTGTATTCACTAAAAATCAGTGTAATTTGTGTTATTGTAGCATAAATAACCTAGTTCCATCGAAACTACAGGTAGAATATGATTCCAAAGATACATGCAAAATCGTCGTTTCAGACCGTGAAACGCTCAAATATGATGTAAAAACTGTTTCTCAAAACATGTCTCTAAATCACTTGAAAATGCGTTTTCTAAGCGAATTACGTGTTTTTAAGGTGTTTTGCAGTAACTTCTATAGGTCAAATCGGCACTCTAGCTGCGCTGGCGAGTGCACCACGGAGTGCCTCCAAAACCTTGTATTCACTAAAAATCAGTGTAATTTGTGTTATTGTAGCATAAATAACCTAGTTCCATCGAAACTACAGGTAGAATATGATTCCAAAGATACATGCAAAATCGTCGTTTCAGACCGTGAAACGCTCAAATATGATGTAAAAACTGTTTCTCAAAACATGTCTCCAAATCACTTGAAAACGCGTTTTCTAAGCGATTTACGTGTTTTTAAGGTGTCTTGCAGTAACTTCTATAGTTCAAATCGGCACTCTAGCAGCGCTGGCGAGTGCACCACGGAGTGCCTCCAAAACCTTGTATTCAATAAAAATCACTGTATTTTGTCATATTGTATCCTAAACAACAAAATTCCATCGAAAGTACCAGTAAAATATGTGTCCAAATGCTACACACAAATCGTTCGTTTCAGACCGTGAAACGCTCAAATATGATGTAAAAACTGTTTCTCAAAACATGTCTCCAAATCACTTGAAAATTCGTTTTCTAAGCGAATTACGTGTTTTTAAGGTGTTTTGCAGTAACTTCTATAGGCCAAATCGGCACTCTAGCTGCGCTGGCGAGTGCACCACGGAGTGCCCCCAAAAGGTTGTATTCACTAAAAATCAGTGTAATTTGTGTTATTGTAGCATAAATAACCTAGTTCCATCGAAACTACAGGTAGAATATGATTCCAAAGATACATGCAAAATCGTCGTTTCAGACCGTGAAACGCTCAAATATGATGTAAAAACTGTTTCTCAAAACATGTCTCCAAATCACTTGAAAATGCGTTTTCTAAGCGAATTACGTGTTTTTAAGGTGTTTTGCAGTAACTTCTATAGGTCAAATCGGCACTCCAGCTGCGCTGGCGAGTGCACCACGGAGTGTCTCCAAAACCTTGTATTCACTAAAAATCACTGTATTTTGTCATATTGTATCCTAAGCAACAAAATTCCATCGAAAGTACCAGTAAAATATGTGTCCAAATGCTACACACAAATCGTTCGTTTCAGACCGTGAAACGCTCAAATATGATGTAAAAACTGTTTCTCAAAACATGTCTCCAAATCACTTGAAAATGCGTTTTCTAAGCGAATTACGTGTTTTTAAGGTGTTTTGCAGTAACTTCTATAGGCCAAATCGGCACTCTAGTTGCGCTGGCGAGTGCACTACGGACTGCCCCCAAAAGGTTGTATTCACTAAAAATCAGTGTAATTTGTGTTATTGTAGCATAAATAACCTAGTTCCATCGAAACTACAGGTAGAATATGATTCCAAAGATACATGCAAAATCGTCGTTTCAGACCGTGAAACGCTCAAATATGATGTAAAAACTGTTTCTCAAAACATGTCTCCAAATCACTTGAAAATGCGTTTTCTAAGCGAATTACGTGTTTTTAAGGTGTTTTGCAGTAACTTCTATAGGTCAAATCGGCACTCCAGCTGCGCTGGCGAGTGCACCACGGAGTGTCACCAATACCTTGTATTCACTAAAAATCAGTGTAATTTGTGTTATTGTAGCATAAATAACCTAGTTCCATCGAAACTACAGGTAGAATATGATTCCAAAGATACATGCAAAATCGTCGTTTCAGACCGTGAAACGCTCAAATATGATGTAAAAACTGCTTCTCAAAACATGTCTCCAAATCACTTGAAAATGCGTTTTCTAAGCGAATTACGTGTTTTTAAGGTGTTTTGCAGTAACTTCTATAGGCCAAATCGGCACTCTAGCTGCGCTGGCGAGTGCACCACGGAGTGCCCTCAAAAGGTTGTATTCACTAAAAATCAGTGTAATTTGTGTTATTGTAGCATAAATAACCTAGTTCCATCGAAACTACAGGTAGAATATGATTCCAAAGATACATGCAAAATCGTCGTTTCAGACCGTGAAACGCTCAAATATGATGTAAAAACTGTTTCTCAAAACATGTCTCCAAATCACTTGAAAATGCGTTTTCTAAGCGAATTACGTGTTTTTAAGGTGTTTTGCAGTAACTTCTATAGGTCAAATCGGCACTCCAGCTGCGCTGGCGAGTGCACCACGGAGTGTCTCCAAAACCTTGTATTCACTAAAAATCAGTGTAATTTGTGTTATTGTAGCATAAATAACCTAGTTCCATCGAAACTACAGGTAGAATATGATTCCAAAGATACATGCAAAATCGTCGTTTCAGACCGTGAAACGCTCAAATATGATGTAAAAACTGTTTCTCAAAACATGTCTCCAAATCACTTGAAAATGCGTTTTCTAAGCGAATTACGTGTTTTTAAGGTGTTTTGCAGTAACTTCTATAGGCCAAATCGGCACTCTAGCTGCGCTGGCGAGTGCACCACGGAGTGCCCCCAAAAGGTTGTATTCACTAAAAATCAGTGTAATTTGTGTTATTGTAGCATAAATAACCTAGTTCCATCGAAACTACAGGTAGAATATGATTCCAAAGATACATGCAAAATCGTCGTTTCAGACCGTGAAACGCTCAAATATGATGTAAAAACTGTTTCTCAAAACATGTCTCTAAATCACTTGAAAATGCGTTTTCTAAGCGAATTACGTGTTTTTAAGGTGTTTTGCAGTAACTTCTATAGGTCAAATCGGCACTCTAGCTGCGCTGGCGAGTGCACCACGGAGTGCCTCCAAAACCTTGTATTCACTAAAAATCAGTGTAATTTGTGTTATTGTAGCATAAATAACCTAGTTCCATCGAAACTACAGGTAGAATATGATTCCAAAGATACATGCAAAATCGTCGTTTCAGACCGTGAAACGCTCAAATATGATGTAAAAACTGTTTCTCAAAACATGTCTCCAAATCACTTGAAAACGCGTTTTCTAAGCGATTTACGTGTTTTTAAGGTGTCTTGCAGTAACTTCTATAGTTCAAATCGGCACTCTAGCAGCGCTGGCGAGTGCACCACGGAGTGCCTCCAAAACCTTGTATTCAATAAAAATCACTGTATTTTGTCATATTGTATCCTAAACAACAAAATTCCATCGAAAGTACCAGTAAAATATGTGTCCAAATGCTACACACAAATCGTTCGTTTCAGACCGTGAAACGCTCAAATATGATGTAAAAACTGTTTCTCAAAACATGTCTCCAAATCACTTGAAAATTCGTTTTCTAAGCGAATTACGTGTTTTTAAGGTGTTTTGCAGTAACTTCTATAGGCCAAATCGGCACTCTAGCTGCGCTGGCGAGTGCACCACGGAGTGCCCCCAAAAGGTTGTATTCACTAAAAATCAGTGTAATTTGTGTTATTGTAGCATAAATAACCTAGTTCCATCGAAACTACAGGTAGAATATGATTCCAAAGATACATGCAAAATCGTCGTTTCAGACCGTGAAACGCTCAAATATGATGTAAAAACTGTTTCTCAAAACATGTCTCCAAATCACTTGAAAATGCGTTTTCTAAGCGAATTACGTGTTTTTAAGGTGTTTTGCAGTAACTTCTATAGGTCAAATCGGCACTCCAGCTGCGCTGGCGAGTGCACCACGGAGTGTCTCCAAAACCTTGTATTCACTAAAAATCACTGTATTTTGTCATATTGTATCCTAAACAACAAAATTCCATCGAAAGTACCAGTAAAATATGTGTCCAAATGCTACACACAAATCGTTCGTTTCAGACCGTGAAACGCTCAAATATGATGTAAAAACTGTTTCTCAAAACATGTCTCCAAATCACTTGAAAATTCGTTTTCTAAGCGAATTACGTGTTTTTAAGGTGTTTTGCAGTAACTTCTATAGGCCAAATCGGCACTCTAGCTGCGCTGGCGAGTGCACCACGGAGTGCCCCCAAAAGGTTGTATTCACTAAAAATCAGTGTAATTTGTGTTATTGTAGCATAAATAACCTAGTTCCATCGAAACTACAGGTAGAATATGATTCCAAAGATACATGCAAAATCGTCGTTTCAGACCGTGAAACGCTCAAATATGATGTAAAAACTGTTTCTCAAAACATGTCTCCAAATCACTTGAAAATGCGTTTTCTAAGCGAATTACGTGTTTTTAAGGTGTTTTGCAGTAACTTCTATAGGTCAAATCGGCACTCCAGCTGCGCTGGCGAGTGCACCACGGAGTGTCTCCAAAACCTTGTATTCACTAAAAATCACTGTATTTTGTCATATTGTATCCTAAACAACAAAATTCCATCGAAAGTACCAGTAAAATATGTGTCCAAATGCTACACACAAATCGTTCGTTTCAGACCGTGAAACGCTCAAATATGATGTAAAAACTGTTTCTCAAAACATGTCTCCAAATCACTTGAAAATTCGTTTTCTAAGCGAATTACGTGTTTTTAAGGTGTTTTGCAGTAACTTCTATAGGCCAAATCGGCACTCTAGCTGCGCTGGCGAGTGCACCACGGAGTGCCCCCAAAAGGTTGTATTCACTAAAAATCAGTGTAATTTGTGTTATTGTAGCATAAATAACCTAGTTCCATCGAAACTACAGGTAGAATATGATTCCAAAGATACATGCAAAATCGTCGTTTCAGACCGTGAAACGCTCAAATATGATGTAAAAACTGTTTCTCAAAACATGTCTCCAAATCACTTGAAAATGCGTTTTCTAAGCGAATTACGTGTTTTTAAGGTGTTTTGCAGTAACTTCTATAGGCCAAATCGGCACTCTAGCTGCGCTGGCGAGTGCACCACGGAGTGCCCCCAAAAGGTTGTATTCACTAAAAATCAGTGTAGTTTGTGTTATTGTAGCATAAATAACCTAGTTCCATCGAAACTACAGGTAGAATATGATTCCACAGATACATGCAGAATCGTCGTTTCAGACCGTGAAACGCTCAAATATGATGTAAAAACTGTTTCTCAAAACATGTCTCCAAATCACTTGAAAATGCGTTTTTTAAGCGAATTACGTGTTGTTAAGGTGTTTTGCAGTAACTTCTATAGGCCAAATCGGCACTCTAGCTGCGCTGGCGAGTGCACCACGGAGTGCCCCCAAAAGGTTGTATTCACTAAAAATCAGTGTAATTTGTGTTATTGTAGCATAAATAACCTAGTTCCATCGAAACTACAGGTAGAATATGATTCCAAAGATACATGCAAAATCGTCGTTTCAGACCGTGAAACGCTCAAATATGATGTAAAAAATGTTTCTCAAAACATGTCTCCAAATCACTTGAAAATGCGTTTTCTAAGCGAATTACGTGTTTTTAAGGTGTTTTGCAGTAACTTCTATAGGCCAAATCGGCACTCTAGCTGCGCTGGCGAGTGCACCACGGAGTGCCCCCAAAAGGTTGTATTCACTAAAAATCAGTGTAATTTGTGTTATTGTAGCATAAATAACCTAGTTCCATCGAAACTACAGGTAGAATATGATTCCAAAGATACATGCAAAATCGTCGTTTCAGACCGTGAAACGCTCAAATATGATGTAAAAACTGTTTCTCAAAACATGTCTCCAAATCACTTGAAAATGCGTTTTCTAAGCGAATTACGTGTTTTTAAGGTGTTTTGCAGTAACTTCTATAGGCCAAATCGGCACTCTAGCTGCTCTGGCGAGTGCACCACGGAGTGCCCCCAAAAGGTTGTATTCACTAAAAATCAGTGTAATTTGTGTTATTGTAGCATAAATAACCTAGTTCCATCGAAACTACAGATAGAATATGATTCCAAAGATACATGCAAAATCGTCGTTTCAGACCGTGAAACGCTCAAATATGATGTAAAAACTGTTTCTCAAAACATGTCTCCAAATCACTTGAAAATGCGTTTTCTAAGCGAATTACGTGTTTTTAAGGTGTTTTGCAGTAACTTCTATAGGCCAAATCGGCACTCTAGCTGCTCTGGCGAGTGCACCACGGAGTGCCCCCAAAAGGTTGTATTCACTAAAAATCAGTGTAATTTGTGTTATTGTAGCATAAATAACCTAGTTCCATCGAAACTACAGATAGAATATGATTCCAAAGATACATGCAAAATCGTCGTTTCAGACCGTGAAACGCTCAAATATGATGTAAAAACTGTTTCTCAAAACATGTCTCCAAATCACTTGAAAATGCGTTTTCTAAGCGAATTACGTGTTTTTAAGGTGTTTTGCAGTAACTTCTATAGGTCAAATCGGCACTCCAGCTGCGCTGGCGAGTGCACCACGGAGTGTCTCCAAAACCTTGTATTCACTAAAAATCAGTGTAATTTGTGTTATTGTAGCATAAATAACCTAGTTCCATCGAAACTACAGGTAGAATATGATTCCAAAGATACATGCAAAATCGTCGTTTCAGACCGTGAAACGCTCAAATATGATGTAAAAACTGTTTCTCAAAACATGTCTCCAAATCACTTGAAAATGCGTTTTCTAAGCGAATTACGTGTTTTTAAGGTGTTTTGCAGTAACTTCTATAGGCCAAATCGGCACTCTAGCTGCGCTGGCGAGTGCACCACGGAGTGCCCCCAAAAGGTTGTATTCACTAAAAATCAGTGTAATTTGTGTTATTGTAGCATAAATAACCTAGTTCCATCGAAACTACAGGTAGAATATGATTCCAAAGATACATGCAAAATCGTCGTTTCAGACCGTGAAACGCTCAAATATGATGTAAAAACTGTTTCTCAAAACATGTCTCTAAATCACTTGAAAATGCGTTTTCTAAGCGAATTACGTGTTTTTAAGGTGTTTTGCAGTAACTTCTATAGGTCAAATCGGCACTCTAGCTGCGCTGGCGAGTGCACCACGGAGTGCCTCCAAAACCTTGTATTCACTAAAAATCAGTGTAATTTGTATTATTGTAGCATAAATAACCTAGTTCCATCGAAACTACAGGTAGAATATGTTTCCAAAGATACATGCAAAATCGTCGTTTCAGAACGTGAAACGCTCAAATATGATGTAAAACTGTTTCTCAAAACATGTGTCCAAATCACTTGAAAATGCGGTTTCTAAGCGAATTATGTGTTTTTAAGGTGTTTTGCAGTAACTTCTATAGTTCAAATCGGCACTCTAGCTGCACTGGCGAGTGCACCACGGAGTGCCTCCAAAAGTTGTACTTAAAGAAAATCACTGTATTTTGTCATATTGTATCCTAAACAACAAAATTCCATCGAAAGTACCAGTAAAATATGTGTCCAAATGCTACACACAAATCGTTCGTTTCAGACCGTGAAACGCTCAAATATGATGTAAAAACTGTTTCTCAAAACATGTCTCCAAATCACTTGAAAATTCGTTTTCTAAGCGAATTACGTGTTTTTAAGGTGTTTTGCAGTAACTTCTATAGGCCAAATCGGCACTCTAGCTGCGCTGGCGAGTGCACCACGGAGTGCCCCCAAAAGGTTGTATTCACTAAAAATCAGTGTAATTTGTGTTATTGTAGCATAAATAACCTAGTTCCATCGAAACTACAGGTAGAATATGATTCCAAAGATACATGCAAAATCGTCGTTTCAGACCGTGAAACGCTCAAATATGATGTAAAAACTGTTTCTCAAAACATGTCTCCAAATCACTTGAAAATGCGTTTTCTAAGCGAATTACGTGTTTTTAAGGTGTTTTGCAGTAACTTCTATAGGTCAAATCGGCACTCCAGCTGCGCTGGCGAGTGCACCACGGAGTGTCTCCAAAACCTTGTATTCACTAAAAATCACTGTATTTTGTCATATTGTATCCTAAGCAACAAAATTCCATCGAAAGTACCAGTAAAATATGTGTCCAAATGCTACACACAAATCGTTCGTTTCAGACCGTGAAACGCTCAAATATGATGTAAAAACTGTTTCTCAAAACATGTCTCCAAATCACTTGAAAAT
>CAUJCB010000396.1:0-72000 GCA_963082715.1 Harpalus rubripes
GTGTTTTTAAGGTGTTTTGCAGTAACTTCTATAGTTCAAATCGGCACTCTAGCTGCGCTGGCGAGTGCACCACGGAGTGCCTCCAAAACCTTGTATTCACTAAAAATCAATGTATTTTGTGTTATTATTGCATAAATAACCTAGTTCCATCGAAACTACAGGTAGAATATGATTCCAAAGATACATGCAAAATCGTCGTTTCAGACCGTGAAACGCTCAAATATGATGTAAAAACTGTTTCTCAAAACATGTCTCCAAATCACTTGAAAATGCGTTTTCTAAGCGAATTACGTGTTTTTAAGGTGTTTTGCAGTAACTTCTATAGTTGAAATCGGCACTCTAGCTGCGCTGGCGAGTGCACCACGGAGTGCCTCCAAAAGGTTGTATTCACTAAAAAACAGTGTATTTTGTCTTATTGTACCCTAAATAACCTAGTTCCATCGAAACTACAGGTAGAATATGTTTCGGATGATACATGCAAAATCGTCGTTTCAGACCGTGAAACGCTCAAATATGATGTAAAAACTGTTTCTCAAAACATGTCTCCAAATCACTTGAAAATGCGTTTTCTAAGCGAATTACGTGTTTTTAAGGTGTTTTGCAGTAACATCTATAGTTCAAATCGGCACTCTAGCTGCGCTGGCGAGTGCACCACGGAGTGCCTCCAAAACCTTGTATTCACTAAAAATCAATGTAGTTTGTGTTATTATAGCATAAATAACCTAGTTCCATCGAAACTACAGGTAGAATATGATTCCAAAGATACATGCAAAATCGTCGTTTCAGACCGTGAAACGCTCAAATATGATGTAAAAACTTTTTCTCAAAACATGTCTCCAAATCACTTGAAAATGCGTTTTCTAAGCGAATTACGTGTTTTTAAGGTGTTTTGCAGTAACTTCTATAGTTGAAATCGGCACTCTAGCTGCGCTGGCGAGTGCACCACGGATGCCTCCAAAACCTTGTATTCACTAAAAATCAGTGTATTTTGTGTTATTGTAGCATAAATAACCTAGTTCCATCGAAACTACAGGTAGAATATGATTCCAAAGATACATGCAAAATCGTCGTTTCAGACCATGAAACGCTCAAATATGATGTAAAAACTGTTTCTCAAAACAAGTCTCCAAATCACTTGAAAATGCGTTTTCTAAGCGAATTACGTGTTTTTAAGGTATTTTGCAGTATCTTCTATAGTTGAAATCGGCACTCTAGCTGCGCTGGCGAGTGCACCACGGAGTGCCTCCAAAAGGTTGTATTCACTAAAAAACAGTGTATTTTGTCTTATTGTACCCTAAATAACCTAGTTCCATCGAAACTACAGGTAGAATATGTTCCGGATGATACATTCAAAATCGTCGTTTCAGACCGTGAAACGCTCAAATATAATGTAAAATCTGTTCCTCAAAACATGTCTCCAAATCACTTGAAAATGCGTTTTCTAAGCGAATTACGTGTTTTTAAGGTGTTTTGCAGTAACATCTATAGTTCAAATCGGCACTCTAGCTGCGCTGGCGAGTGCACCACGGAGTGCCTCCAAAACCTTGTATTCACTAAAAATCAATGTAGTTTGTGTTATTATAGCATAAATAACCTAGTTCCATCGAAACTACAGGTAGAATATGATTCCAAAGATACATGCAAAATCGTCGTTTCAGACCGTGAAACGCTCAAATATGATGTAAAAACTGTTTCTCAAAACATGTCTCCAAATCACTTGAAAATGCGTTTTCTAAGCGAATTACGTGTTTTTAAGGTGTTTTGCAGTAACTTCTATAGTTGAAATCGGCACTCTAGCTGCGCTGGCGAGTGCACCACGGATGCCTCTAAAACCTTGTATTCACTAAAAATCAGTGTATTTTGTGTTATTGTAGCATAAATAACCTAGTTCCATCGAAACTACAGGTAGAATATGATTCCAAAGATACATGCAAAATCGTCGTTTCAGACCATGAAACGCTCAAATATGATGTAAAAACTGTTTCTCAAAACATGTCTCCAAATCACTTGAAAACACGTTTTCTAAGCGAATTACGTGTTTTTAAGGTGTTTTGCAGTAACTTCTATAGTTCAAATCGGCACTCTAGCTGCGCTGGCGAGTGCACCACGGAGTGCCTCCAAAACCTTGTATTCACTAAAAATCAATGTATTTTGTGTTATTATTGCATAAATAACCTAGTTCCATCGAAACTACAGGTAGAATATGATTCCAAAGATACATGCAAAATCGTCGTTTCAGACCGTGAAACGCTCAAATATGATTTAAAACTGTTTCTCAAAACATGTCTCCAAATCACTTGAAAATGCGTTTTCTAAGCGAATTACGTGTTTTTAAGGTGTTTTGCAGTAACTTCTATAGTTCAAATCGGTACTCTAGCTGCGCTGGCGAGTGCACCACGGAGTGCCTCCAAAAGGTTGTATTCACTAAAAAACAGTGTATTTTGTCTTATTGTACCCTAAATAACCTAGTTCCATCGAAACTACAGGTAGAATATGTTTCGGATGATACATGCAAAATCGTCGTTTCAGACCGTGAAACGCTCAAATATGATGTAAAAACTGTTTCTCAAAACATGTCTCCAAATCACTTGAAAATGCGTTTTCTAAGCGAATTACGTGTTTTTAAGGTGTTTTGCAGTAACATCTATAGTTCAAATCGGCACTCTAGCTGCGCTGGCGAGTGCACCACGGAGTGCCTCCAAAACCTTGTATTCACTAAAAATCAATGTAGTTTGTGTTATTATAGCATAAATAACCTAGTTCCATCGAAACTACAGGTAGAATATGATTCCAAAGATACATGCAAAATCGTCGTTTCAGACCGTGAAACGCTCAAATATGATGTAAAAACTGTTTCTCAAAACATGTCTCCAAATCACTTGAAAATGCGTTTTCTAAGCGAATTACGTGTTTTTAAGGTGTTTTGCAGTAACTTCTATAGTTGAAATCGGCACTCTAGCTGCGCTGGCGAGTGCACCACGGATGCCTCTAAAACCTTGTATTCACTAAAAATCAGTGTATTTTGTGTTATTGTAGCATAAATAACCTAGTTCCATCGAAACTACAGGTAGAATATGATTCCAAAGATACATGCAAAATCGTCGTTTCAGACCATGAAACGCTCAAATATGATGTAAAAACTGTTTCTCAAAACATGTCTCCAAATCACTTGAAAACACGTTTTCTAAGCGAATTACGTGTTTTTAAGGTGTTTTGCAGTAACTTCTGTAGTTCAAATCGGCACTCTAGCTGCGCTGGCGAGTGCCTCCAAAACCTTGTATTCACTAAAAATCAATGTATTTTGTGTTATTATTGCATAAATAACCTAGTTCCATCGAAACTACAGGTAGAATATGATTCCAAAGATACATGCAAAATCGTCGTTTCAGACCGTGAAACGCTCAAATATGATGTAAAAACTGTTTCTCAAAACATGTCTCCAAATCACTTGAAAATGCGTTTTCTAAGCGAATTACGTGTTTTAAAGGTGTTTTGCAGTAACTTCTATAGTTCAAATCGGTACTCTAGCTGCGCTGGCGAGTGCACCACGGAGTGCCTCCAAAAGGTTGTATTCACTAAAAAACAGTGTATTTTGTCTTATTGTACCCTAAATAACCTAGTTCCATCGAAACTACAGGTAGAATATGTTTCGGATGATACATGCAAAATCGTCGTTTCAGACCGTGAAACGCTCAAATATGATGTAAAAACTGTTTCTCAAAACATGTCTCCAAATCACTTGAAAATGCGTTTTCTAAGCGAATTACGTGCTTTTAAGGTGTTTTGCAGTAACATCTATAGTTCAAATCGGCACTCTAGCTGCGCTGGCGAGTGCACCACGGAGTGCCTCCAAAACCTTGTATTCACTAAAAATCAATGTAGTTTGTGTTATTATAGCATAAATAACCTAGTTCCATCGAAACTACAGGTAGAATATGATTCCAAAGATACATGCAAAATCGTCGTTTCAGACCGTGAAACGCTCAAATATGATGTAAAAACTGTTTCTCAAAACATGTCTCCAAATCACTTGAAAATGCGTTTTCTAAGCGAATTACGTGTTTTTAAGGTGTTTTGCAGTAACTTCTATAGTTGAAATCGGCACTCTAGCTGCGCTGGCGAGTGCACCACGGATGCCTCTAAAACCTTGAATTCACTAAAAATCAGTGTATTTTGTGTTATTGTAGCATAAATAACCTAGTTCCATCGAAACTACAGGTAGAATATGATTCCAAAGATACATGCAAAATCGTCGTTTCAGACCATGAAACGCTCAAATATGATGTAAAAACTGTTTCTCAAAACATGTCTCCAAATCACTTGAAAACACGTTTTCTAAGCGAAATACGTGTTTTTAAGGTGTTTTTCAGTAACTTCTATAGTTAAAATCGGCACTCTAGCTGCGCTGGCGAGTGCACCACGGAGTGCCTCCAAAACCTTGTATTCACTAAAAATCAATGTATTTTGTGTTATTATTGCATAAATAACCTAGTTCCATCGAAACTACAGGTAGAATATGATTCCAAAGATACATGCAAAATCGTCGTTTCAGACCGTGAAACGCTCAAATATGATGTAAAAACTGTTTCTCAAAACATGTCTCCAAATCACTTGAAAATGCGTTTTCTAAGCGAATTACGTGTTTTTAAGGTGTTTTGCAGTAACTTCTATAGTTCAAATCGGTACTCTAGCTGCGCTGGCGAGTGCACCACGGAGTGCCTCCAAAAGGTTGTATTCACTAAAAAACAGTGTATTTTGTCTTATTGTACCCTAAATAACCTAGTTCCATCGAAACTACAGGTAGAATATGTTTCGGATGATACATGCAAAATCGTCGTTTCAGACCGTGAAACGCTCAAATATGATGTAAAAACTGTTTCTCAAAACATGTCTCCAAATCACTTGAAAATGCGTTTTCTAAGCGAATTACGTGCTTTTAAGGTGTTTTGCAGTAACATCTATAGTTCAAATCGGCACTCTAGCTGCGCTGGCGAGTGCACCACGGAGTGCCTCCAAAACCTTGTATTCACTAAAAATCAATGTAGTTTGTGTTATTATAGCATAAATAACCTAGTTCCATCGAAACTACAGGTAGAATATGATTCCAAAGATACATGCAAAATCGTCGTTTCAGACCGTGAAACGCTCAAATATGATGTAAAAACTGTTTCTCAAAACATGTCTCCAAATCACTTGAAAATGCGTTTTCTAAGCGAATTACGTGTTTTTAAGGTGTTTTGCAGTAACTTCTATAGTTGAAATCGGCACTCTAGCTGCGCTGGCGAGTGCACCACGGATGCCTCTAAAACCTTGTATTCACTAAAAATCAGTGTATTTTGTGTTATTGTAGCATAAATAACCTAGTTCCATCGAAACTACAGGTAGAATATGATTCCAAAGATACATGCAAAATCGTCGTTTCAGACCATGAAACGCTCAAATATGATGTAAAAACTGTTTCTCAAAACATGTCTCCAAATCACTTGAAAACACGTTTTCTAAGCGAATTACGTGTTTTTAAGGTGTTTTGCAGTAACTTCTATAGTTCAAATCGGCACTCTAGCTGCGCTGGCGAGTGCACCACGGAGTGCCTCCAAAACCTTGTATTCACTAAAAATCAATGTATTTTGTGTTATTATTGCATAAATAACCTAGTTCCATCGAAACTACAGGTAGAATATGATTCCAAAGATACATGCAAAATCGTCGTTTCAGACCGTGAAACGCTCAAATATGATGTAAAAACTGTTTCTCAAAACATGTCTCCAAATCACTTGAAAATGCGTTTTCTAAGCGAATTACGTGTTTTTAAGGTGTTTTGCAGTAACATCTATAGTTCAAATCGGCACTCTAGTTGCGCTGGCGAGTGCACCACGGAGTGCCTCCAAAACCTTGTATTCACTAAAAATCAATGTAGTTTGTGTTATTATAGCATAAATAACCTAGTTCCATTGAAACTACAGGTAGAATATGATTCCAAAGATACATGCAAAATCGTCGTTTCAGACCGTGAAACGCTCAAATATGATGTAAAAACTGTTTCTCAAAACATGTCTCCAAATCACTTGAAAATGCGTTTTCTAAGCGAATTACGTGTTTTTAAGGTGTTTTGCAGTAACTTCTATAGTTGAAATCGGCACTCTAGCTGCGCTGGCGAGTGCACCACGGATGCCTCTAAAACCTTGTATTCACTAAAAATCAGTGTATTTTGTGTTATTGTAGCATAAATAACCTAGTTCCATCGAAACTACAGGTAGAATATGATTCCAAAGATACATGCAAAATCGTCGTTTCAGACCATGAAACGCTCAAATATGATGTAAAAACTGTTTCTCAAAACATGTCTCCAAATCACTTGAAAACACGTTTTCTAAGCGAATTACGTGTTTTTAAGGTGTTTTGCAGTAACTTCTATAGTTCAAATCGGCACTCTAGCTGCGCTGGCGAGTGCACCACGGAGTGCCTCCAAAACCTTGTATTCACTAAAAATCAATGTGTTTTGTGTTATTATTGCATAAATAACCTAGTTCCATCGAAACTACAGGTAGAATATGATTCCAAAGATACATGCAAAATCGTCGTTTCAGACCGTGAAACGCTCAAATATGATGTAAAAACTGTTTCTAAAAACATGTCTCCAAATCACTTGAAAATGCGTTTTCTAAGCGAATTACGTGTTTTTAAGGTGTTTTGCAGTAACTTCTATAGTTCAAATCGGTACTCTAGCTGCGCTGGCGAGTGCACCACGGAGTGCCTCCAAAAGGTTGTATTCACTAAAAAACAGTGTATTTTGTCTTAATGTACCCTAAATAACCTAGTTCCATCGAAACTACAGGTAGAATATGTTTCGGATGATACATGCAAAATCGTCGTTTCAGACCGTGAAACGCTCAAATATGATGTAAAAACTGTTTCTCAAAACATGTCTCCAAATCACTTGAAAATGCGTTTTCTAAGCGAATTACGTGTTTTTAAGGTGTTTTGCAGTAACATCTATAGTTCAAATCGGCACTCTAGCTGCGCTGGCGAGTGCACCACGGAGTGCCTCCAAAACCTTGTATTCACTAAAAATCAATGTAGTTTGTGTTATTATAGCATAAATAACCTAGTTCCATCGAAACTACAGGTAGAATATGATTCCAAAGATACATGCAAAATCGTCGTTTCAGACCGTGAAACGCTCAAATATGATGTAAAAACTGTTTCTCAAAACATGTCTCCAAATCACTTGAAAATGCGTTTTCTAAGCGAATTACGTGTTTTTAAGGTGTTTTGCAGTAACTTCTATAGTTGAAATCGGCACTCTAGCTGCGCTGGCGAGTGCACCACGGATGCCTCTAAAACCTTGTATTCACTAAAAATCAGTGTATTTTGTGTTATTGTAGCATAAATAACCTAGTTCCATCGAAACTACAGGTAGAATATGATTCCAAAGATACATGCAAAATCGTCGTTTCAGACCATGAAACGCTCAAATATGATGTAAAAACTGTTTCTCAAAACATGTCTCCAAATCACTTGAAAACACGTTTTCTAAGCGAATTACGTGTTTTTAAGGTGTTTTGCAGTAACTTCTATAGTTCAAATCGGCACTCTAGCTGCGCTGGCGAGTGCACCACGGAGTGCCTCCAAAACCTTGTATTCACTAAAAATCAATGTGTTTTGTGTTATTATTGCATAAATAACCTAGTTCCATCGAAACTACAGGTAGAATATGATTCCAAAGATACATGCAAAATCGTCGTTTCAGACCGTGAAACGCTCAAATATGATGTAAAAACTGTTTCTAAAAACATGTCTCCAAATCACTTGAAAATGCGTTTTCTAAGCGAATTACGTGTTTTTAAGGTGTTTTGCAGTAACTTCTATAGTTCAAATCGGTACTCTAGCTGCGCTGGCGAGTGCACCACGGAGTGCCTCCAAAAGGTTGTATTCACTAAAAAACAGTGTATTTTGTCTTAATGTACCCTAAATAACCTAGTTCCATCGAAACTACAGGTAGAATATGTTTCGGATGATACATGCAAAATCGTCGTTTCAGACCGTGAAACGCTCAAATATGATGTAAAAACTGTTTCTCAAAACATGTCTCCAAATCACTTGAAAATGCGTTTTCTAAGCGAATTACGTGTTTTTAAGGTGTTTTGCAGTAACATCTATAGTTCAAATCGGCACTCTAGCTGCGCTGGCGAGTGCACCACGGAGTGCCTCCAAAACCTTGTATTCACTAAAAATCAATGTAGTTTGTGTTATTATAGCATAAATAACCTAGTTCCATCGAAACTACAGGTAGAATATGATTCCAAAGATACATGCAAAATCGTCGTTTCAGACCGTGAAACGCTCAAATATGATGTAAAAACTGTTTCTCAAAACATGTCTCCAAATCACTTGAAAATGCGTTTTCTAAGCGAATTACGTGTTTTTAAGGTGTTTTGCAGTAACTTCTATAGTTGAAATCGGCACTCTAGCTGCGCTGGCGAGTGCACCACGGATGCCTCTAAAACCTTGTATTCACTAAAAATCAGTGTATTTTGTTATTGTAGCATAAATAACCTAGTTCCATCGAAACTACAGGTAGAATATGATTCCAAAGATACATGCAAAATCGTCGTTTCAGACCATGAAACGCTCAAATATGATGTAAAAACTGTTTTTCAAAACATGTCTCCAAATCACTTGAAAACACGTTTTCTAAGCGAATTACGTGTTTTTAAGGTGTTTTGCAGTAACTTCTATAGTTCAAATCGGCACTCTAGCTGCGCTGGCGAGTGCACCACGGAGTGCCTCCAAAACCTTGTATTCACTAAAAATCAATGTATTTTGTGTTATTATTGCATAAATAACCTAGTTCCATCGAAACTACAGGTAGAATATGATTCCAAAGATACATGCAAAATCGTCGTTTCAGACCGTGAAACGCTCAAATATGATGTAAAAACTGTTTCTCAAAACATGTCTCCAAATCACTTGAAAATGCGTTTTCTAAGCTAATTACATGTTTTTAAGGTGTTTTGCAGTAACTTCTATAGTTCAAATCGGTACTCTAGCTGCGCTGGCGAGTGCACCACGGAGTGCCTCCAAAAGGTTGTATTCACTAAAAAACAGTGTATTTTGTCTTATTGTACCCTAAATAACCTAGTTCCTTTGAAACTACAGGTAGAATATGTTTCGTAAGATACATGCAAAATCGTCGTTTCAGACCGTGAAACGCTCAAATATGATGTAAAAACTGTTTCTCAAATCATGTCTCCAAATCACTTGAAAATGCGTTTTCTAAGCGAATTACGTGTTTTTAAGGTGTTTTGCAGTAACTTCTATAGTTCAAATCGGTACTCTAGCTGCGCTGGCGAGTGCACCACGGAGTGCCTCCAAAAGGTTGTATTCACTAAAAAACAGTGTATTTTGTCTTATTGTACCCTAAATAACCTAGTTCCATCGAAACTACAGGTAGAATATGTTTCGTAAGATACATGCAAAATCGTCGTTTCAGACCGTGAAACGCTCAAATATGATGTAATAACTGTTTCTCAAAACATGTCTCCAAATCACTTGAAAATGCGTTTTCTAAGCGAATTACGTGTTTTTAAGGTGTTTTGCAGTAACTTCTATAGTTCAAATCGGTACTCTAGCTGCGCTGGCGAGTGCACCACGGAGTGCCTCCAAAAGGTTGTATTCACTAAAAAACAGTGTATTTTGTCTTATTGTACCCTAAATAACCTAGTTCCATCGAAACTACAGGTAGAATATGTTTCGTAAGATACATGCAAAATCGTCGTTTCAGACCGTGAAACGCTCAAATATGATGTAAAAACTGTTTCTAAAAACATGTCTCCAAATCACTTGAAAATACGTTTTCTAAGCGAATTACGTGTTTTTAAGGTGTTTTGCAGTAACTTCTATAGTTCAAATCGGCACTCTAGCTGCGCTGGCGAGTGCACCACGGAGTGCCTCCAAAACCTTGTATTCACTAAAAATCAATGTATTTTGTGTTATTATTGCATAAATAACCTAGTTCCATCGAAACTACAGGTAGAATATGATTCCAAAGATACATGCAAAATCGTCGTTTCAGACCGTGAAAACTGTTTCTCAAAACATGTCTCCAAATCACTTGAAAATGCGTTTTCTAAGCGAATTACGTGTTTTTAAGGTGTTTTGCAGTAACTTCTATAGTTCAAATTGGCACTCTAGCTGCGCTGACGAGTGCACCACGGAGTGCCTCCAAAACCTTGTATTCACTAAAAATCAATGTATTTTGTGTTATTGTACCCTAAATAACCTAGTTCCATCGAAACTACAGGTAGAATATGATTCCAAAGATACATGCAAAATCGTCGTTTCAGACCGTGAAACGCTCAAATATGATGTAAAAACTGTTTCTCAAAACATGTCTCCAAATCACTTGAAAATGCGTTTTCTAAGCGAATTACGTGTTTTTAAGGTGTTTTGCAGTAACTTCTATAGTTCAAATCGGTACTCTAGCTGCGCTGGCGAGTGCACCACGGAGTGCCTCCAAAAGGTTGTATTCACTAAAAAACAGTGTATTTTGTCTTATTGTACCCTAAATAACCTAGTTCCATCGAAACTACAGGTAGAATATGTTTCGTAAGATACATGCAAAATCGTCGTTTCAGACCGTGAAACGCTCAAATATGATGTAAAAACTGTTTCTCAAAACATGTCTCCAAATCACTTGAAAATGCGTTTTCTAAGCGAATTACGTGTTTTTAAGGTGTTTTGCAGTAACTTCTATAGTTCAAATCGGCACTCTAGCTGCGCTGGCGAGTGCACCACGGAGTGCCTCCAAAACCTTGTATTCACTAAAAATCAATGTATTTTGTGTTATTGTACCCTAAATAACCTAGTTCCATCGAAACTACAGGTAGAATATGATTCCAAAGATACATGCAAAATCGTCGTTTCAGACCGTGAAACGCTCAAATATGATGTAAAAACTGTTTCTCAAAACATGTCTCCAAATCACTTGAAAATGCGTTTTCTAAGCGAATTACGTGTTTTTAAGGTGTTTTGCAGTAACTTCTATAGTTCAAATCGGTACTCTAGCTGCGCTGGCGAGTGCACCACGGAGTGCCTCCAAAAGGTTGTATTCACTAAAAAACAGTGTATTTTGTCTTATTGTACCCTAAATAACCTAGTTCCATCGAAACTACAGGTAGAATATGTTTCGTAAGATACATGCAAAATCGTCGTTTCAGACCGTGAAACGCTCAAATATGATGTAAAAACTGTTTCTAAATACATGTCTCCAAATCACTTGAAAATACGTTTTCTAAGTGAATTACGTGTTTTTAAGGTGTTTTGCAGTAACTTCTATAGTTCAAATCGGCACTCTAGCTGCGCTGGCGAGTGCACCACGGAGTGCCTCCAAAACCTTGTATTCACTGAAAATCAATGTAGTTTGTGTTATTATAGCATAAATAACCTAGTTCCATCGAAACTACAGGTAGAATATGATTCCAAAGATACATGCAAAATCGTCGTTTCAGACCGTGAAACGCTCAAATATGATGTAAAAACTGTTTCTCAAAACATGTCTCCAAATCACTTGAAAATACGTTTTCTAAGCGAATTACGTGTTTTTAAGGTGTTTTGCAGTAACTTCTATAGTTCAAATCGGCACTCTAGCTGCGCTGGCGAGTGCACCACGGAGTGCCTCCAAAACCTTGTATTCACTAAAAATCAATGTATTTTGTGTTATTATTGCATAAATAACCTAGTTCCATCGAAACTACAGGTAGAATATGATTCCAAAGATACATGCAAAATCGTCGTTTCAGACCGTGAAAACTGTTTCTCAAAACATGTCTCCAAATAACTTGAAAATGCGTTTTCTAAGCGAATTACGTGTTTTTAAGGTGTTTTGCAGTAACTTCTATAGTTCAAATCGGCACTCTAGCTGCGCTGACGAGTGCACCACGGAGTGCCTCCAAAACCTTGTATTCACTAAAAATCAATGTATTTTGTGTTATTGTACCCTAAATAACCTAGTTCCATCGAAACTACAGGTAGAATATGATTCCAAAGATACATGCAAAATCGTCGTTTCAGACCGTGAAAACTGTTTCTCAAAACATGTCTCCAAATCACTTGAAAATGCGTTTTCTAAGCGAATTACGTGTTTTTAAGGTGTTTTGCAGTAACTTCTATAGTTCAAATCGGTACTCTAGCTGCGCTGGCGAGTGCACCACGGAGTGCCTCCAAAAGGTTGTATTCACTAAAAAACAGTGTATTTTGTCTTCTTGTACCCTAAATAACCTAGTTCCATCGAAACTACAGGTAGAATATGTTTCGTAAGATACATGCAAAATCGTCGTTTCAGACCGTGAAACGCTCAAATATGATGTAAAAACTGTTTCTCAAAACATGTCTCCAAATCACTTGAAAATGCGTTTTCTAAGCGAATTACGTGTTTTTAAGGTGTTTTGCAGTAACTTCTATAGTTCAAATCGGCACTCTAGCTGCGCTGGCGAGTGCACAACGGAGTGTCTCCAAAACCTTGTATTCACTAAAAATCAATGTATTTTGTGTTATTGTACCCTAAATAACCTAGTTCCATCGAAACTACAGGTAGAATATGATTCCAAAGATTCATGCAAAATCGTCGTTTCAGACCGTGAAACGCTCAAATATGATGTAAAAACTGTTTCTCAAAACATGTCTCCAAATCACTTGAAAATGCGTTTTCTAAGCGAATTACGTGTTTTTAAGGTGTTTTGCAGTAACTTCTATAGTTCAAATCGGTACTCTAGCTGCGTTGGCGAGTGCACCACGGAGTGCCTCCAAAAGGTTGTATTCACTAAAAATCAGTGTATTTTGTCTTATTGTACCCTAAATAACCTAGTTCCATCAAAACTACAGGTAGAATATGTTTCGTAAGATACATGCAAAATCGTCGTTTCAGACCGTGAAACGCTCAAATATGATGTAAAAACTGTTTCTCAAAACATGTCTCCAAATCACTTGAAAATGCGTTTTCTAAGCGAATTACGTGTTTTTAAGGTGTTTTGCAGTAACTTCTATAGTTCAAATCGGTACTCTAGCTGCGCTGGCGAGTGCACCACGGAGTGCCTCCAAAAGGTTGTATTCACTAAAAAACAGTGTATTTTGTCTTATTGTACCCTAAATAACCTAGTTCCATCGAAACTACAGGTAGAATATGTTTCGTAAGATACATGCAAAATCGTCGTTTCAGACCGTGAAACGCTCAAATATGATGTAAAAACTGTTTCTCAAATCATGTCTCCAAATCACTTGAAAATGCGTTTTCTAAGCGAATTACGTGTTTTTAAGGTGTTTTGCAGTAACTTCTATAGTTCAAATCGGTACTCTAGCTGCGCTGGCGAGTGCACCACGGAGTGCCTCCAAAAGGTTGTATTCACTAAAAAACAGTGTATTTTGTCTTATTGTACCCTAAATAACCTAGTTCCATCGAAACTACAGGTAGAATATGTTTCGTAAGATACATGCAAAATCGTCGTTTCAGACCGTGAAACGCTCAAATATGATGTAATAACTGTTTCTCAAAACATGTCTCCAAATCACTTGAAAATGCGTTTTCTAAGCGAATTACGTGTTTTTAAGGTGTTTTGCAGTAACTTCTATAGTTCAAATCGGTACTCTAGCTGCGCTGGCGAGTGCACCACGGAGTGCCTCCAAAAGGTTGTATTCACTAAAAAACAGTGTATTTTGTCTTATTGTACCCTAAATAACCTAGTTCCATCGAAACTACAGGTAGAATATGTTTCGTAAGATACATGCAAAATCGTCGTTTCAGACCGTGAAACGCTCAAATATGATGTAAAAACTGTTTCTAAAAACATGTCTCCAAATCACTTGAAAATACGTTTTCTAAGCGAATTACGTGTTTTTAAGGTGTTTTGCAGTAACTTCTATAGTTCAAATCGGCACTCTAGCTGCGCTGGCGAGTGCACCACGGAGTGCCTCCAAAACCTTGTATTCACTAAAAATCAATGTATTTTGTGTTATTATTGCATAAATAACCTAGTTCCATCGAAACTACAGGTAGAATATGATTCCAAAGATACATGCAAAATCGTCGTTTCAGACCGTGAAAACTGTTTCTCAAAACATGTCTCCAAATCACTTGAAAATGCGTTTTCTAAGCGAATTACGTGTTTTTAAGGTGTTTTGCAGTAACTTCTATAGTTCAAATTGGCACTCTAGCTGCGCTGACGAGTGCACCACGGAGTGCCTCCAAAACCTTGTATTCACTAAAAATCAATGTATTTTGTGTTATTGTACCCTAAATAACCTAGTTCCATCGAAACTACAGGTAGAATATGATTCCAAAGATACATGCAAAATCGTCGTTTCAGACCGTGAAACGCTCAAATATGATGTAAAAACTGTTTCTCAAAACATGTCTCCAAATCACTTGAAAATGCGTTTTCTAAGCGAATTACGTGTTTTTAAGGTGTTTTGCAGTAACTTCTATAGTTCAAATCGGTACTCTAGCTGCGCTGGCGAGTGCACCACGGAGTGCCTCCAAAAGGTTGTATTCACTAAAAAACAGTGTATTTTGTCTTATTGTACCCTAAATAACCTAGTTCCATCGAAACTACAGGTAGAATATGTTTCGTAAGATACATGCAAAATCGTCGTTTCAGACCGTGAAACGCTCAAATATGATGTAAAAACTATTTCTCAAAACATGTCTCCAAATCACTTGAAAATGCGTTTTCTAAGCGAATTACGTGTTTTTAAGGTGTTTTGCAGTAACTTCTATAGTTCAAATCGGCACTCTAGCTGCGCTGGCGAGTGAACCACGGAGTGCCTCCAAAACCTTGTATTCACTAAAAATCAATGTATTTTGTGTTATTGTACCCTAAATAACCTAGTTCCATCGAAACTACAGGTAGAATATGATTCCAAAGATACATGCAAAATCGTCGTTTCAGACCGTGAAACGCTCAAATATGATGTAAAAACTGTTTCTCAAAACATGTCTCCAAATCACTTGAAAATGCGTTTTCTAAGCGAATTACGTGTTTTTAAGGTGTTTTGCAGTAACTTCTATAGTTCAAATCGGTACTCTAGCTGCGTTGGCGAGTGCACCACGGAGTGCCTCCAAAAGGTTGTATTCACTAAAAATCAGTGTATTTTGTCTTATTGTACCCTAAATAACCTAGTTCCATCGAAACTACAGGTAGAATATGTTTCGTAAGATACATGCAAAATCGTCGTTTCAGACCGTGAAACGCTCAAATATGATGTAAAACCTGTTTCTCAAAACATGTCTCCAAATCACTTGAAAATGCGTTTTCTAAGCGAATTACGTGTTTTTAAGGTGTTTTGCAGTAACTTCTATAGTTCAAATCGGTACTCTAGCTGCGCTGGCGAGTGCACCACGGAGTGCCTCCAAAAGGTTGTATTCACTAAAAAACAGTGTATTTTGTCTTATTGTACCCTAAATAACCTAGTTCCATCGAAACTACAGGTAGAATATGTTTCGTAAGATACATGCAAAATCGTCGTTTCAGACCGTGAAACGCTCAAATATGATGTAAAAACTGTTTCTAAAAACATGTCTCCAAATCACTTGAAAACACGTTTTCTAAGCGAATTACGTGTTTTTAAGGTGTTTTGCAGTAACTTCTATAGTTCAAATCGGCACTCTAGCTGCGCTGGCGAGTGCACCACGGAGTGCCTCCAAAACCTTGTATTCACTAAAAATCAATGTATTTTGTGTTATTATTGCATAAATAACCTAGTTCCATCGAAACTACAGGTAGAATATGATTCCAAAGATACATGCAAAATCGTCGTTTCAGACCGTGAAAACTGTTTCTCAAAACATGTCTCCAAATCACTTGAAAATGCGTTTTCTAAGCGAATTACGTGTTTTTAAGGTGTTTTGCAGTAACTTCTATAGTTCAAATCGGTACTCTAGCTGCGCTGGCGAGTGCACCACGGAGTGCCTCCAAAAGGTTGTATTCACTAAAAAACAGTGTATTTTGTCTTATTGTACCCTAAATAACCTAGTTCCATCGAAACTACAGGTAGAATATGTTTCGTAAGATACATGCAAAATCGTCGTTTCGACCGTGAAACGCTCAAATATGATGTAAAAACTGTTTCTCAAAACATGTCTCCAAATCACTTGAAAATGCGTTTTCTAAGCGAATTACGTGTTTTTAAGGTGTTTTGCAGTAACTTCTATAGTTCAAATCGGCACTCTAGCTGCGCTGGCGAGTGCACAACGGAGTGTCTCCAAAACCTTGTATTCACTAAAAATCAATGTATTTTGTGTTATTGTACCCTAAATAACCTAGTTCCATCGAAACTACAGGTAGAATATGATTCCAAAGATACATGCAAAATCGTCGTTTCAGACCGTGAAACGCTCAAATATGATGTAAAAACTGTTTCTCAAAACATGTCTCCAAATCACTTGAAAATGCGTTTTCTAAGCGAATTACGTGTTTTTAAGGTGTTTTGCAGTAACTTCTATAGTTCAAATCGGTACTCTAGCTGCGTTGGCGAGTGCACCACGGAGTGCCTCCAAAAGGTTGTATTCACTAAAAATCAGTGTATTTTGTCTTATTGTACCCTAAATAACCTAGTTCCATCAAAACTACAGGTAGAATATGTTTCGTAAGATACATGCAAAATCGTCGTTTCAGACCGTGAAACGCTCAAATATGATGTAAAAACTGTTTCTCAAAACATGTCTCCAAATCACTTGAAAATGCGTTTTCTAAGCGAATTACGTGTTTTTAAGGTGTTTTGCAGTAACTTCTATAGTTCAAATCGGTACTCTAGCTGCGCTGGCGAGTGCACCACGGAGTGCCTCCAAAAGGTTGTATTCACTAAAAAACAGTGTATTTTGTCTTATTGTACCCTAAATAACCTAGTTCCATCGAAACTACAGGTAGAATATGTTTCGTAAGATACATGCAAAATCGTCGTTTCAGACCGTGAAACGCTCAAATATGATGTAAAAACTGTTTCTAAAAACATGTCTCCAAATCACTTGAAAATACGTTTTCTAAGTGAATTACGTGTTTTTAAGGTGTTTTGCAGTAACTTCTATAGTTCAAATCGGCACTCTAGCTGCGCTGGCGAGTGCACCACGGAGTGCCTCCAAAACCTTGTATTCACTAAAAATCAATGTAGTTTGTGTTATTATAGCATAAATAACCTAGTTCCATCGAAACTACAGGTAGAATATGATTCCAAAGATACATGCAAAATCGTCGTTTCAGACCGTGAAAACTGTTTCTCAAAACATGTCTCCAAATAACTTGAAAATGCGTTTTCTAAGCGAATTACGTGTTTTTAAGGTGTTTTGCAGTAACTTCTATAGTTCAAATCGGCACTCTAGCTGCGCTGACGAGTGCACCACGGAGTGCCTCCAAAACCTTGTATTCACTAAAAATCAATGTATTTTGTGTTATTGTACCCTAAATAACCTAGTTCCATCGAAACTACAGGTAGAATATGATTCCAAAGATACATGCAAAATCGTCGTTTCAGACCGTGAAACGCTCAAATATGATGTGAAAACTGTTTCTCAAAACATGTCTCCAAATCACTTGAAAATGCGTTTTCTAAGCGAATTACGTGTTTTTAAGGTGTTTTGCAGTAACTTATATAGTTCAAATCGGTACTCTAGCTGCGCTGGCGAGTGCACCACGGAGTGCCTCCAAAAGGTTGTATTCACTAAAAAACAGTGTATTTTGTCTTATTGTACCCTAAATAACCTAGTTCCATCGAAACTACAGGTAGAATATGTTTCGTAAGATACATGCAAAATCGTCGTTTCAGACCGTGAAACGCTCAAATATGATGTAAAAACTGTTTCTCAAAACATGTCTCCAAATCACTTGAAAACACGTTTTCTAAGCGAATTACGTGTTTTTAAGGTGTTTTGCAGTAACTCCTATAGTTCAAATCGGCACTCTAGCTGCGCTGGCGAGTGCACCACGGAGTGCCTCCAAAACCTTGTATTCACTAAAAATCAATGTATTTTGTGTTATTGTACCCTAAATAACCTAGTTCCATCGAAACTACAGGTAGAATATGATTCCAAAGATACATGCAAAATCGTCGTTTCAGACCGTGAAACGCTCAAATATGATGTAAAAACTGTTTCTCAAAACATGTCTCCAAATCACTTGAAAATGCGTTTTCTAAGCGAATTACGTGTTTTTAAGGTGTTTTGCAGTAACTTCTATAGTTCAAATCGGTACTCTAGCTGCGCTGGCGAGTGCACCACGGAGTGCCTCCAAAAGGTTGTATTCACTAAAAAACAGTGTATTTTGTCTTATTGTACCCTAAATAACCTAGTTCCATCGAAACTACAGGTAGAATATGTTTCGTAAGATACATGCAAAATCGTCGTTTCAGACCGTGAAACGTTCAAATATGATGTAAAAACTGTTTCTAAAAACATGTCTCCAAATCACTTGAAAACACGTTTTCTAAGCGAATTACGTGTTTTTAAGGTGTTTTGCAGTAACTTCTATAGTTCAAATCGGCACTCTAGCTGCGCTGGCGAGTGCACCACGGAGTGCCTCCAAAACCTTGTATTCACTAAAAATCAATGTATTTTGTGTTATTATTGCATAAATAACCTAGTTCCATCGAAACTACAGGTAGAATATGATTCCAAAGATACATGCAAAATCGTCGTTTCAGACCGTGAAAACTGTTTCTCAAAACATGTCTCCAAATCACTTGAAAATGCGTTTTCTAAGCGAATTACGTGTTTTTAAGGTGTTTTGCAGTAACTTCTATAGTTCAAATCGGTACTCTAGCTGCGCTGGCGAGTGCACCACGGAGTGCCTCCAAAAGGTTGTATTCACTAAAAAACAGTGTATTTTGTCTTATTGTACCCTAAATAACCTAGTTCCATCGAAACTACAGGTAGAATATGTTTCGTAAGATACATGCAAAATCGTCGTTTCAGACCGTGAAACGCTCAAATATGATGTAAAAACTGTTTCTCAAAACATGTCTCCAAATCACTTGAAAATGCGTTTTCTAAGCGAATTACGTGTTTTTAAGGTGTTTTGCAGTAACTTCTATAGTTCAAATCGGCACTCTAGCTGCGCTGGCGAGTGCACAACGGAGTGTCTCCAAAACCTTGTATTCACTAAAAATCAATGTATTTTGTGTTATTATACCCTAAATAACCTAGTTCCATCGAAACTACAGGTAGAATATGATTCCAAAGATACATGCAAAATCGTCGTTTCAGACCGTGAAACGCTCAAATATGATGTAAAAACTGTTTCTCAAAACATGTCTCCAAATCACTTGAAAATGCGTTTTCTAAGCGAATTACGTGTTTTTAAGGTGTTTTGCAGTAACTTCTATAGTTCAAATCGGTACTCTAGCTGCGTTGGCGAGTGCACCACGGAGTGCCTCCAAAAGGTTGTATTCACTAAAAATCAGTGTATTTTGTCTTATTGTACCTTAAATAACCTAGTTCCATCGAAACTACAGGTAGAATATGTTTCGTAAGATACATGCAAAATCGTCGTTTCAGACCGTGAAACGCTCAAATATGATGTAAAAACTGTTTCTCAAAACATGTCTCCAAATCACTTGAAAATGCGTTTTCTAAGCGAATTACGTGTTTTTAAGGTGTTTTGCAGTAACTTCTATAGTTCAAATCGGCACTCTAGCTGCGCTGGCGAGTGCACCACGGAGTGCCTCCAAAACCTTGTATTCACTAAAAATCAATGTATTTTGTGTTATTGTACCCTAAATAACCTAGTTCCATCGAAACTACAGGTAGAATATGATTCCAAAGATACATGCAAAATCGTCGTTTCAGACCGTGAAACGCTCAAATATGATGTAAAAACTGTTTCTCAAAACATGTCTCCAAATCACTTGAAAATGCGTTTTCTAAACGAATTACGTGTTTTTAAGGTGTTTTGCAGTAACTTCTATAGTTCAAATCGGTACTCTAGCTGCGTTGGCGAGTGCACCACGGAGTGCCTCCAAAAGGTTGTATTCACTAAAAATCAGTGTATTTTGTCTTATTGTACCCTAAATAACCTAGTTCCATCAAAACTACAGGTAGAATATGTTTCGTAAGATACATGCAAAATCGTCGTTTCAGACCGTGAAACGCTCAAATATGATGTAAAAACTGTTTCTCAAAACATGTCTCCACATCACTTGAAAATGCGTTTTCTAAGCGAATTACGTGTTTTTAAGGTGTTTTGCAGTAACTTCTATAGTTCAAATCGGTACTCTAGCTGCGCTGGCGAGTGCACCACGGAGTGCCTCCAAAAGGTTGTATTCACTAAAAAACAGTGTATTTTGTCTTATTGTACCCTAAATAACCTAGTTCCATCGAAACTACAGGTAGAATATGTTTCGTAAGATACATGCAAAATCGTCGTTTCAGACCGTGAAACGCTCAAATATGATGTAAAAACTGTTTCTAAAAACATGTCTCCAAATCACTTGAAAATACGTTTTCTAAGTGAATTACGTGTTTTTAAGGTGTTTTGCAGTAACTTCTATAGTTCAAATCGGCACTCTAGCTGCGCTGGCGAGTGCACCACGGAGTGCCTCCAAAACCTTGTATTCACTAAAAATCAATGTAGTTTGTGTTATTATAGCATAAATAACCTAGTTCCATCGAAACTACAGGTAGAATATGATTCCAAAGATACATGCAAAATCGTCGTTTCAGACCGTGAAAACTGTTTCTCAAAACATGTCTCCAAATAACTTGAAAATGCGTTTTCTAAGCGAATTACGTGTTTTTAAGGTGTTTTGCAGTAACTTCTATAGTTCAAATCGGCACTCTATCTGCGCTGACGAGTGCACCACGGAGTGCCTCCAAAACCTTGTATTCACTAAAAATCAATGTATTTTGTGTTATTGTACCCTAAATAACCTAGTTCCATCGAAACTACAGGTAGAATATGATTCCAAAGATACATGCAAAATCGTCGTTTCAGACCGTGAAACGCTCAAATATGATGTGAAAACTGTTTCTCAAAACATGTCTCCAAATCACTTGAAAATGCGTTTTCTAAGCGAATTACGTGTTTTTAAGGTGTTTTGCAGTAACTTCTATAGTTCAAATCGGTACTCTAGCTGCGCTGGCGAGTGCACCACGGAGTGCCTCCAAAAGGTTGTATTCACTAAAAAACAGTGTATTTTGTCTTATTGTACCCTAAATAACCTAGTTCCATCGAAACTACAGGTAGAATATGTTTCGTAAGATACATGCAAAATCGTCGTTTCTGACCGTGAAACGCTCAAATATGATGTAAAAACTGTTTCTCAAAACATGTCTCCAAATCACTTGAAAACACGTTTTCTAAGCGAATTACGTGTTTTTAAGGTGTTTTGCAGTAACTCCTATAGTTCAAATCGGCACTCTAGCTGCGCTGGCGAGTGCACCACGGAGTGCCTCCAAAACCTTGTATTCACTAAAAATCAATGTATTTTGTGTTATTGTACCCTAAATAACCTAGTTCCATCGAAACTACAGGTAGAATATGATTCCAAAGATACATGCAAAATCGTCGTTTCAGACCGTGAAACGCTCAAATATGATGTAAAAACTGTTTCTCAAAACATGTCTCCAAATCACTTGAAAATGCGTTTTCTAAGCGAATTACGTGTTTTTAAGGTGTTTTGCAGTAACTTCTATAGTTCAAATCGGTACTCTAGCTGCGTTGGCGAGTGCACCACGGAGTGCCTCCAAAAGGTTGTATTCACTAAAAATCAGTGTATTTTGTCTTATTGTATCCTAAATAACCTAGTTCCATCGAAACTACAGGTAGAATATGTTTCGTAAGATACATGCAAAATCGTCGTTTCAGACCGTGAAACGCTCAAATATGATGTAAAAACTGTTTCTCAAAACATGTCTCCAAATCACTTGAAAATGCGTTTTCTAAGCGAATTACGTGTTTTTAAGGTGTTTTGCAGTAACTTCTATAGTTCAAATCGGTACTCTAGCTGCGCTGGCGAGTGCACCACGGAGTGCCTCCAAAAGGTTGTATTCACTAAAAAACAGTGTATTTTGTCTTATTGTACCCTAAATAACCTAGTTCCATCGAAACTACAGGTAGAATATGTTTCGTAAGATACATGCAAAATCGTCGTTTCAGACCGTGAAACGCTCAAATATGATGTAAAAACTGTTTCTAAAAACATGTCTCCAAATCACTTGAAAATACGTTTTCTAAGCGAATTACGTGTTTTCAAGGTGTTTTGCAGTAACTTCTATAGTTCAAATCGGCACTCTAGCTGCGCTGGCGAGTGCACCACGGAGTGCCTCCAAAACCTTGTATTCACTAAAAATCAATGTATTTTGTGTTATTATTGCATAAATAACCTAGTTCCATCGAAACTACAGGTAGAATATGATTTCAAAGATACATGCAAAATCGTCGTTTCAGACCGTGAAAACTGTTTCTCAAAACATGTCTCCAAATCACTTGAAAATGCGTTTTCTAAGCGAATTTCGTGTTTTTAAGGTGTTTTGCAGTAACTTCTATAGTTCAAATCGGTACTCTAGCTGCGCTGGCGAGTGCACCACGGAGTGCCTCCAAAAGGTTGTATTCACTAAAAAACAGTGTATTTTGTCTTATTGTACCCTAAATAACCTAGTTCCATCGAAACTACAGGTAGAATATGTTTCGTAAGATACATGCAAAATCGTCGTTTCAGACCGTGAAAACTGTTTCTCAAAACATGTCTCCAAATCACTTGAAAATGCGTTTTCTAAGCGAATTACGTGTTTTTAAGGTGTTTTGCAGTAACTTCTATAGTTCAAATCGGTACTCTAGCTGCGCTGGCGAGTGCACCACGGAGTGCCTCCAAAAGGTTGTATTCACTAAAAAACAGTGTATTTTGTCTTATTGTACCCTAAATAACCTAGTTCCATCGAAACTACAGGTAGAATATGTTTCGTAAGATACATGCAAAATCGTCGTTTCAGACCGTGAAACGCTCAAATATGATGTAAAAACTGTTTCTCAAAACATGTCTCCAAATCACTTGAAAATGCGTTTTCTAAGCGAATTACGTGTTTTTAAGGTGTTTTGCAGTAACATCTATAGTTCAAATCGGCACTCTAGCTGCGCTGGCGAGTGCACCACGGAGTGCCTCCAAAACCTTGTATTCACTAAAAATCAATGTAGTTTGTGTTATTATAGCATAAATAACCTAGTTCCATCGAAACTACAGGTAGAATATGATTCCAAAGATACATGCAAAATCGTCGTTTCAGACCGTGAAACGCTCAAATATGATGTAAAAACTGTTTCTCAAAACATGTCTCCAAATCACTTGAAAATGCGTTTTCTAAGCGAATTACGTGTTTTTAAGGTGTTTTGCAGTAACTTCTATAGTTGAAATCGGCACGCTAGCTGCGCTGGCGAGTGCACCACGGATGCCTCTAAAACCTTGTATTCACTAAAAATCAGTGTATTTTGTGTTATTGTAGCATAAATAACCTAGTTCCATCGAAACTACAGGTAGAATATGATTCCAAAGATACATGCAAAATCGTCGTTTCAGACCATGAAACGCTCAAATATGATGTAAAAACTGTTTCTCAAAACATGTCTCCAAATCACTTGAAAACACGTTTTCTAAGCGAATTACGTGTTTTTAAGGTGTTTTGCAGTAACTTCTATAGTTCAAATCGGCACTCTAGCTGCGCTGGCGAGTGCACCACGGAGTGCCTCCAAAACCTTGTATTCACTAAAAATCAATGTATTTTGTGTTATTATTGCATAAATAACCTAGTTCCATCGAAACTACAGGTAGAATATGATTCCAAAGATACATGCAAAATCGTCGTTTCAGACCGTGAAACGCTCAAATATGATGTAAAAACTGTTTCTCAAAACATGTCTCCAAATCACTTGAAAACACGTTTTCTAAGCGAATTACGTGTTTTTAAGGTGTTTTGCAGTAACTTCTATAGTTCAAATCGGCACTCTAGCTGCGCTGGCGAGTGCACCACGGAGTACCTCTAAAAGTTGTACTTAAAGAAATTCACTGTATTTTGTCATATTGTATCCTAAACAACAAAATTCCATCGAAAGTACCAGTAAAATATGTGTCCAAATGCTACACACAAATCGTTCGTATCAGACCGTGAAACGCTCAAATATGATGTAAAAACTGTTTCTCAAAACATGTCTCCAAATCACTTGAAAATACGTTTTCTAAGCGAATTACGTGTTTTTAAGGTGTTTTGCAGTAACTTCTATAGTTCAAATCGGCACTCTAGCTGCTCTGGCGAGTGCACCACGGAGTGCCTCCAAAACCTTGTATTCACTAAAAATCAATGTATTTTGTGTTATTATTGCATAAATAACCTAGTTCCATCGAAACTACAGGTAGAATATGATTCCAAAGATACATGCAAAATCGTCGTTTCAGACCGTGAAACGCTCAAATATGATGTAAAAACTGTTTCTCAAAACATGTCTCCAAATCACTTGAAAATGCGTTTTCTAAGCGAATTACGTGTTTTTAAGGTGTTTTGCAGTAATTTTATAGTTCAAATCGGTACTCTAGCTGCGCTGGCGAGTGCACCACGGAGTGCCTCCAAAAGGTTGTATTCACTAAAAATCAGTGTATTTTGTCTTATTGTACCCTAAATAACCTAGTTCCATCGAAACTACAGGTAGAATATGTTTCGTAAGATACATGCAAAATCGTCGTTTCAGACCGTGAAACGCTCAAATATGATGTAAAAACTGTTTCTCAAAACATGTCTCCAAATCACTTGAAAATGCGTTTTCTAAGCGAATTACGTGTTTTTAAGGTGTTTTGCAGTAACTTCTATAGTTCAATTCGGTACTCTAGCTGCGCTGGCGAGTGCACCACGGAGTGCCTCCAAAAGATTGTATTCACTAAAAAACAGTGTATTTTGTCTTATTGTACCCTAAATAACCTAGTTCCATCGAAACTACAGGTAGAATATGTTTCGTAAGATACATGCAAAATCGTCGTTTCAGACCGTGAAACGCTCAAATATGATGTAAAAACTGTTTCTCAAAACATGTCTCCAAATCACTTGAAAATACGTTTTCTAAGCGAATTACGTGTTTTTAAGGTGTTTTGCAGTAACTTCTATAGTTCAAATCGGCACTCTAGCTGCGCTGGCGAGTGCACCACGGAGTGCCTCCAAAACCTTGTATTCACTAAAAATCAATGTATTTTGTGTTATTATTGCATAAATAACCTAGTTCCATCGAAACTACAGGTAGAATATGATTCCAAAGATACATGCAAAATCGTCGTTTCAGACCGTGAAACGCTCAAATATGATGTAAAAACTGTTTCTCAAAACATGTCTCCAAATCACTTGAAAATGCGTTTTCTAAGCGAATTACGTGTTTTTAAGGTGTTTTGCAGTAATTTTATAGTTCAAATCGGTACTCTAGCTGCGCTGGCGAGTGCACCACGGAGTGCCTCCAAAAGGTTGTATTCACTAAAAATCAGTGTATTTTGTCTTATTGTACCCTAAATAACCTAGTTCCATCGAAACTACAGGTAGAATATGTTTCGTAAGATACATGCAAAATCGTCGTTTCAGACCGTGAAACGCTCAAATATGATGTAAAAACTGTTTCTCAAAACATGTCTCCAAATCACTTGAAAATGCGTTTTCTAAGCGAATTACGTGTTTTTAAGGTGTTTTGCAGTAACTTCTATAGTTCAATTCGGTACTCTAGCTGCGCTGGCGAGTGCACCACGGAGTGCCTCCAAAAGATTGTATTCACTAAAAAACAGTGTATTTTGTCTTATTGTACCCTAAATAACCTAGTTCCATCGAAACTACAGGTAGAATATGTTTCGTAAGATACATGCAAAATCGTCGTTTCAGACCGTGAAACGCTCAAATATGATGTAAAAACTGTTTCTCAAAACATGTCTCCAAATCACTTGAAAATGCGTTTTCTAAGCGAATTACGTGTTTTTAAGGTGTTTTGCAGTAACATCTATAGTTCAAATCGGCACTCTAGCTGCGCTGGCAAGTGCACCACGGAATGCCTCCAAAACCTTATATTCACTAAAAATCAATGTAGTTTGTGTTATTATAGCATAAATAACCTAGTTCCATCGAAACTACAGGTAGAATATGATTCCAAAGATACATGCAAAATCGTCGTTTCAGACCGTGAAACGCTCAAATATGATGTAAAAACTGTTTCTCAAAACATGTCTCCAAATCACTTGAAAATGCGTTTTCTAAGCGAATTACGTGTTTTTAAGGTGTTTTGCAGTAACTTCTATAGTTGAAATCGGCACGCTAGCTGCGCTGGCGAGTGCACCACGGATGCCTCTAAAACCTTGTATTCACTAAAAATCAGTGTATTTTGTGTTATTGTAGCATAAATAACCTAGTTCCATCGAAACTACAGGTAGAATATGATTCCAAAGATACATGCAAAATCGTCGTTTCAGACCGTGAAACGCTCAAATATGATGTAATAACTGTTTCTTAAAACATGTCTCCAAATCACTTGAAAATGCGTTTTCTAAGCGAATTACGTGTTTTTAAGGTGTTTTGCAGTAACTTCTATAGTTGAAATCGGCACTCTAGCTGCGCTGGCGAGTGCACCACGGATGCCTCCAAAACCTTGTATTCACTAAAAATCAGTGTATTTTGTGTTATTGTAGCATAAATAACCTAGTTCCATCGAAACTACAGGTAGAATATGATTCCAAAGATACATGCAAAATCGTCGTTTCAGACCATGAAACGCTCAAATATGATGTAAAAACTGTTTCTCAAAACAAGTCTCCAAATCACTTGAAAATGCGTTTTCTAAGCGAATTACGTGTTTTTAAGGTATTTTGCAGTATCTTCTATAGTTGAAATCGGCACTCTAGCTGCGCTGGCGAGTGCACCACGGATGCCTCCAAAACTTTGTATTCACTAAAAATCAGTGTATTTTGTGTTATTGTAGCATAAATAACCTAGTTCCATCGAAACTACAGGTAGAATATGATTCCAAAGATACATGCAAAATCGTCGTTTCAGACCATGAAACGCTCAAATATGATGTAAAAACTGTTTCTCAAAACATGTCTCCAAATCACTTGAAAATACGTTTTCTAAGCGAATTACGTGTTTTTAAGGTGTTTTGCAGTAACTTCTATAGTTCAAATCGGCACTCTAGCTGCGCTGGCGAGTGCACCACGGAGTGCCTCCAAAACCTTGTATTCACTAAAAATCAATGTATTTTGTGTTATTATTGCATAAATAACCTAGTTCCATCGAAACTACAGGTAGAATATGATTCCAAAGATACATGCAAAATCGTCGTTTCAGACCGTGAAACGCTCAAATATGATGTAAAAACTGTTTCTCAAAACATGTCTCCAAATCACTTGAAAATGCGTTTTCTAAGCGAATTACGTGTTTTTAAGGTGTTTTGCAGTAACTTCTATAGTTCAAATCGGTACTCTAGCTGCGCTGGCGAGTGCACCACGGAGTGCCTCCAAAAGGTTGTATTCACTAAAAAACAGTGTATTTTGTCTTATTGTACCCTAAATAACCTAGTTCCATCGAAACTACAGGTAGAATATGTTTCGGATGATACATTCAAAATCGTCGTTTCAGACCGTGAAACGCTCAAATATGATGTAAAAACTGTTCCTCAAAACATGTCTCCAAATCACTTGAAAATGCGTTTTCTAAGCGAATTACGTGTTTTTAAGGTGTTTTGCAGTAACATCTATAGTTCAAATCGGCACTCTAGCTGCGCTGGCGAGTGCACCACGGAGTGCCTCCAAAACCTTGTATTCACTAAAAATCAATGTAGTTTGTGTTATTATAGCATAAATAACCTAGTTCCATCGAAACTACAGGTAGAATATGATTCCAAAGATACATGCAAAATCGTCGTTTCAGACCGTGAAACGCTCAAATATGATGTAAAAACTGTTTCTCAAAACGTGTCTCCAAATCACTTGAAAATGCGTTTTCTAAGCGAATTACGTGTTTTTAAGGTGTTTTGCAGTAACTTCTATAGTTGAAATCGGCACTCTAGCTGCGCTGGCGAGTGCACCACGGATGCCTCTAAAACCTTGTATTCACTAAAATCAGTGTATTTTGTGTTATTGTAGCATAAATAACCTAGTTCCATCGAAACTACAGGTAGAATATGATTCCAAAGATACATGCAAAATCGTCGTTTCAGACCATGAAACGCTCAAATATGATGTAAAAACTGTTTCTCAAAACATGTCTCCAAATCACTTGAAAACACGTTTTCTAAGCGAATTACGTGTTTTTAAGGTGTTTTGCAGTAACTTCTATAGTTCAAATCGGCACTCTAGCTGCGCTGGCGAGTGCACCACGGAATGCCTCCAAAACCTTGTATTCACTAAAAATCAATGTATTTTGTGTTATTATTGCATAAATAACCTAGTTCCATCGAAACTACAGGTAGAATATGATTCCAAAGATACATGCAAAATCGTCGTTTCAGACCGTGAAACGCTCAAATATGATGTAAAAACTGTTTCTCAAAACTTGTCTCCAAATCACTTGAAAATGCGTTTTCTAAGCGAATTACGTGTTTTTAAGGTGTTTTGCAGTAACTTCTATAGTTCAAATCGGTACTCTAGCTGCGCTGGCGAGTGCACCACGGAGTGCCTCCAAAAGGTTGTATTCACTAAAAAACAGTGTATTTTGTCTTATTGTACCCTAAATAACCTAGTTCCATCGAAACTACAGGTAGAATATGTTTCGGATGATACATGCAAAATCGTCGTTTCAGACCGTGAAACGCTCAAATATGATGTAAAAACTGTTTCTCAAAACATGTCTCCAAATCACTTGAAAATGCGTTTTCTAAGCGAATTACGTGTTTTTAAGGTGTTTTGCAGTAACATCTATAGTTCAAATCGGCACTCTAGCTGCGCTGGCGAGTGCACCACGGAGTGCCTCCAAAACCTTGTATTCACTAAAAATCAATGTAGTTTGTGTTATTATAGCATAAATAACCTAGTTCCATCGAAACTACAGGTAGAATATGATTCCAAAGATACATGCAAAATCGTCGTTTCAGACCGTGAAACGCTCAAATATGATGTAAAAACTGTTTCTCAAAACATGTCTCCAAATCACTTGAAAATGCGTTTTCTAAGCGAATTACGTGTTTTAAGGTGTTTTGCAGTAACTTCTATAGTTGAAATCGGCACTCTAGCTGCGCTGGCGAGTGCACCACGGATGCCTCTAAAACCTTGTATTCACTAAAAATCAGTGTATTTTGTGTTATTGTAGCATAAATAACCTAGTTCCATCGAAACTACAGGTAGAATATGATTCCAAAGATACATGCAAAATCGTCGTTTCAGACCATGAAACGCTCAAATATGATGTAAAAACTGTTTCTCAAAACATGTCTCCAAATCACTTGAAAACACGTTTTCTAAGCGAATTACGTGTTTTTAAGGTGTTTTGCAGTAACTTCTATAGTTCAAATCGGCACTCTAGCTGCGCTGGCGAGTGCACCACGGAGTGCCTCCAAAACCTTGTATTCACTAAAAATCAATGTATTTTGTGTTATTATTGCATAAATAACCTAGTTCCATCGAAACTACAGGTAGAATATGATTCCAAAGATACATGCAAAATCGTCGTTTCAGACCGTGAAACGCTCAAATATGATGTAAAAACTGTTTCTCAAAACATGTCTCCAAATCACTTGAAAATGCGTTTTCTAAGCGAATTACGTGTTTTTAAGGTGTTTTGCAGTAACTTCTATAGTTCAAATCGGTACTCTAGCTGCGCTGGCGAGTGCACCACGGAGTGCCTCCAAAAGGTTGTATTCACTAAAAAACAGTGTATTTTGTCTTATTGTACCCTAAATAACCTAGTTCCATCGAAACTACAGGTAGAATATGTTTCGGATGATACATGCAAAATCGTCGTTTCAGACCGTGAAACGCTCAAATATGATGTAAAAACTGTTTCTCAAAACATGTCTCCAAATCACTTGAAAATGCGTTTTCTAAGCGAATTACGTGTTTTTAAGGTGTTTTGCAGTAACATCTATAGTTCAAATCGGCACTCTAGCTGCGCTGGCGAGTGCACCACGGAGTGCCTCCAAAACCTTGTATTCACTAAAAATCAATGTAGTTTGTGTTATTATAGCATAAATAACCTAGTTCCATCGAAACTACAGGTAGAATATGACTCCAAAGATACATGCAAAATCGTCGTTTCAGACCGTGAAACGCTCAAATATGATGTAAAAACTGTTTCTCAAAACATGTCTCCAAATCACTTGAAAATGCGTTTTCTAAGCGAATTACGTGTTTTTAAGGTGTTTTGCAGTAACTTCTATAGTTGAAATCGGCACTCTAGCTGCGCTGGCGAGTGCACCACGGATGCCTCTAAAACCTTGTATTCACTAAAAATCAGTGTATTTTGTGTTATTGTAGCATAAATAACCTAGTTCCATCGAAACTACAGGTAGAATATGATTCCAAAGATACATGCAAAATCGTCGTTTCAGACCATGAAACGCTCAAATATGATGTAAAAACTGTTTCTCAAAACATGTCTCCAAATCACTTGAAAACACGTTTTCTAAGCGAATTACGTGTTTTTAAGGTGTTTTGCAGTAACTTCTATAGTTCAAATCGGCACTCTAGCTGCGCTGGCGAGTGCACCACGGAGTGCCTCCAAAACCTTGTATTCACTAAAAATCAATGTATTTTGTGTTATTATTGCATAAATAACCTAGTTCCATCGAAACTACAGGTAGAATATGATTCCAAAGATAAATGCAAAATCGTCGTTTCAGACCGTGAAACGCTCAAATATGATGTAAAAACTGTTTCTCAAAACATGTCTCCAAATCACTTGAAAATGCGTTTTCTAAGCGAATTACGTGTTTTTAAGGTGTTTTGCAGTAACTTCTATAGTTCAAATCGGTACTCTAGCTGCGCTGGCGAGTGCACCACGGAGTGCCTCCAAAAGGTTGTATTCACTGAAAAACAGTGTATTTTGTCTTATTGTACCCTAAATAACCTAGTTCCATCGAAACTACAGGTAGAATATGTTTCGGATGATACATGCAAAATCGTCGTTTCAGACCGTGAAACGCTCAAATATGATGTAAAAACTGTTTCTCAAAACATGTCTCCAAATCACTTGAAAATGCGTTTTCTAAGCGAATTACGTGCTTTTAAGGTGTTTTGCAGTAACATCTATAGTTCAAATCGGCACTCTAGCTGCGCTGGCGAGTGCACCACGGAGTGCCTCCAAAACCTTGTATTCACTAAAAATCAATGTAGTTTGTGTTATTATAGCATAAATAACCTAGTTCCATCGAAACTACAGGTAGAATATGATTCCAAAGATACATGCAAAATCGTCGTTTCAGACCGTGAAACGCTCAAATATGATGTAAAAACTGTTTCTCAAAACATGTCTCCAAATCACTTGAAAATGCGTTTTCTAAGCGAATTACGTGTTTTTAAGGTGTTTTGCAGTAACTTCTATAGTTGAAATCGGCACTCTAGCTGCGCTGGCGAGTGCACCACGGATGCCTCTAAAACCTTGTATTCACTAAAAATCAGTGTATTTTGTGTTATTGTAGCATAAATAACCTAGTTCCATCGAAACTACAGGTAGAATATGATTCCAAAGATACATGCAAAATCGTCGTTTCAGACCATGAAACGCTCAAATATGATGTAAAAACTGTTTCTCAAAACATGTCTCCAAATCACTTGAAAACACGTTTTCTAAGCGAATTACGTGTTTTTAAGGTGTTTTGCAGTAACTTCTATAGTTCAAATCGGCACTCTAGCTGCGCTGGCGAGTGCACCACGGAGTGCCTCCAAAACCTTGTATTCACTAAAAATCAATGTATTTTGTGTTATTATTGCATAAATAACCTAGTTCCATCGAAACTACAGGTAGAATATGATTCCAAAGATACATGCAAAATCGTCGTTTCAGACCGTGAAACGCTCAAATATGATGTAAAAACTGTTTCTTAAAACATGTCTCCAAATCACTTGAAAATGCGTTTTCTAAGCGAATTACGTGTTTTTAAGGTGATTTGCAGTAACATCTATAGTTCAAATCGGCACTCTAGCTGCGCTGGCGAGTGCACCACGGAGTGCCTCCAAAACCTTGTATTCACTAAAAATCAATGTAGTTTGTGTTATTATAGCATAAATAACCTAGTTCCATCGAAACTACAGGTAGAATATGATTCCAAAGATACATGCAAAATCGTCGTTTCAGACCGTGAAACGCTCAAATATGATGTAAAAACTGTTTCTCAAAACATGTCTCCAAATCACTTGAAAATGCGTTTTCTAAGCGAATTACGTGTTTTTAAGGTGTTTTGCAGTAACTTCTATACTTGAAATCGGCACTCTAGCTGCGCTGGCGAGTGCACCACGGATGCCTCTAAAACCTTGTATTCACTAAAAATCAGTGTATTTTGTGTTATTGTAGCATAAATAACCTAGTTCCATCGAAACTACAGGTAGAATATGATTCCAAAGATACATGCAAAATCGTCGTTTCAGACCATGAAACGCTCAAATATGATGTAAAAACTGTTTCTCAAAACATGTCTCCAAATCACTTGAAAACACGTTTTCTAAGCGAATTACGTGTTTTTAAGGTGTTTTGCAGTAACTTCTATAGTTCAAATCGGCACTCTAGCTGCGCTGGCGAGTGCACCACGGAGTGCCTCCAAAACCTTGTATTCACTAAAAATCAATGTATTTTGTGTTATTATTGCATAAATAACCTAGTTCCATCGAAACTACAGGTAGAATATGATTCCAAAGATACATGCAAAATCGTCGTTTCAGACCATGAAACGCTCAAATATGATGTAAAAACTGTTTCTTAAAACATGTCTCCAAATCACTTGAAAATGCGTTTTCTAAGCGAATTACGTGTTTTTAAGGTGATTTGCAGTAACATCTATAGTTCAAATCGGCACTCTAGCTGCGCTGGCGAGTGCACCACGGAGTGCCTCCAAAACCTTGTATTCACTAAAAATCAATGTAGTTTGTGTTATTATAGCATAAATAACCTAGTTCCATCGAAACTACAGGTAGAATATGATTCCAAAGATACATGCAAAATCGTCGTTTCAGACCGTGAAACGCTCAAATATGATGTAAAAACTGTTTCTCAAAACATGTCTCCAAATCACTTGAAAATGCGTTTTCTAAGCGAATTACGTGTTTTTAAGGTGTTTTGCAGTAACTTCTATACTTGAAATCGGCACTCTAGCTGCGCTGGCGAGTGCACCACGGATGCCTCTAAAACCTTGTATTCACTAAAAATCAGTGTATTTTGTGTTATTGTAGCATAAATAACCTAGTTCCATCGAAACTACAGGTAGAATATGATTCCAAAGATACATGCAAAATCGTCGTTTCAGACCATGAAACGCTCAAATATGATGTAAAAACTGTTTCTCAAAACATGTCTCCAAATCACTTGAAAACACGTTTTCTAAGCGAATTACGTGTTTTTAAGGTGTTTTGCAGTAACTTCTATAGTTCAAATCGGCACTCTAGCTGCGCTGGCGAGTGCACCACGGAGTGCCTCCAAAACCTTGTATTCACTAAAAATCAATGTATTTTGTGTTATTATTGCATAAATAACCTAGTTCCATCGAAACTACAGGTAGAATATGATTCCAAAGATACATGCAAAATCGTCGTTTCAGACCGTGAAACGCTCAAATATGATGTAAAAACTGTTTCTCAAAACATGTCTCCAAATCACTTGAAAATGCGTTTTCTAAGCGAATTACGTGTTTTTAAGGTGTTTTGCAGTAACTTCTATAGTTCAAATCGGTACTCTAGCTGCGCTGGCGAGTGCACCACGGAGTGCCTCCAAAAGGTTGTATTCACTAAAAAACAGTGTATTTTGTCTTATTGTACCCTAAATAACCTAGTTCCATCGAAACTACAGGTAGAATATGTTTCGGATGATACATTCAAAATCGTCGTTTCAGACCGTGAAACGCTCAAATATGATGTAAAAACTGTTCCTCAAAACATGTCTCCAAATCACTTGAAAATGCGTTTTCTAAGCGAATTACGTGTTTTTAAGGTGTTTTGCAGTAACATCTATAGTTCAAATCGGCACTCTAGCTGCGCTGGCGAGTGCACCACGGAGTGCCTCCAAAACCTTGTATTCACTAAAAATCAATGTAGTTTGTGTTATTATAGCATAAATAACCTAGTTCCATCGAAACTACAGGTAGAATATGATTCCAAAGATACATGCAAAATCGTCGTTTCAGACCGTGAAACGCTCAAATATGATGTAAAAACTGTTTCTCAAAACGTGTCTCCAAATCACTTGAAAATGCGTTTTCTAAGCGAATTACGTGTTTTTAAGGTGTTTTGCAGTAACTTCTATAGTTGAAATCGGCACTCTAGCTGCGCTGGCGAGTGCACCACGGATGCCTCTAAAACCTTGTATTCACTAAAATCAGTGTATTTTGTGTTATTGTAGCATAAATAACCTAGTTCCATCGAAACTACAGGTAGAATATGATTCCAAAGATACATGCAAAATCGTCGTTTCAGACCATGAAACGCTCAAATATGATGTAAAAACTGTTTCTCAAAACATGTCTCCAAATCACTTGAAAACACGTTTTCTAAGCGAATTACGTGTTTTTAAGGTGTTTTGCAGTAACTTCTATAGTTCAAATCGGCACTCTAGCTGCGCTGGCGAGTGCACCACGGAATGCCTCCAAAACCTTGTATTCACTAAAAATCAATGTATTTTGTGTTATTATTGCATAAATAACCTAGTTCCATCGAAACTACAGGTAGAATATGATTCCAAAGATACATGCAAAATCGTCGTTTCAGACCGTGAAACGCTCAAATATGATGTAAAAACTGTTTCTCAAAACGTGTCTCCAAATCACTTGAAAATGCGTTTTCTAAGCGAATTACGTGTTTTTAAGGTGTTTTGCAGTAACTTCTATAGTTGAAATCGGCACTCTAGCTGCGCTGGGCGAGTGCACCACGGATGCCTCTAAAACCTTGTATTCACTAAAATCAGTGTATTTGTGTTATTGTAGCATAAATAACCTAGTTCCATCGAAACTACAGGTAGAATATGATTCCAAAGATACATGCAAAATCGTCGTTTCAGACCATGAAACGCTCAAATATGATGTAAAAACTGTTTCTCAAAACATGTCTCCAAATCACTTGAAAATGCGTTTTCTAAGCGAATTACGTGTTTTTAAGGTGTTTTGCAGTAACATCTATAGTTCAAATCGGCACTCTAGCTGCGCTGGCGAGTGCACCACGGAGTGCCTCCAAAACCTTGTATTCACTAAAAATCAATGTAGTTTGTGTTATTATAGCATAAATAACCTAGTTCCATCGAAACTACAGGTAGAATATGATTCCAAAGATACATGCAAAATCGTCGTTTCAGACCGTGAAACGCTCAAATATGATGTAAAAACTGTTTCTCAAAACATGTCTCCAAATCACTTGAAAATGCGTTTTCTAAGCGAATTACGTGTTTTAAGGTGTTTTGCAGTAACTTCTATAGTTGAAATCGGCACTCTAGCTGCGCTGGCGAGTGCACCACGGATGCCTCTAAAACCTTGTATTCACTAAAAATCAGTGTATTTTGTGTTATTGTAGCATAAATAACCTAGTTCCATCGAAACTACAGGTAGAATATGATTCCAAAGATACATGCAAAATCGTCGTTTCAGACCATGAAACGCTCAAATATGATGTAAAAACTGTTTCTCAAAACATGTCTCCAAATCACTTGAAAACACGTTTTCTAAGCGAATTACGTGTTTTTAAGGTGTTTTGCAGTAACTTCTATAGTTCAAATCGGCACTCTAGCTGCGCTGGCGAGTGCACCACGGAGTGCCTCCAAAACCTTGTATTCACTAAAAATCAATGTATTTTGTGTTATTATTGCATAAATAACCTAGTTCCATCGAAACTACAGGTAGAATATGATTCCAAAGATACATGCAAAATCGTCGTTTCAGACCGTGAAACGCTCAAATATGATGTAAAAACTGTTTCTCAAAACATGTCTCCAAATCACTTGAAAATGCGTTTTCTAAGCGAATTACGTGTTTTTAAGGTGTTTTGCAGTAACTTCTATAGTTCAAATCGGTACTCTAGCTGCGCTGGCGAGTGCACCACGGAGTGCCTCCAAAAGGTTGTATTCACTAAAAAACAGTGTATTTTGTCTTATTGTACCCTAAATAACCTAGTTCCATCGAAACTACAGGTAGAATATGTTTCGGATGATACATGCAAAATCGTCGTTTCAGACCGTGAAACGCTCAAATATGATGTAAAAACTGTTTCTCAAAACATGTCTCCAAATCACTTGAAAATGCGTTTTCTAAGCGAATTACGTGTTTTTAAGGTGTTTTGCAGTAACATCTATAGTTCAAATCGGCACTCTAGCTGCGCTGGCGAGTGCACCACGGAGTGCCTCCAAAACCTTGTATTCACTAAAAATCAATGTAGTTTGTGTTATTATAGCATAAATAACCTAGTTCCATCGAAACTACAGGTAGAATATGACTCCAAAGATACATGCAAAATCGTCGTTTCAGACCGTGAAACGCTCAAATATGATGTAAAAACTGTTTCTCAAAACATGTCTCCAAATCACTTGAAAATGCGTTTTCTAAGCGAATTACGTGTTTTTAAGGTGTTTTGCAGTAACTTCTATAGTTGAAATCGGCACTCTAGCTGCGCTGGCGAGTGCACCACGGATGCCTCTAAAACCTTGTATTCACTAAAAATCAGTGTATTTTGTGTTATTGTAGCATAAATAACCTAGTTCCATCGAAACTACAGGTAGAATATGATTCCAAAGATACATGCAAAATCGTCGTTTCAGACCATGAAACGCTCAAATATGATGTAAAAACTGTTTCTCAAAACATGTCTCCAAATCACTTGAAAACACGTTTTCTAAGCGAATTACGTGTTTTTAAGGTGTTTTGCAGTAACTTCTATAGTTCAAATCGGCACTCTAGCTGCGCTGGCGAGTGCACCACGGAGTGCCTCCAAAACCTTGTATTCACTAAAAATCAATGTATTTTGTGTTATTATTGCATAAATAACCTAGTTCCATCGAAACTACAGGTAGAATATGATTCCAAAGATAAATGCAAAATCGTCGTTTCAGACCGTGAAACGCTCAAATATGATGTAAAAACTGTTTCTCAAAACATGTCTCCAAATCACTTGAAAATGCGTTTTCTAAGCGAATTACGTGTTTTTAAGGTGTTTTGCAGTAACTTCTATAGTTCAAATCGGTACTCTAGCTGCGCTGGCGAGTGCACCACGGAGTGCCTCCAAAAGGTTGTATTCACTGAAAAACAGTGTATTTTGTCTTATTGTACCCTAAATAACCTAGTTCCATCGAAACTACAGGTAGAATATGTTTCGGATGATACATGCAAAATCGTCGTTTCAGACCGTGAAACGCTCAAATATGATGTAAAAACTGTTTCTCAAAACATGTCTCCAAATCACTTGAAAATGCGTTTTCTAAGCGAATTACGTGCTTTTAAGGTGTTTTGCAGTAACATCTATAGTTCAAATCGGCACTCTAGCTGCGCTGGCGAGTGCACCACGGAGTGCCTCCAAAACCTTGTATTCACTAAAAATCAATGTAGTTTGTGTTATTATAGCATAAATAACCTAGTTCCATCGAAACTACAGGTAGAATATGATTCCAAAGATACATGCAAAATCGTCGTTTCAGACCGTGAAACGCTCAAATATGATGTAAAAACTGTTTCTCAAAACATGTCTCCAAATCACTTGAAAATGCGTTTTCTAAGCGAATTACGTGTTTTTAAGGTGTTTTGCAGTAACTTCTATAGTTGAAATCGGCACTCTAGCTGCGCTGGCGAGTGCACCACGGATGCCTCTAAAACCTTGTATTCACTAAAAATCAGTGTATTTTGTGTTATTGTAGCATAAATAACCTAGTTCCATCGAAACTACAGGTAGAATATGATTCCAAAGATACATGCAAAATCGTCGTTTCAGACCATGAAACGCTCAAATATGATGTAAAAACTGTTTCTCAAAACATGTCTCCAAATCACTTGAAAACACGTTTTCTAAGCGAATTACGTGTTTTTAAGGTGTTTTGCAGTAACTTCTATAGTTCAAATCGGCACTCTAGCTGCGCTGGCGAGTGCACCACGGAGTGCCTCCAAAACCTTGTATTCACTAAAAATCAATGTATTTTGTGTTATTATTGCATAAATAACCTAGTTCCATCGAAACTACAGGTAGAATATGATTCCAAAGATACATGCAAAATCGTCGTTTCAGACCGTGAAACGCTCAAATATGATGTAAAAACTGTTTCTTAAAACATGTCTCCAAATCACTTGAAAATGCGTTTTCTAAGCGAATTACGTGTTTTTAAGGTGATTTGCAGTAACATCTATAGTTCAAATCGGCACTCTAGCTGCGCTGGCGAGTGCACCACGGAGTGCCTCCAAAACCTTGTATTCACTAAAAATCAATGTAGTTTGTGTTATTATAGCATAAATAACCTAGTTCCATCGAAACTACAGGTAGAATATGATTCCAAAGATACATGCAAAATCGTCGTTTCAGACCGTGAAACGCTCAAATATGATGTAAAAACTGTTTCTCAAAACATGTCTCCAAATCACTTGAAAATGCGTTTTCTAAGCGAATTACGTGTTTTTAAGGTGTTTTGCAGTAACTTCTATACTTGAAATCGGCACTCTAGCTGCGCTGGCGAGTGCACCACGGATGCCTCTAAAACCTTGTATTCACTAAAAATCAGTGTATTTTGTGTTATTGTAGCATAAATAACCTAGTTCCATCGAAACTACAGGTAGAATATGATTCCAAAGATACATGCAAAATCGTCGTTTCAGACCATGAAACGCTCAAATATGATGTAAAAACTGTTTCTCAAAACATGTCTCCAAATCACTTGAAAACACGTTTTCTAAGCGAATTACGTGTTTTTAAGGTGTTTTGCAGTAACTTCTATAGTTCAAATCGGCACTCTAGCTGCGCTGGCGAGTGCACCACGGAGTGCCTCCAAAACCTTGTATTCACTAAAAATCAATGTATTTTGTGTTATTATTGCATAAATAACCTAGTTCCATCGAAACTACAGGTAGAATATGATTCCAAAGATACATGCAAAATCGTCGTTTCAGACCGTGAAACGCTCAAATATGATGTAAAAACTGTTTCTTAAAACATGTCTCCAAATCACTTGAAAATGCGTTTTCTAAGCGAATTACGTGTTTTTAAGGTGATTTGCAGTAACATCTATAGTTCAAATCGGCACTCTAGCTGCGCTGGCGAGTGCACCACGGAGTGCCTCCAAAACCTTGTATTCACTAAAAATCAATGTAGTTTGTGTTATTATAGCATAAATAACCTAGTTCCATCGAAACTACAGGTAGAATATGATTCCAAAGATACATGCAAAATCGTCGTTTCAGACCGTGAAACGCTCAAATATGATGTAAAAACTGTTTCTCAAAACATGTCTCCAAATCACTTGAAAATGCGTTTTCTAAGCGAATTACGTGTTTTTAAGGTGTTTTGCAGTAACTTCTATACTTGAAATCGGCACTCTAGCTGCGCTGGCGAGTGCACCACGGATGCCTCTAAAACCTTGTATTCACTAAAAATCAGTGTATTTTGTGTTATTGTAGCATAAATAACCTAGTTCCATCGAAACTACAGGTAGAATATGATTCCAAAGATACATGCAAAATCGTCGTTTCAGACCATGAAACGCTCAAATATGATGTAAAAACTGTTTCTCAAAACATGTCTCCAAATCACTTGAAAACACGTTTTCTAAGCGAATTACGTGTTTTTAATGTGTTTTGCAGTAACTTCTATAGTTCAAATCGGCACTCTAGCTGCGCTGGCGAGTGCACCACGGAGTGCCTCCAAAACCTTGTATTCACTAAAAATCAATGTATTTTGTGTTATTATTGCATAAATAACCTAGTTCCATCGAAACTACAGGTAGAATATGATTCCAAAGATACATGCAAAATCGTCGTTTCAGACCGTGAAACGCTCAAATATGATGTAAAAACTGTTTCTCAAAACATGTCTCCAAATCACTTGAAAATGCGTTTTCTAAGCGAATTACGTGTTTTTAAGGTGTTTTGCAGTAACTTCTATAGTTCAAATCGGTACTCTAGCTGCGCTGGCGAGTGCACCACGGAGTGCCTCCAAAAGGTTGTATTCACTAAAAAACAGTGTATTTTGTCTTATTGTACCCTAAATAACCTAGTTCCATCGAAACTACAGGTAGAATATGTTTCGGATGATACATGCAAAATCGTCGTTTCAGACCGTGAAACGCTAAAATATGATGTAAAAACTGTTTCTCAAAACATGTCTCCAAATCACTTGAAAATGCGTTTTCTAAGCGAATTACGTGTTTTTAAGGTGTTTTGCAGTAACATCTATAGTTCAAATCGGCACTCTAGCTGCGCTGGCGAGTGCACCACGGAGTTCCTCCAAAACCTTGTATTCACTAAAAATCAATGTAGTTTGTGTTATTATAGCATAAATAACCTAGTTCCATCGAAACTACAGGTAGAATATGATTCCAAAGATACATGCAAAATCGTCGTTTCAGACCGTGAAACGCTCAAATATGATGTAAAAACTGTTTCTCAAAACATGTCTCCAAATCACTTGAAAATGCGTTTTCTAAGCGAATTACGTGTTTTTAAGGTGTTTTGCAGTAACTTCTATAGTTGAAATCGGCACTCTAGCTGCGCTGGCGAGTGCACCACGGATGCCTCTAAAACCTTGAATTCACTAAAAATCAGTGTATTTTGTGTTATTGTAGCATAAATAACCTAGTTCCATCGAAACTACAGGTAGAATATGATTCCAAAGATACATGCAAAATCGTCGTTTCAGACCATGAAACGCTCAAATATGATGTAAAAACTGTTTCTCAAAACATGTCTCCAAATCACTTGAAAACACGTTTTCTAAGCGAATTACGTGTTTTTAAGGTGTTTTGCAGTAACTTCTATAGTTCAAATCGGCACTCTAGCTGCGCTGGCGAGTGCACCACGGAGTGCCTCCAAAACCTTGTATTCACTAAAAATCAATGTATTTTGTGTTATTATTGCATAAATAACCTAGTTCCATCGAAACTACAGGTAGAATATGATTCCAAAGATACATGCAAAATCGTCGTTTCAGACCGTGAAACGCTCAAATATGATGTAAAAACTGTTTCTCAAAACATGTCTCCAAATCACTTGAAAATGCGTTTTCTAAGCGAATTACGTGTTTTTAAGGTGTTTTGCAGTAACTTCTATAGTTCAAATCGGTACTCTAGCTGCGCTGGCGAGTGCACCACGGAGTGCCTCCAAAAGGTTGTATTCACTGAAAAACAGTGTATTTTGTCTTATTGTACCCTAAATAACCTAGTTCCATCGAAACTACAGGTAGAATATGTTTCGGATGATACATGCAAAATCGTCGTTTCAGACCGTGAAACGCTCAAATATGATGTAAAAACTGTTTCTCAAAACATGTCTCCAAATCACTTGAAAATGCGTTTTCTAAGCGAATTACGTGTTTTTAAGGTGTTTTGCAGTAACATCTATAGTTCAAATCGGCACTCTAGTTGCGCTGGCGAGTGCACCACGGAGTGCCTCCAAAACCTTGTATTCACTAAAAATCAATGTAGTTTGTGTTATTATAGCATAAATAACCTAGTTCCATCGAAACTACAGGTAGAATATGATTCCAAAGATACATGCAAAATCGTCGTTTCAGACCGTGAAACGCTCAAATATGATGTAAAAACTGTTCCTCAAAACATGTCTCCAAATCACTTGAAAATGCGTTTTCTAAGCGAATTACGTGTTTTTAAGGTGTTTTGCAGTAACTTCTATAGTTGAAATCGGCACTCTAGCTGCGCTGGCGAGTGCACCACGGATGCCTCTAAAACCTTGAATTCACTAAAAATCAGTGTATTTTGTGTTATTGTAGCATAAATAACCTAGTTCCATCGAAACTACAGGTAGAATATGATTCCAAAGATACATGCAAAATCGTCGTTTCAGACCATGAAACGCTCAAATATGATGTAAAAACTGTTTCTCAAAACATGTCTCCAAATCACTTGAAAATGCGTTTTCTAAGCGAATTACGTGTTTTTAAGGTGATTTGCAGTAACATCTATAGTTCAAATCGGCACTCTAGCTGCGCTGGCGAGTGCACCACGGAGTGCCTCCAAAACCTTGTATTCACTAAAAATCAATGTAGTTTGTGTTATTATAGCATAAATAACCTAGTTCCATCGAAACTACAGGTAGAATATGATTCCAAAGATACATGCAAAATCGTCGTTTCAGACCGTGAAACGCTCAAATATGATGTAAAAACTGTTTCTCAAAACATGTCTCCAAATCACTTGAAAATGCGTTTTCTAAGCGAATTACGTGTTTTTAAGGTGTTTTGCAGTAACTTCTATACTTGAAATCGGCACTCTAGCTGCGCTGGCGAGTGCACCACGGATGCCTCTAAAACCTTGTATTCACTAAAAATCAGTGTATTTTGTGTTATTGTAGCATAAATAACCTAGTTCCATCGAAACTACAGGTAGAATATGATTCCAAAGATACATGCAAAATCGTCGTTTCAGACCATGAAACGCTCAAATATGATGTAAAAACTGTTTCTCAAAACATGTCTCCAAATCACTTGAAAACACGTTTTCTAAGCGAATTACGTGTTTTTAATGTGTTTTGCAGTAACTTCTATAGTTCAAATCGGCACTCTAGCTGCGCTGGCGAGTGCACCACGGAGTGCCTCCAAAACCTTGTATTCACTAAAAATCAATGTATTTTGTGTTATTATTGCATAAATAACCTAGTTCCATCGAAACTACAGGTAGAATATGATTCCAAAGATACATGCAAAATCGTCGTTTCAGACCGTGAAACGCTCAAATATGATGTAAAAACTGTTTCTCAAAACATGTCTCCAAATCACTTGAAAATGCGTTTTCTAAGCGAATTACGTGTTTTTAAGGTGTTTTGCAGTAACTTCTATAGTTCAAATCGGTACTCTAGCTGCGCTGGCGAGTGCACCACGGAGTGCCTCCAAAAGGTTGTATTCACTAAAAAACAGTGTATTTTGTCTTATTGTACCCTAAATAACCTAGTTCCATCGAAACTACAGGTAGAATATGTTTCGGATGATACATGCAAAATCGTCGTTTCAGACCGTGAAACGCTAAAATATGATGTAAAAACTGTTTCTCAAAACATGTCTCCAAATCACTTGAAAATGCGTTTTCTAAGCGAATTACGTGTTTTTAAGGTGTTTTGCAGTAACATCTATAGTTCAAATCGGCACTCTAGCTGCGCTGGCGAGTGCACCACGGAGTTCCTCCAAAACCTTGTATTCACTAAAAATCAATGTAGTTTGTGTTATTATAGCATAAATAACCTAGTTCCATCGAAACTACAGGTAGAATATGATTCCAAAGATACATGCAAAATCGTCGTTTCAGACCGTGAAACGCTCAAATATGATGTAAAAACTGTTTCTCAAAACATGTCTCCAAATCACTTGAAAATGCGTTTTCTAAGCGAATTACGTGTTTTTAAGGTGTTTTGCAGTAACTTCTATAGTTGAAATCGGCACTCTAGCTGCGCTGGCGAGTGCACCACGGATGCCTCTAAAACCTTGAATTCACTAAAAATCAGTGTATTTTGTGTTATTGTAGCATAAATAACCTAGTTCCATCGAAACTACAGGTAGAATATGATTCCAAAGATACATGCAAAATCGTCGTTTCAGACCATGAAACGCTCAAATATGATGTAAAAACTGTTTCTCAAAACATGTCTCCAAATCACTTGAAAACACGTTTTCTAAGCGAATTACGTGTTTTTAAGGTGTTTTGCAGTAACTTCTATAGTTCAAATCGGCACTCTAGCTGCGCTGGCGAGTGCACCACGGAGTGCCTCCAAAACCTTGTATTCACTAAAAATCAATGTATTTTGTGTTATTATTGCATAAATAACCTAGTTCCATCGAAACTACAGGTAGAATATGATTCCAAAGATACATGCAAAATCGTCGTTTCAGACCGTGAAACGCTCAAATATGATGTAAAAACTGTTTCTCAAAACATGTCTCCAAATCACTTGAAAATGCGTTTTCTAAGCGAATTACGTGTTTTTAAGGTGTTTTGCAGTAACTTCTATAGTTCAAATCGGTACTCTAGCTGCGCTGGCGAGTGCACCACGGAGTGCCTCCAAAAGGTTGTATTCACTGAAAAACAGTGTATTTTGTCTTATTGTACCCTAAATAACCTAGTTCCATCGAAACTACAGGTAGAATATGTTTCGGATGATACATGCAAAATCGTCGTTTCAGACCGTGAAACGCTCAAATATGATGTAAAAACTGTTTCTCAAAACATGTCTCCAAATCACTTGAAAATGCGTTTTCTAAGCGAATTACGTGTTTTTAAGGTGTTTTGCAGTAACATCTATAGTTCAAATCGGCACTCTAGTTGCGCTGGCGAGTGCACCACGGAGTGCCTCCAAAACCTTGTATTCACTAAAAATCAATGTAGTTTGTGTTATTATAGCATAAATAACCTAGTTCCATCGAAACTACAGGTAGAATATGATTCCAAAGATACATGCAAAATCGTCGTTTCAGACCGTGAAACGCTCAAATATGATGTAAAAACTGTTCCTCAAAACATGTCTCCAAATCACTTGAAAATGCGTTTTCTAAGCGAATTACGTGTTTTTAAGGTGTTTTGCAGTAACTTCTATAGTTGAAATCGGCACTCTAGCTGCGCTGGCGAGTGCACCACGGATGCCTCTAAAACCTTGAATTCACTAAAAATCAGTGTATTTTGTGTTATTGTAGCATAAATAACCTAGTTCCATCGAAACTACAGGTAGAATATGATTCCAAAGATACATGCAAAATCGTCGTTTCAGACCATGAAACGCTCAAATATGATGTAAAAACTGTTTCTCAAAACATGTCTCCAAATCACTTGAAAACACGTTTTCTAAGCGAATTACGTGTTTTTAAGGTGTTTTGCAGTAACTTCTATAGTTCAAATCGGCACTCTAGCTGCGCTGGCGAGTGCACCACGGAGTGCCTCCAAAACCTTGTATTCACTAAAAATCAATGTATTTTGTGTTATTATTGCATAAATAACCTAGTTCCATCGAAACTACAGGTAGAATATGATTCCAAAGATACATGCAAAATCGTCGTTTCAGACCGTGAAACGCTCAAATATGATGTAAAAACTGTTTCTCAAAACATGTCTCCAAATCACTTGAAAATGCGTTTTCTAAGCGAATTACGTGTTTTTAAGGTGTTTTGCAGTAACTTCTATAGTTCAAATCGGTACTCTAGCTGCGCTGGCGAGTGCACCACGGAGTGCCTCCAAAAGGTTGTATTCACTGAAAAACAGTGTATTTTGTCTTATTGTACCCTAAATAACCTAGTTCCATCGAAACTACAGGTAGAATATGTTTCGGATGATACATGCAAAATCGTCGTTTCAGACCGTGAAACGCTCAAATATGATGTAAAAACTGTTTCTCAAAACATGTCTCCAAATCACTTGAAAATGCGTTTTCTAAGCGAATTACGTGCTTTTAAGGCGTTTGGCAGTAACATCTATAGTTCAAATCGGCACTCTAGCTGCGCTGGCGAGTGCACCACGGAGTGCCTCCAAAACCTTGTATTCACTAAAAATCAATGTAGTTTGTGTTATTATAGCATAAATAACCTAGTTCCATCGAAACTACAGGTAGAATATGATTCCAAAGATACATGCAAAATCGTCGTTTTAGACCGTGAAACGCTCAAATATGATGTAAAAACTGTTTCTCAAAACATGTCTCCAAATCACTTGAAAATGCGTTTTCTAAGCGAATTACGTGTTTTTAAGGTGTTTTGCAGTAACTTCTATAGTTGAAATCGGCACTCTAGCTGCGCTGGCGAGTGCACCACGGATGCCTCTAAAACCTTGTATTCACTAAAAATCAGTGTATTTTGTGTTATTGTAGCATAAATAACCTAGTTCCATCGAAACTACAGGTAGAATATGATTCCAAAGATACATGCAAAATCGTCGTTTCAGACCATGAAACGCTCAAATATGATGTAAAAACTGTTTCTCAAAACATGTCTCCAAATCACTTGAAAACACGTTTTCTAAGCGAATTACGTGTTTTTAAGGTGTTTTGCAGTAACTTCTATAGTTCAAATCGGCACTCTAGCTGCGCTGGCGAGTGCACCACGGAGTGCCTCCAGAACCTTGTATTCACTAAAAATCAATGTATTTTGTGTTATTATTGCATAAATAACCTAGTTCCATCGAAACTACAGGTAGAATATGATTCCAAAGATACATGCAAAATCGTCGTTTCAGACCGTGAAACGCTCAAATATGATGTAAAAACTGTTTCTCAAAACATGTCTCCAAATCACTTGAAAATGCGTTTTCTAAGCGAATTACGTGTTTTTAAGGTGTTTTGCAGTAACTTCTATAGTTCAAATCGGTACTCTAGCTGCGCTGGCGAGTGCACCACGGAGTGCCTCCAAAAGGTTGTATTCACTAAAAAACAGTGTATTTTGTCTTATTGTACCCTAAATAACCTAGTTCCATCGAAACTACAGGTAGAATATGTTTCGGATGATACATGCAAAATCGTCGTTTCAGACCGTGAAACGCTCAAATATGATGTAAAAACTGTTTCTCAAAACATGTCTCCAAATCACTTGAAAATGCGTTTTCTAAGCGAATTACGTGTTTTTAAGGTGTTTTGCAGTAACATCTATAGTTCAAATCGGCACTCTAGTTGCGCTGGCGAGTGCACCACGGAGTGCCTCCAAAACCTTGTATTCACTAAAAATCAATGTAGTTTGTGTTATTATAGCATAAATAACCTAGTTCCATCGAAACTACAGGTAGAATATGATTCCAAAGATACATGCAAAATCGTCGTTTCAGACCGTGAAACGCTCAAATATGATGTAAAAACTGTTTCTCAAAACATGTCTCCAAATCACTTGAAAATGCGTTTTCTAAGCGAATTACGTGTTTTTAAGGTGTTTTGCAGTAACTTCTATAGTTGAAATCGGCACTCTAGCTGCGCTGGCGAGTGCACCACGGATGCCTCTAAAACCTTGAATTCACTAAAAATCAGTGTATTTTGTGTTATTGTAGCATAAATAACCTAGTTCCATCGAAACTACAGGTAGAATATGATTCCAAAGATACATGCAAAATCGTCGTTTCAGACCATGAAACGCTCAAATATGATGTAAAAACTGTTTCTCAAAACATGTCTCCAAATCACTTGAAAACACGTTTTCTAAGCGAATTACGTGTTTTTAAGGTGTTTTGCAGTAACTTCTATAGTTCAAATCGGCCCTCTAGCTGCGCTGGCGAGTGCACCACGGAGTGCCTCCAAAACCTTGTATTCACTAAAAATCAATGTATTTTGTGTTATTATTGCATAAATAACCTAGTTCCATCGAAACTACAGGTAGAATATGATTCCAAAGATACATGCAAAATCGTCGTTTCAGACCGTGAAACGCTCAAATATGATGTAAAAACTGTTTCTCAAAACATGTCTCCAAATCACTTGAAAATGCGTTTTCTAAGCGAATTACGTGTTTTTAAGGTGTTTTGCAGTAACTTCTATAGTTCAAATCGGTACTCTAGCTGCGCTGGCGAGTGCACCACGGAGTGCCTCCGAAAGGTTGTATTCACTGAAAAACAGTGTATTTTGTCTTATTGTACCCTAAATAACCTAGTTCCATCGAAACTACAGGTAGAATATGTTTCGGATGATACATGCAAAATCGTCGTTTCAGACCGTGAAACGCTCAAATATGATGTAAAAACTGTTTCTCAAAACATGTCTCCAAATCACTTGAAAATGCGTTTTCTAAGCGAATTACGTGCTTTTAAGGCGTTTTGCAGTAACATCTATAGTTCAAATCGGCACTCTAGCTGCGCTGGCGAGTGCACCACGGAGTGCCTCCAAAACCTTGTATTCACTAAAAATCAATGTAGTTTGTGTTATTATAGCATAAATAACCTAGTTCCATCGAAACTACAGGTAGAATATGATTCCAAAGATACATGCAAAATCGTCGTTTCAGACCGTGAAACGCTCAAATATGATGTAAAAACTGTTTCTCAAAACATGTCTCCAAATCACTTGAAAATGCGTTTTCTAAGCGAATTACGTGTTTTTAAGGTGTTTTGCAGTAACTTCTATAGTTGAAATCGGCACTCTAGCTGCGCTGGCGAGTGCACCACGGATGCCTCTAAAACCTTGTATTCACTAAAAATCAGTGTATTTTGTGTTATTGTAGCATAAATAACCTAGTTCCATCGAAACTACAGGTAGAATATGATTCCAAAGATACATGCAAAATCGTCGTTTCAGACCATGAAACGCTCAAATATGATGTAAAAACTGTTTCTCAAAACATGCCTCCAAATCACTTGAAAACACGTTTTCTAAGCGAATTACGTGTTTTTAAGGTGTTTTGCAGTAACTTCTATAGTTCAAATCGGCACTCTAGCTGCGCTGGCGAGTGCACCACGGAGTGCCTCCAAAACCTTGTACTCACTAAAAATCAATGTATTTTGTGTTATTATTGCATAAATAACCTAGTTCCATCGAAACTACAGGTAGAATATGATTCCAAAGATACATGCAAAATCGTCGTTTCAGACCGTGAAACGCTCAAATATGATGTAAAAACTGTTTCTCAAAACATGTCTCCAAATCACTTGAAAATGCGTTTTCTAAGCGAATTACGTGTTTTTAAGGTGTTTTGCAGTAACATCTATAGTTCAAATCGGCACTCTAGCTGCGCTGGCGAGTGCACCACGGAGTGCCTCCAAAACCTTGTATTCACTAAAAATCAATGTAGTTTGTGTTATTATAGCATAAATAACCTAGTTCCATCGAAACTACAGGTAGAATATGATTCCAAAGATACATGCAAAATCGTCGTTTCAGACCGTGAAACGCTCAAATATGATGTAAAAACTGTTTCTCAAAACATGTCTCCAAATCACTTGAAAATGCGTTTTCTAAGCGAATTACGTGTTTTTAAGGTGTTTTGCAGTAACTTCTATAGTTGAAATCGGCACTCTAGCTGCGCTGGCGAGTGCACCACGGATGCCTCTAAAACCTTGAATTCACTAAAAATCAGTGTATTTTGTGTTATTGTAGCATAAATAACCTAGTTCCATCGAAACTACAGGTAGATTATGATTCCAAAGATACATGCAAAATCGTCGTTTCAGACCGTGAAACGCTCAAATATGATGTAAAAACTGTTTCTCAAAACATGTCTCCAAATCACTTGAAAATGCGTTTTCTAAGCGAATTACGTGTTTTTAAGGTGTTTTGCAGTAACTTCTATAGTTCAAATCGGTACTCTAGCTGCGCTGGCGAGTGCACCACGGAGTGCCTCCAAAAGGTTGTATTCACTAAAAAACAGTGTATTTTGTCTTATTGTACCCTAAATAACCTAGTTCCATCGAAACTACAGGTAGAATATGTTTCGGATGATACATGCAAAATCGTCGTTTCAGACCGTGAAACGCTCAAATATGATGTAAAAACTGTTTCTCAAAACATGTCTCCAAATCACTTGAAAATGCGTTTTCTAAGCGAATTACGTGTTTTTAAGGTGTTTTGCAGTAACATCTATAGTTCAAATCGGCACTCTAGCTGCGCTGGCGAGTGCACCACGGAGTGCCTCCAAAACCTTGTATTCACTAAAAATCAATGTAGTTTGTGTTATTATAGCATAAATAACCTAGTTCCATCGAAACTACAGGTAGAATATGATTCCAAAGATACATGCAAAATCGTCGTTTCAGACCGTGAAACGCTCAAATATGATGTAAAAACTGTTTCTCAAAACATGTCTCCAAATCACTTGAAAATGCGTTTTCTAAGCGAATTACGTGTTTTTAAGGTGTTTTGCAGTAACTTCTATAGTTGAAATCGGCACTCTAGCTGCGCTGGCGAGTGCACCACGGATGCCTCTAAAACCTTGTATTCACTAAAAATCAGTGTATTTTGTGTTATTGTAGCATAAATAACCTAGTTCCATCGAAACTACAGGTAGAATATGATTCCAAAGATACATGCAAAATCGTCGTTTCAGACCATGAAACGCTCAAATATGATGTAAAAACTGTTTCTCAAAACATGTCTCCAAATCACTTGAAAACACGTTTTCTAAGCGAATTACGTGTTTTTAAGGTGTTTTGCAGTAACTTCTATAGTTCAAATCGGCACTCTAGCTGCGCTGGCGAGTGCACCACGGAGTGCCTCCAAAACCTTGTATTCACTAAAAATCAATGTATTTTGTGTTATTATTGCATAAATAACCTAGTTCCATCGAAACTACAGGTAGAATATGATTCCAAAGATACATGCAAAATCATCGTTTCAGACCGTGAAACGCTCAAATATGATGTAAAAACTGTTTCTCAAAACATGTCTCCAAATCACTTGAAAATGCGTTTTCTAAGCGAATTACGTGTTTTTAAGGTGTTTTGCAGTAACTTCTATAGTTCAAATCAGCACTCTAGCTGCGCTGGCGAGTGCACCACGGAGTGCCTCCAAAACCTTGTATTCACTAAAAATCAATGTATTTTGTGTTATTGTAGCATAAATAACCTAGTTCCATCGAAATTACAGGTAGAATATGATTCCAAAGATACATGCAAAATCGCCGTTTCAGACCGTGAAACGCTCAAATATGATGTAAAAACTGTTTCTCAAAACATGTCTCCAAATCACTTGAAAATGCGTTTTCTAAGCGAATTAAGTGTTTTTAAGGTGTTTTGCAGTAACATCTATAGTTCAAATCGGCACTCTAGTTGCGCTGGCGAGTGCACCACGGAGTGCCTCCAAAACCTTGTATTCACTAAAAATCAATGTAGTTTGTGTTATTATAGCATAAATAACCTAGTTCCATCGAAACTACAGGTAGAATATGATTCCAAAGATACATGCAAAATCGTCGTTTCAGACCGTGAAACGCTCAAATATGATGTAAAAACTGTTTCTCAAAACATGTCTCCAAATCACTTGAAAATGCGTTTTCTAAGCGAATTACGTGTTTTTAAGGTGTTTTGCAGTAACTTCTATAGTTGAAATCGGCACTCTAGCTGCGCTGGCGAGTGCACCACGGATGCCTCTAAAACCTTGTATTCACTAAAAATCAGTGTATTTTGTGTTATTGTAGCATAAATAAACTAGTTCCATCGAAACTACAGGTAGAATATGATTCCAAAGATACATGCAAAATCGTCGTTTCAGACCGTGAAACGCTCAAATATGATGTAAAAACTGTTTCTCAAAACATGTCTCCAAATCACTTGAAAACACGTTTTCTAAGCGAATTACGTGTTTTTAAGGTGTTTTGCAGTAACTTCTATAGTTGAAATCGGCACTCTAGCTGCGCTGGCGAGTGCACCACGGATGCCTCTAAAACCTTGAATTCACTAAAAATCAGTGTATTTTGTGTTATTGTAGCATAAATAACCTAGTTCCATCGAAACTACAGGTAGAATATGATTCCAAAGATACATGCAAAATCGTCGTTTCAGACCGTGAAACGCTCAAATATGATGTAAAAACTGTTTCTCAAAACATGTCTCCAAATCACTTGAAAATGCGTTTTCTAAGCGAATTACGTGTTTTTAAGGTGTTTTGCAGTAACTTCTATAGTTCAAATCGGTACTCTAGCTGCGCTGGCGAGTGCACCACGGAGTGCCTCCAAAAGGTTGTATTCACTAAAAAACAGTGTATTTTGTCTTATTGTACCCTAAATAACCTAGTTCCATCGAAACTACAGGTAGAATATGTTTCGGATGATACATGCAAAATCGTCGTTTCAGACCGTGAAACGCTCAAATATGATGTAAAAACTGTTTCTCAAAACATGTCTCCAAATCACTTGAAAATGCGTTTTCTAAGCGAATTACGTGTTTTTAAGGTGTTTTGCAGTAACATCTATAGTTCAAATCGGCACTCTAGCTGCGCTGGCGAGTGCACCACGGAGTGCCTCCAAAACCTTGTATTCACTAAAAATCAATGTAGTTTGTGTTATTATAGCATAAATAACCTAGTTCCATCGAAACTACAGGTAGAATATGATTCCAAAGATACATGCAAAATCGTCGTTTCAGACCGTGAAACGCTCAAATATGATGTAAAAACTGTTTCTCAAAACATGTCTCCAAATCACTTGAAAATGCGTTTTCTAAGCGAATTACGTGTTTTTAAGGTGTTTTGCAGTAACTTCTATAGTTGAAATCGGCACTCTAGCTGCGCTGGCGAGTGCACCACGGATGCCTCTAAAACCTTGTATTCACTAAAAATCAGTGTATTTTGTGTTATTGTAGCATAAATAACCTAGTTCCATCGAAACTACAGGTAGAATATGATTCCAAAGATACATGCAAAATCGTCGTTTCAGACCATGAAACGCTCAAATATGATGTAAAAACTGTTTCTCAAAACATGTCTCCAAATCACTTGAAAACACGTTTTCTAAGCGAATTACGTGTTTTTAAGGTGTTTTGCAGTAACTTCTATAGTTCAAATCGGCACTCTAGCTGCGCTGGCGAGTGCACCACGGAGTGCCTCCAAAACCTTGTATTCACTAAAAATCAATGTATTTTGTGTTATTATTGCATAAATAACCTAGTTCCATCGAAACTACAGGTAGAATATGATTCCAAAGATACATGCAAAATCATCGTTTCAGACCGTGAAACGCTCAAATATGATGTAAAAACTGTTTCTCAAAACATGTCTCCAAATCACTTGAAAATGCGTTTTCTAAGCGAATTACGTGTTTTTAAGGTGTTTTGCAGTAACTTCTATAGTTCAAATCAGCACTCTAGCTGCGCTGGCGAGTGCACCACGGAGTGCCTCCAAAACCTTGTATTCACTAAAAATCAATGTATTTTGTGTTATTGTAGCATAAATAACCTAGTTCCATCGAAATTACAGGTAGAATATGATTCCAAAGATACATGCAAAATCGCCGTTTCAGACCGTGAAACGCTCAAATATGATGTAAAAACTGTTTCTCAAAACATGTCTCCAAATCACTTGAAAATGCGTTTTCTAAGCGAATTAAGTGTTTTTAAGGTGTTTTGCAGTAACATCTATAGTTCAAATCGGCACTCTAGTTGCGCTGGCGAGTGCACCACGGAGTGCCTCCAAAACCTTGTATTCACTAAAAATCAATGTAGTTTGTGTTATTATAGCATAAATAACCTAGTTCCATCGAAACTACAGGTAGAATATGATTCCAAAGATACATGCAAAATCGTCGTTTCAGACCGTGAAACGCTCAAATATGATGTAAAAACTGTTTCTCAAAACATGTCTCCAAATCACTTGAAAATGCGTTTTCTAAGCGAATTACGTGTTTTTAAGGTGTTTTGCAGTAACTTCTATAGTTGAAATCGGCACTCTAGCTGCGCTGGCGAGTGCACCACGGATGCCTCTAAAACCTTGTATTCACTAAAAATCAGTGTATTTTGTGTTATTGTAGCATAAATAAACTAGTTCCATCGAAACTACAGGTAGAATATGATTCCAAAGATACATGCAAAATCGTCGTTTCAGACCGTGAAACGCTCAAATATGATGTAAAAACTGTTTCTCAAAACATGTCTCCAAATCACTTGAAAACACGTTTTCTAAGCGAATTACGTGTTTTTAAGGTGTTTTGCAGTAACTTCTATAGTTCAAATCGGCACTCTAGCTGCGCTGGCGAGTGCACCACGGAGTACCTCTAAAAGTTGTACTTAAAGAAATTCACTGTATTTTGTCATATTGTATCCTAAACAACAAAATTCCATCGAAAGTACCAGTAAAATATGTGTCCAAATGCTACACACAAATCGTTCGTATCAGACCGTGAAACGCTCAAATATGATGTAAAAACTGTTTCTCAAAACATGTCTCCAAATCACTTAAAAATACGTTTTCTAAGCGAATTACGTGTTTTTAAGGTGTTTTGCAGTAACTTCTATAGTTCAAATCGGCACTCTAGCTGCGCTGGCGAGTGCACCACGGAGTGCCTCCAAAACCTTGTATTCACTAAAAATCAATGTATTTTGTGTTATTATTGCATAAATAACCTAGTTCCATCGAAACTACAGGTAGAATATGATTCCAAAGATACATGCAAAATCGTCGTTTCAGACCGTGAAACGCTCAAATATGATGTAAAAACTGTTTCTCAAAACATGTCTCCAAATCACTTGAAAATGCGTTTTCTAAGCGAATTACGTGTTTTTAAGGTGTTTTGCAGTAACATCTATAGTTCAAATCGGTACTCTAGCTGCGCTGGCGAGTGCACCACGGAGTGCCTCCAAAAGGTTGTATTCACTAAAAATCAGTGTATTTTGTCTTATTGTACCCTAAATAACCTAGTTCCATCGAAACTACAGGTAGAATATGTTTCGTAAGATAAATGCAAAATCGTCGTTTCAGACCGTGAAACCTCAAATATGATGTAAAAACTGTTTCTCAAAACATGTCTCCAAATCACTTGAAAATGCGTTTTCTAAGCGAATTACGTGTTTTTAAGGTGTTTTGCAGTAACTTCTATAGTTCAAATCGGTACTCTAGCTGCGCTGGCGAGTGCACCACGGAGTGCCTCCAAAAGGTTGTATTCACTAAAAAACAGTGTATTTTGTCTTATTGTACCCTAAATAACCTAGTTCCATCGAAACTACAGGTAGAATATGTTTCGTAAGATACATGCAAAATCGTCGTTTCAGACCGTGAAACGCTTAAATATGATGTAAAAACTGTTTCTCAAAACATGTCTCCAAATCACTTGAAAATGCGTTTTCTAAGCGAATTACGTGTTTTTAAGGTGTTTTGCAGTAACATCTATAGTTCAAATCGGCACTCTAGCTGCGCTGGCAAGTGCACCACGGAATGCCTCCAAAACCTTATATTCACTAAAAATCAATGTAGTTTGTGTTATTATAGCATAAATAACCTAGTTCCATCGAAACTACAGGTAGAATATGATTCCAAAGATACATGCAAAATCGTCGTTTCAGACCGTGAAACGCTCAAATATGATGTAATAACTGTTTCTTAAAACATGTCTCCAAATCACTTGAAAATGCGTTTTCTAAGCGAATTACGTGTTTTTAAGGTGTTTTGCAGTAACTTCTATAGTTGAAATCGGCACTCTAGCTGCGCTGGCGAGTGCACCACGGATGCCTCCAAAACCTTGTATTCACTAAAAATCAGTGTATTTTGTGTTATTGTAGCATAAATAACCTAGTTCCATCGAAACTACAGGTAGAATATGATTCCAAAGATACATGCAAAATCGTCGTTTCAGACCATGAAACGCTCAAATATGATGTAAAAACTGTTTCTCAAAACAAGTCTCCAAATCACTTGAAAATGCGTTTTCTAAGCGAATTACGTGTTTTTAAGGTATTTTGCAGTATCTTCTATAGTTGAAATCGGCACTCTAGCTGCGCTGGCGAGTGCACCACGGATGCCTCCAAAACTTTGTATTCACTAAAAATCAGTGTATTTTGTGTTATTGTAGCATAAATAACCTAGTTCCATCGAAACTACAGGTAGAATATGATTCCAAAGATACATGCAAAATCGTCGTTTCAGACCATGAAACGCTCAAATATGATGTAAAAACTGTTTCTCAAAACATGTCTCCAAATCACTTGAAAATACGTTTTCTAAGAGAATTACGTGTTTTTAAGGTGTTTTGCAGTAACTTCTATAGTTCAAATCGGCACTCTAGCTGCGCTGGCGAGTGCACCACGGAGTGCCTCCAAAAGGTTGTATTCACTAAAAAACAGTGTATTTTGTCTTATTGTACCCTAAATAACCTAGTTCCATCGAAACTACAGGTAGAATATGTTTCGGATGATACATGCAAAATCGTCGTTTCAGACCGTGAAACGCCCAAATATGATGTAAAAACTGTTTCTCAAAACATGTCTCCAAATCACTTGAAAATACGTTTTCTAAGTGAATTACGTGTTTTTAAGGTGTTTTGCAGTAACTTCTATAGTTCAAATCGGCACTCTAGCTGCGCTGGCGAGTGCACCACGGAGTGCCTCCAAAACCTTGTATTCAATAAAAATCAATGTATTTTGTGTTATTATTGCATAAATAACCTAGTTCCATCGAAACTACAGGTAGAATATGATTCCAAAGATACATGCAAAATCGTCGTTTCAGACCGTGAAACGCTCAAATATGATGTAAAAACTGTTTCTCAAAACATGTCTCCAAATCACTTGAAAATGCGTTTTCTAAGCGAATTACGTGTTTTTAAGGTGTTTTGCAGTAACTTCTATAGTTCAAATCGGTACTCTAGCTGCGCTGGCGAGTGCACCACGGAGTGCCTCTAAAAGGTTGTATTCACTAAAAATCAGTGTATTTTGTCTTATTGTACCCTAAATAACCTAGTTCCATCGAAACTACAGGTAGAATATGTTTCGTAAGATAAATGCAAAATCGTCGTTTCAGACCGTGAAACCTCAAATATGATGTAAAAACTGTTTCTCAAAACATGTCTCCAAATCACTTGAAAATGCGTTTTCTAAGCGAATTACGTGTTTTTAAGGTGTTTTGCAGTAACTTCTATAGTTCAAATCGGTACTCTAGCTGCGCTGGCGAGTGCACCACGGAGTGCCTCCAAAAGGTTGTATTCACTAAAAAACAGTGTATTTTGTCTTATTGTACCCTAAATAACCTAGTTCCATCGAAACTACAGGTAGAATATGTTTCGTAAGATACATGCAAAATCGTCGTTTCAGACCGTGAAACGCTTAAATATGATGTAAAAACTGTTTCTCAAAACATGTCTCCAAATCACTTGAAAATGCGTCTTCTAAGCGAATTACGTGTTTTTAAGGTGTTTTGCAGTAACATCTATAGTTCAAATCGGCACTCTAGCTGCGCTGGCAAGTGCACCACGGAATGCCTCCAAAACCTTATATTCACTAAAAATCAATGTAGTTTGTGTTATTATAGCATAAATAACCTAGTTCCATCGAAACTACAGGTAGAATATGATTCCAAAGATACATGCAAAATCGTCGTTTCAGACCGTGAAACGCTCAAATATGATGTAATAACTGTTTCTTAAAACATGTCTCCAAATCACTTGAAAATGCGTTTTCTAAGCGAATTACGTGTTTTTAAGGTGTTTTGCAGTAACTTCTATAGTTGAAATCGGCACTCTAGCTGCGCTGGCGAGTGCACCACGGATGCCTCCAAAACCTTGTATTCACTAAAAATCAGTGTATTTTGTGTTATTGTAGCATAAATAACCTAGTTCCATCGAAACTACAGGTAGAATATGATTCCAAAGATACATGCAAAATCGTCGTTTCAGACCATGAAACGCTCAAATATGATGTAAAAACTGTTTCTCAAAACAAGTCTCCAAATCACTTGAAAATGCGTTTTCTAAGCGAATTACGTGTTTTTAAGGTATTTTGCAGTATCTTCTATAGTTGAAATCGGCACTCTAGCTGCGCTGGCGAGTGCACCACGGATGCCTCCAAAACTTTGTATTCACTAAAAATCAGTGTATTTTGTGTTATTGTAGCATAAATAACCTAGTTCCATCGAAACTACAGGTAGAATATGATTCCAAAGATACATGCAAAATCGTCGTTTCAGACCATGAAACGCTCAAATATGATGTAAAAACTGTTTCTCAAAACATGTCTCCAAATCACTTGAAAATACGTTTTCTAAGAGAATTACGTGTTTTTAAGGTGTTTTGCAGTAACTTCTATAGTTCAAATCGGCACTCTAGCTGCGCTGGCGAGTGCACCACGGAGTGCCTCCAAAAGGTTGTATTCACTAAAAAACAGTGTATTTTGTCTTATTGTACCCTAAATAACCTAGTTCCATCGAAACTACAGGTAGAATATGTTTCGGATGATACATGCAAAATCGTCGTTTCAGACCGTGAAACGCCCAAATATGATGTAAAAACTGTTTCTCAAAACATGTCTCCAAATCACTTGAAAATACGTTTTCTAAGCGAATTACGTGTTTTTAAGGTGTTTTGCAGTAACTTCTATAGTTCAAATCGGCACTCTAGCTGCGCTGGCGAGTGCACCACGGAGTGCCTCCAAAACCTTGTATTCAATAAAAATCAATGTATTTTGTGTTATTATTGCATAAATAACCTAGTTCCATCGAAACTACAGGTAGAATATGATTCCAAAGATACATGCAAAATCGTCGTTTCAGACCGTGAAACGCTCAAATATGATGTAAAAACTGTTTCTCAAAACATGTCTCCAAATCACTTGAAAATGCGTTTTCTAAGCGAATTACGTGTTTTTAAGGTGTTTTGCAGTAACTTCTATAGTTCAAATCGGTACTCTAGCTGCGCTGGCGAGTGCACCACGGAGTGCCTCCAAAAGGTTGTATTCACTAAAAATCAGTGTATTTTGTCTTATTGTACCCTAAATAACCTAGTTCCATCGAAACTACAGGTAGAATATGTTTCGTAAGATAAATGCAAAATCGTCGTTTCAGACCGTGAAACCTCAAATATGATGTAAAAACTGTTTCTCAAAACATGTCTCCAAATCACTTGAAAATGCGTTTTCTAAGCGAATTACGTGTTTTTAAGGTGTTTTGCAGTAACTTCTATAGTTCAAATCGGTACTCTAGCTGCGCTGGCGAGTGCACCACGGAGTGCCTCCAAAAGGTTGTATTCACTAAAAAACAGTGTATTTTGTCTTATTGTACCCTAAATAACCTAGTTCCATCGAAACTACAGGTAGAATATGTTTCGTAAGATACATGCAAAATCGTCGTTTCAGACCGTGAAACGCTTAAATATGATGTAAAAACTGTTTCTCAAAACATGTCTCCAAATCACTTGAAAATGCGTTTTCTAAGCGAATTACGTGTTTTTAAGGTGTTTTGCAGTAACATCTATAGTTCAAATCGGCACTCTAGCTGCGCTGGCAAGTGCACCACGGAATGCCTCCAAAACCTTATATTCACTAAAAATCAATGTAGTTTGTGTTATTATAGCATAAATAACCTAGTTCCATCAAAACTACAGGTAGAATATGATTCCAAAGATACATGCAAAATCGTCGTTTCAGACCGTGAAACGCTCAAATATGATGTAATAACTGTTTCTTAAAACATGTCTCCAAATCACTTGAAAATGCGTTTTCTAAGCGAATTACGTGTTTTTAAGGTATTTTGCAGTATCTTCTATAGTTGAAATCGGCACTCTAGCTGCGCTGGCGAGTGCACCACGGATGCCTCCAAAACTTTGTATTCACTAAAAATCAGTGTATTTTGTGTTATTGTAGCATAAATAACCTAGTTCCATCGAAACTACAGGTAGAATATGATTCCAAAGATACATGCAAAATCGTCGTTTCAGACCATGAAACGCTCAAATATGATGTAAAAACTGTTTCTCAAAACATGTCTCCAAATCACTTGAAAATACGTTTTCTAAGCGAATTACGTGTTTTTAAGGTGTTTTGCAGTAACTTCTATAGTTCAAATCGGCACTCTAGCTGCGCTGGCGAGTGCACCACGGAGTGCCTCCAAAACCTTGTATTCACTAAAAATCAATGTATTTTGTGTTATTATTGCATAAATAACCTAGTTCCAACGAAACTACAGGTAGAATATGATTCCAAAGATACATGCAAAATCGTCGTTTCAGACCGTGAAACGCTCAAATATGATGTTAAAACTGTTTCTCAAAACATGTCTCCAAATCACTTGAAAATGCGTTTTCTAAGCGAATTACGTGTTTTTAAGGTGTTTTGCAGTAACTTCTATAGTTCAAATCGGTACTCTAGCTGCGCTGGCGAGTGCACCACGGAGTGCCTCCAAAAGGTTGTATTCACTAAAAAACAGTGTATTTTGTCTTATTGTACCCTAAATAACCTAGTTCCATCGAAACTACAGGTAGAATATGTTTCGGATGATACATGCAAAATCGTCGTTTCAGACCGTGAAACGCTCAAATATGATGTAAAAACTGTTCCTCAAAACATGTCTCCAAATCACTTGAAAATGCGTTTTCTAAGCGAATTACGTGTTTTTAAGGTGTTTTGCAGTAACATCTATAGTTCAAATCGGCACTCTAGCTGCGCTGGCGAGTGCACCACGGAGTGCCTCCAAAACCTTGTATTCACTAAAAATCAATGTAGTTTGTGTTATTATAGCATAAATAACCTAGTTCCATCGAAACTACAGGTAGAATATGATTCCAAAGATACATGCAAAATCGTCGTTTCAGACCGAGAAACGCTCAAATATGATGTAAAAACTGTTTCTCAAAACATGTCTCCAAATCACTTGAAAATGCGTTTTCTAAGCGAATTACGTGTTTTTAAGGTGTTTTGCAGTAACTTCTATAGTTGAAATCGGCACTCTAGGTGCGCTGGCGAGTGCACCGCGGATGCCTCTAAAACCTTGTATTCACTAAAAATCAGTGTATTTTGTGTTATTGTAGCATAAATAACCTAGTTCCATCGAAACTACAGGTAGAATATGATTCCAAAGATACATGCAAAATCGTCGTTTCAGACCATGAAACGCTCAAATATGATGTAAAAACTGTTTCTCAGAACATGTCTCCAAATCACTTGAAAATGCGTTTTCTAAGCGAATTACGTGTTTTTAAGGTGTTTTGCAGTAACTTCTATAGTTCAAATCGGTACTCTAGCTGCGCTGGCGAGTGCACCACGGAGTGCCTCCAAAAGGTTGTATTCACTAAAAAACAGTGTATTTTGTCTTATTGTACCCTAAATAACCTAGTTCCATCGAAACTACAGGTAGAATATGTTTCGTAAGATACATGCAAAATCGTCGTTTCAGACCGTGAAACGCTCAAATATGATGTAAAAACTGTTTCTCAAAACATGTCTCCAAATCACTTGAAAATGCGTTTTCTAAGCGAATTACGTGTTTTTAAGGTGTTTTGCAGTAACTTCTATAGTTCAAATCGGCACTCTAGCTGCGCTGGCGAGTGCACCACGGAGTGCCTCCAAAACCTTGTATTCACTAAAAATCAATGTATTTTGTGTTATTATTGCATAAATAACCTAGTTCCATCGAAACTACAGGTAGAATATGATTCCAAAGATACATGCAAAATCATCGTTTCAGACCGTGAAACGCTCAAATATGATGTAAAAACTGTTTCTCAAAACATGTCTCCAAATCACTTGAAAATGCGTTTTCTAAGCGAATTACGTGTTTTTAAGGTGTTTTGCAGTAACTTCTATAGTTCAAATCAGCACTCTAGCTGCGCTGGCGAGTGCACCACGGAGTGCCTCCAAAACCTTGTATTCACTAAAAATCAATGTATTTTGTGTTATTGTAGCATAAATAACCTAGTTCCATCGAAATTACAGGTAGAATATGATTCCAAAGATACATGCAAAATCGCCGTTTCAGACCGTGAAACGCTCAAATATGATGTAAAAACTGTTTCTCAAAACATGTCTCCAAATCACTTGAAAATGCGTTTTCTAAGCGAATTAAGTGTTTTTAAGGTGTTTTGCAGTAACATCTATAGTTCAAATCGGCACTCTAGTTGCGCTGGCGAGTGCACCACGGAGTGCCTCCAAAACCTTGTATTCACTAAAAATCAATGTAGTTTGTGTTATTATAGCATAAATAACCTAGTTCCATCGAAACTACAGGTAGAATATGATTCCAAAGATACATGCAAAATCGTCGTTTCAGACCGTGAAACGCTCAAATATGATGTAAAAACTGTTTCTCAAAACATGTCTCCAAATCACTTGAAAATGCGTTTTCTAAGCGAATTACGTGTTTTTAAGGTGTTTTGCAGTAACTTCTATAGTTGAAATCGGCACTCTAGCTGCGCTGGCGAGTGCACCACGGATGCCTCTAAAACCTTGTATTCACTAAAAATCAGTGTATTTTGTGTTATTGTAGCATAAATAAACTAGTTCCATCGAAACTACAGGTAGAATATGATTCCAAAGATACATGCAAAATCGTCGTTTCAGACCGTGAAACGCTCAAATATGATGTAAAAACTGTTTCTCAAAACATGTCTCCAAATCACTTGAAAACACGTTTTCTAAGCGAATTACGTGTTTTTAAGGTGTTTTGCAGTAACTTCTATAGTTGAAATCGGCACTCTAGCTGCGCTGGCGAGTGCACCACGGATGCCTCTAAAACCTTGAATTCACTAAAAATCAGTGTATTTTGTGTTATTGTAGCATAAATAACCTAGTTCCATCGAAACTACAGGTAGAATATGATTCCAAAGATACATGCAAAATCGTCGTTTCAGACCGTGAAACGCTCAAATATGATGTAAAAACTGTTTCTCAAAACATGTCTCCAAATCACTTGAAAATGCGTTTTCTAAGCGAATTACGTGTTTTTAAGGTGTTTTGCAGTAACTTCTATAGTTCAAATCGGTACTCTAGCTGCGCTGGCGAGTGCACCACGGAGTGCCTCCAAAAGGTTGTATTCACTAAAAAACAGTGTATTTTGTCTTATTGTACCCTAAATAACCTAGTTCCATCGAAACTACAGGTAGAATATGTTTCGGATGATACATGCAAAATCGTCGTTTCAGACCGTGAAACGCTCAAATATGATGTAAAAACTGTTTCTCAAAACATGTCTCCAAATCACTTGAAAATGCGTTTTCTAAGCGAATTACGTGTTTTTAAGGTGTTTTGCAGTAACATCTATAGTTCAAATCGGCACTCTAGCTGCGCTGGCGAGTGCACCACGGAGTGCCTCCAAAACCTTGTATTCACTAAAAATCAATGTAGTTTGTGTTATTATAGCATAAATAACCTAGTTCCATCGAAACTACAGGTAGAATATGATTCCAAAGATACATGCAAAATCGTCGTTTCAGACCGTGAAACGCTCAAATATGATGTAAAAACTGTTTCTCAAAACATGTCTCCAAATCACTTGAAAATGCGTTTTCTAAGCGAATTACGTGTTTTTAAGGTGTTTTGCAGTAACTTCTATAGTTGAAATCGGCACTCTAGCTGCGCTGGCGAGTGCACCACGGATGCCTCTAAAACCTTGTATTCACTAAAAATCAGTGTATTTTGTGTTATTGTAGCATAAATAACCTAGTTCCATCGAAACTACAGGTAGAATATGATTCCAAAGATACATGCAAAATCGTCGTTTCAGACCATGAAACGCTCAAATATGATGTAAAAACTGTTTCTCAAAACATGTCTCCAAATCACTTGAAAACACGTTTTCTAAGCGAATTACGTGTTTTTAAGGTGTTTTGCAGTAACTTCTATAGTTCAAATCGGCACTCTAGCTGCGCTGGCGAGTGCACCACGGAGTGCCTCCAAAACCTTGTATTCACTAAAAATCAATGTATTTTGTGTTATTATTGCATAAATAACCTAGTTCCATCGAAACTACAGGTAGAATATGATTCCAAAGATACATGCAAAATCATCGTTTCAGACCGTGAAACGCTCAAATATGATGTAAAAACTGTTTCTCAAAACATGTCTCCAAATCACTTGAAAATGCGTTTTCTAAGCGAATTACGTGTTTTTAAGGTGTTTTGCAGTAACTTCTATAGTTCAAATCAGCACTCTAGCTGCGCTGGCGAGTGCACCACGGAGTGCCTCCAAAACCTTGTATTCACTAAAAATCAATGTATTTTGTGTTATTGTAGCATAAATAACCTAGTTCCATCGAAATTACAGGTAGAATATGATTCCAAAGATACATGCAAAATCGCCGTTTCAGACCGTGAAACGCTCAAATATGATGTAAAAACTGTTTCTCAAAACATGTCTCCAAATCACTTGAAAATGCGTTTTCTAAGCGAATTAAGTGTTTTTAAGGTGTTTTGCAGTAACATCTATAGTTCAAATCGGCACTCTAGTTGCGCTGGCGAGTGCACCACGGAGTGCCTCCAAAACCTTGTATTCACTAAAAATCAATGTAGTTTGTGTTATTATAGCATAAATAACCTAGTTCCATCGAAACTACAGGTAGAATATGATTCCAAAGATACATGCAAAATCGTCGTTTCAGACCGTGAAACGCTCAAATATGATGTAAAAACTGTTTCTCAAAACATGTCTCCAAATCACTTGAAAATGCGTTTTCTAAGCGAATTACGTGTTTTTAAGGTGTTTTGCAGTAACTTCTATAGTTGAAATCGGCACTCTAGCTGCGCTGGCGAGTGCACCACGGATGCCTCTAAAACCTTGTATTCACTAAAAATCAGTGTATTTTGTGTTATTGTAGCATAAATAAACTAGTTCCATCGAAACTACAGGTAGAATATGATTCCAAAGATACATGCAAAATCGTCGTTTCAGACCGTGAAACGCTCAAATATGATGTAAAAACTGTTTCTCAAAACATGTCTCCAAATCACTTGAAAACACGTTTTCTAAGCGAATTACGTGTTTTTAAGGTGTTTTGCAGTAACTTCTATAGTTCAAATCGGCACTCTAGCTGCGCTGGCGAGTGCACCACGGAGTACCTCTAAAAGTTGTACTTAAAGAAATTCACTGTATTTTGTCATATTGTATCCTAAACAACAAAATTCCATCGAAAGTACCAGTAAAATATGTGTCCAAATGCTACACACAAATCGTTCGTATCAGACCGTGAAACGCTCAAATATGATGTAAAAACTGTTTCTCAAAACATGTCTCCAAATCACTTAAAAATACGTTTTCTAAGCGAATTACGTGTTTTTAAGGTGTTTTGCAGTAACTTCTATAGTTCAAATCGGCACTCTAGCTGCGCTGGCGAGTGCACCACGGAGTGCCTCCAAAACCTTGTATTCACTAAAAATCAATGTATTTTGTGTTATTATTGCATAAATAACCTAGTTCCATCGAAACTACAGGTAGAATATGATTCCAAAGATACATGCAAAATCGTCGTTTCAGACCGTGAAACGCTCAAATATGATGTAAAAACTGTTTCTCAAAACATGTCTCCAAATCACTTGAAAATGCGTTTTCTAAGCGAATTACGTGTTTTTAAGGTGTTTTGCAGTAACATCTATAGTTCAAATCGGTACTCTAGCTGCGCTGGCGAGTGCACCACGGAGTGCCTCCAAAAGGTTGTATTCACTAAAAATCAGTGTATTTTGTCTTATTGTACCCTAAATAACCTAGTTCCATCGAAACTACAGGTAGAATATGTTTCGTAAGATAAATGCAAAATCGTCGTTTCAGACCGTGAAACCTCAAATATGATGTAAAAACTGTTTCTCAAAACATGTCTCCAAATCACTTGAAAATGCGTTTTCTAAGCGAATTACGTGTTTTTAAGGTGTTTTGCAGTAACTTCTATAGTTCAAATCGGTACTCTAGCTGCGCTGGCGAGTGCACCACGGAGTGCCTCCAAAAGGTTGTATTCACTAAAAAACAGTGTATTTTGTCTTATTGTACCCTAAATAACCTAGTTCCATCGAAACTACAGGTAGAATATGTTTCGTAAGATACATGCAAAATCGTCGTTTCAGACCGTGAAACGCTTAAATATGATGTAAAAACTGTTTCTCAAAACATGTCTCCAAATCACTTGAAAATGCGTTTTCTAAGCGAATTACGTGTTTTTAAGGTGTTTTGCAGTAACATCTATAGTTCAAATCGGCACTCTAGCTGCGCTGGCAAGTGCACCACGGAATGCCTCCAAAACCTTATATTCACTAAAAATCAATGTAGTTTGTGTTATTATAGCATAAATAACCTAGTTCCATCGAAACTACAGGTAGAATATGATTCCAAAGATACATGCAAAATCGTCGTTTCAGACCGTGAAACGCTCAAATATGATGTAATAACTGTTTCTTAAAACATGTCTCCAAATCACTTGAAAATGCGTTTTCTAAGCGAATTACGTGTTTTTAAGGTGTTTTGCAGTAACTTCTATAGTTGAAATCGGCACTCTAGCTGCGCTGGCGAGTGCACCACGGATGCCTCCAAAACCTTGTATTCACTAAAAATCAGTGTATTTTGTGTTATTGTAGCATAAATAACCTAGTTCCATCGAAACTACAGGTAGAATATGATTCCAAAGATACATGCAAAATCGTCGTTTCAGACCATGAAACGCTCAAATATGATGTAAAAACTGTTTCTCAAAACAAGTCTCCAAATCACTTGAAAATGCGTTTTCTAAGCGAATTACGTGTTTTTAAGGTATTTTGCAGTATCTTCTATAGTTGAAATCGGCACTCTAGCTGCGCTGGCGAGTGCACCACGGATGCCTCCAAAACTTTGTATTCACTAAAAATCAGTGTATTTTGTGTTATTGTAGCATAAATAACCTAGTTCCATCGAAACTACAGGTAGAATATGATTCCAAAGATACATGCAAAATCGTCGTTTCAGACCATGAAACGCTCAAATATGATGTAAAAACTGTTTCTCAAAACATGTCTCCAAATCACTTGAAAATACGTTTTCTAAGAGAATTACGTGTTTTTAAGGTGTTTTGCAGTAACTTCTATAGTTCAAATCGGCACTCTAGCTGCGCTGGCGAGTGCACCACGGAGTGCCTCCAAAAGGTTGTATTCACTAAAAAACAGTGTATTTTGTCTTATTGTACCCTAAATAACCTAGTTCCATCGAAACTACAGGTAGAATATGTTTCGGATGATACATGCAAAATCGTCGTTTCAGACCGTGAAACGCCCAAATATGATGTAAAAACTGTTTCTCAAAACATGTCTCCAAATCACTTGAAAATACGTTTTCTAAGTGAATTACGTGTTTTTAAGGTGTTTTGCAGTAACTTCTATAGTTCAAATCGGCACTCTAGCTGCGCTGGCGAGTGCACCACGGAGTGCCTCCAAAACCTTGTATTCAATAAAAATCAATGTATTTTGTGTTATTATTGCATAAATAACCTAGTTCCATCGAAACTACAGGTAGAATATGATTCCAAAGATACATGCAAAATCGTCGTTTCAGACCGTGAAACGCTCAAATATGATGTAAAAACTGTTTCTCAAAACATGTCTCCAAATCACTTGAAAATGCGTTTTCTAAGCGAATTACGTGTTTTTAAGGTGTTTTGCAGTAACTTCTATAGTTCAAATCGGTACTCTAGCTGCGCTGGCGAGTGCACCACGGAGTGCCTCTAAAAGGTTGTATTCACTAAAAATCAGTGTATTTTGTCTTATTGTACCCTAAATAACCTAGTTCCATCGAAACTACAGGTAGAATATGTTTCGTAAGATAAATGCAAAATCGTCGTTTCAGACCGTGAAACCTCAAATATGATGTAAAAACTGTTTCTCAAAACATGTCTCCAAATCACTTGAAAATGCGTTTTCTAAGCGAATTACGTGTTTTTAAGGTGTTTTGCAGTAACTTCTATAGTTCAAATCGGTACTCTAGCTGCGCTGGCGAGTGCACCACGGAGTGCCTCCAAAAGGTTGTATTCACTAAAAAACAGTGTATTTTGTCTTATTGTACCCTAAATAACCTAGTTCCATCGAAACTACAGGTAGAATATGTTTCGTAAGATACATGCAAAATCGTCGTTTCAGACCGTGAAACGCTTAAATATGATGTAAAAACTGTTTCTCAAAACATGTCTCCAAATCACTTGAAAATGCGTTTTCTAAGCGAATTACGTGTTTTTAAGGTGTTTTGCAGTAACATCTATAGTTCAAATCGGCACTCTAGCTGCGCTGGCAAGTGCACCACGGAATGCCTCCAAAACCTTATATTCACTAAAAATCAATGTAGTTTGTGTTATTATAGCATAAATAACCTAGTTCCATCGAAACTACAGGTAGAATATGATTCCAAAGATACATGCAAAATCGTCGTTTCAGACCGTGAAACGCTCAAATATGATGTAATAACTGTTTCTTAAAACATGTCTCCAAATCACTTGAAAATGCGTTTTCTAAGCGAATTACGTGTTTTTAAGGTGTTTTGCAGTAACTTCTATAGTTGAAATCGGCACTCTAGCTGCGCTGGCGAGTGCACCACGGATGCCTCCAAAACCTTGTATTCACTAAAAATCAGTGTATTTTGTGTTATTGTAGCATAAATAACCTAGTTCCATCGAAACTACAGGTAGAATATGATTCCAAAGATACATGCAAAATCGTCGTTTCAGACCATGAAACGCTCAAATATGATGTAAAAACTGTTTCTCAAAACAAGTCTCCAAATCACTTGAAAATGCGTTTTCTAAGCGAATTACGTGTTTTTAAGGTATTTTGCAGTAACTTCTATAGTTCAAATCGGCACTCTAGCTGCGCTGGCGAGTGCACCACGGAGTGCCTCCAAAAGGTTGTATTCACTAAAAAACAGTGTATTTTGTCTTATTGTACCCTAAATAACCTAGTTCCATCGAAACTACAGGTAGAATATGTTTCGGATGATACATGCAAAATCGTCGTTTCAGACCGTGAAACGCCCAAATATGATGTAAAAACTGTTTCTCAAAACATGTCTCCAAATCACTTGAAAATACGTTTTCTAAGCGAATTACGTGTTTTTAAGGTGTTTTGCAGTAACTTCTATAGTTCAAATCGGCACTCTAGCTGCGCTGGCGAGTGCACCACGGAGTGCCTCCAAAACCTTGTATTCAATAAAAATCAATGTATTTTGTGTTATTATTGCATAAATAACCTAGTTCCATCGAAACTACAGGTAGAATATGATTCCAAAGATACATGCAAAATCGTCGTTTCAGACCGTGAAACGCTCAAATATGATGTAAAAACTGTTTCTCAAAACATGTCTCCAAATCACTTGAAAATGCGTTTTCTAAGCGAATTACGTGTTTTTAAGGTGTTTTGCAGTAACTTCTATAGTTCAAATCGGTACTCTAGCTGCGCTGGCGAGTGCACCACGGAGTGCCTCCAAAAGGTTGTATTCACTAAAAATCAGTGTATTTTGTCTTATTGTACCCTAAATAACCTAGTTCCATCGAAACTACAGGTAGAATATGTTTCGTAAGATAAATGCAAAATCGTCGTTTCAGACCGTGAAACCTCAAATATGATGTAAAAACTGTTTCTCAAAACATGTCTCCAAATCACTTGAAAATGCGTTTTCTAAGCGAATTACGTGTTTTTAAGGTGTTTTGCAGTAACTTCTATAGTTCAAATCGGTACTCTAGCTGCGCTGGCGAGTGCACCACGGAGTGCCTCCAAAAGGTTGTATTCACTAAAAAACAGTGTATTTTGTCTTATTGTACCCTAAATAACCTAGTTCCATCGAAACTACAGGTAGAATATGTTTCGTAAGATACATGCAAAATCGTCGTTTCAGACCGTGAAACGCTTAAATATGATGTAAAAACTGTTTCTCAAAACATGTCTCCAAATCACTTGAAAATGCGTTTTCTAAGCGAATTACGTGTTTTTAAGGTGTTTTGCAGTAACATCTATAGTTCAAATCGGCACTCTAGCTGCGCTGGCAAGTGCACCACGGAATGCCTCCAAAACCTTATATTCACTAAAAATCAATGTAGTTTGTGTTATTATAGCATAAATAACCTAGTTCCATCAAAACTACAGGTAGAATATGATTCCAAAGATACATGCAAAATCGTCGTTTCAGACCGTGAAACGCTCAAATATGATGTAATAACTGTTTCTTAAAACATGTCTCCAAATCACTTGAAAATGCGTTTTCTAAGCGAATTACGTGTTTTTAAGGTATTTTGCAGTATCTTCTATAGTTGAAATCGGCACTCTAGCTGCGCTGGCGAGTGCACCACGGATGCCTCCAAAACTTTGTATTCACTAAAAATCAGTGTATTTTGTGTTATTGTAGCATAAATAACCTAGTTCCATCGAAACTACAGGTAGAATATGATTCCAAAGATACATGCAAAATCGTCGTTTCAGACCATGAAACGCTCAAATATGATGTAAAAACTGTTTCTCAAAACATGTCTCCAAATCACTTGAAAATACGTTTTCTAAGCGAATTACGTGTTTTTAAGGTGTTTTGCAGTAACTTCTATAGTTCAAATCGGCACTCTAGCTGCGCTGGCGAGTGCACCACGGAGTGCCTCCAAAACCTTGTATTCACTAAAAATCAATGTATTTTGTGTTATTATTGCATAAATAACCTAGTTCCAACGAAACTACAGGTAGAATATGATTCCAAAGATACATGCAAAATCGTCGTTTCAGACCGTGAAACGCTCAAATATGATGTTAAAACTGTTTCTCAAAACATGTCTCCAAATCACTTGAAAATGCGTTTTCTAAGCGAATTACGTGTTTTTAAGGTGTTTTGCAGTAACTTCTATAGTTCAAATCGGTACTCTAGCTGCGCTGGCGAGTGCACCACGGAGTGCCTCCAAAAGGTTGTATTCACTAAAAAACAGTGTATTTTGTCTTATTGTACCCTAAATAACCTAGTTCCATCGAAACTACAGGTAGAATATGTTTCGGATGATACATGCAAAATCGTCGTTTCAGACCGTGAAACGCTCAAATATGATGTAAAAACTGTTCCTCAAAACATGTCTCCAAATCACTTGAAAATGCGTTTTCTAAGCGAATTACGTGTTTTTAAGGTGTTTTGCAGTAACATCTATAGTTCAAATCGGCACTCTAGCTGCGCTGGCGAGTGCACCACGGAGTGCCTCCAAAACCTTGTATTCACTAAAAATCAATGTAGTTTGTGTTATTATAGCATAAATAACCTAGTTCCATCGAAACTACAGGTAGAATATGATTCCAAAGATACATGCAAAATCGTCGTTTCAGACCGAGAAACGCTCAAATATGATGTAAAAACTGTTTCTCAAAACATGTCTCCAAATCACTTGAAAATGCGTTTTCTAAGCGAATTACGTGTTTTTAAGGTGTTTTGCAGTAACTTCTATAGTTGAAATCGGCACTCTAGGTGCGCTGGCGAGTGCACCGCGGATGCCTCTAAAACCTTGTATTCACTAAAAATCAGTGTATTTTGTGTTATTGTAGCATAAATAGCCTAGTTCCATCGAAACTACAGGTAGAATATGATTCCAAAGATACATGCAAAATCGTCGTTTCAGACCATGAAACGCTCAAATATGATGTAAAAACTGTTTCTCAGAACATGTCTCCAAATCACTTGAAAATGCGTTTTCTAAGCGAATTACGTGTTTTTAAGGTGTTTTGCAGTAACTTCTATAGTTCAAATCGGTACTCTAGCTGCGCTGGCGAGTGCACCACGGAGTGCCTCCAAAAGGTTGTATTCACTAAAAAACAGTGTATTTTGTCTTATTGTACCCTAAATAACCTAGTTCCATCGAAACTACAGGTAGAATATGTTTCGTAAGATACATGCAAAATCGTCGTTTCAGACCGTGAAACGCTCAAATATGATGTAAAAACTGTTTCTCAAAACATGTCTCCAAATCACTTGAAAATGCGTTTTCTAAGCGAATTACGTGTTTTTAAGGTGTTTTGCAGTAACTTCTATAGTTCAAATCGGCACTCTAGCTGCGCTGGCGAGTGCACCACGGAGTGCCTCCAAAACCTTGTATTCACTAAAAATCAATGTATTTTGTGTTATTGTACCCTAAATAACCTAGTTCCATCGAAACTACAGGTAGAATATGATTCCAAAGATACATGCAAAATCGTCGTTTCAGACCGTGAAACGCTCAAATATGATGTAAAAACTGTTTCTCAAAACATGTCTCCAAATCACTTGAAACTGCGTTTTCTAAGCGAATTACGTGTTTTTAAGGTGTTTTGCAGTAACTTCTATAGTTCAAATCGGTACTCTAGCTGCGCTGGCGAGTGCACCACGGAGTGCCTCCAAAAGGTTGTATTCACTAAAAAACAGTGTAT
>CAUJCB010000397.1:0-71000 GCA_963082715.1 Harpalus rubripes
AACCAAGTTCCATCAAAACTACAAATAGAATATGTTTCCAAAGATATGTTTTTGAGAAACAGTTTTTTACATCATATTTGAGCGTTTCACGGTCTGAAACGACGATTTTGCATGTATCTTTGGAAACATATTCTACCTGTAGTTTTGATGGAACTAGGTTATTCAGGGTACAATAAGACAAAATTTACTGTATTTTAGGGAATACAACCTTTTGGAGGCACTCGTGGTGCACTCGCCAGGGCAGCTAGAGTGCCGATTTGAACTACAGAAGTTACTGCAAAACACCTTAGAAACACGTAATTCGCTTAGAAAACGCATTTTCAAGTGATTTGGAGACATGTTTTGAGAAACAGTTTTTATATCATATTTGAGCGTTTCGCGGTCTGAAACGACGATTTTGCATGTATCTTTGGAAACATATTCTACCTGCAGTTTCGATGGAACTAGGTTATTTAGGATACAATAAGACAAAATTCACTGTTTTTTAGTGAATACAACATTTTGGAGGCACTCCGTGGTGCACTCGCCAGCGCAGCTAGAGTGCCGATTTGAACTATAGAAGTTACTGCAAAACACCTTAAAAACACGTAATTTGCTTAGAAAACGCATATTCAACTGATTTGGAGACATGTTTTGAGAAACAGTTTTTTACATCATATTTGAGAGTTTCACGGGCTGAAACAACGATTTTGCATGTTTCTTTCGAAATATATTCTACCTGTAGTTTCGATGGAACTAGATTATTTATGCTACAATATGACAAAATAAACTGATTTTTAGTAAATACAAGGTTTTGGAGGCACTCCGTGGTGCACTCGCCAGCGCAGCTAGAGTGCCGATTTGAACTATAGAAGTTGCAGCAAACACCTTAAAAACACGTAATTCGCTTAGAAAAACGCATTTTCAAGTGATTTGGAGACATGTTTTGAGAAACAGTTTTTACATCATATTTGAGCGTTTCAACGGTCTGAAACGACGATTTTGCATGTATCTTTGGAAACATATTCTACGCTGTAGTTTTGATGGAACTAGGTTATTTAGGGTACAATAAGACAAAATACACAGTTTTTTAGTAAATACAACCTTTTGGAGGCACTCCGTGATGCACTATCCAGCGCAGCTACAGTGCCGATTTGAACTATAGAAGTTATTGCAAAACACCTTAGAAACACTTAATTCGCTTAGAAAAACGCATTTTCAAGTGATTTGGAGACATGTTTTGAGAAACAGTTTTTACATCATATTTGAGCGTTTCACGGTCTGAAACAACGATTTTGCATGTATCTTTGGAAACATATTCTACCTGTAGTTTCGATGGAGCTAGGTTATTTTAGGGTACAATAAGACAAAATACACTGGTTTTTACTGAATACAACCTTTTGGAGGCACTCCGTGGTGCACTCGCCAGCGCAGCTAGGGTGCCGATTTTGAACGATAGAAGTTACTGCAAAACACCTTAAATCAACGTAATTCGCTTAGAAAACGCATTTTCAAGTGATTTGGGGACATGTTTTGAGAAACAGTTTTTACATCATATTTGAGCGTTTCACAGTCTGAAACGACGATTTTGCATGTATCTTTTGGAAACATATTCTACCTGCAGTATCGATGGAACTAGGTTATTTAGGGTACAATAAGACAAAATACACGTGTTTTTTAGTGAATACAACCTTTTGGAGGCTCTCCGTGGTGCACTCATCAGCGCAGCTAGAGTGCCGATTTGAACTATAGAAGTTACTGCAAAACATCTTAAAAACACGTATTTCGCTTAGAAAACGCATTTTCAAGTGATTGGAGACTTGTTTTGAGAAACAGTTTTTATATCATAATTGAGCGTTTCACGGGCTGAAACGACGATTTTGCATGTATCTTTGGAAACATATTCTACCTGTAGTTTCGATGGAACTAGGCTTATTTATGCAACAATATGACAAAATACACTGTTTTTTTAGTGAATACAACCTTTTGGAGGCACTCCGTGGTGCACTCGCTAGCGCAGCTAGTGTGCCGATTTGAACTATAGAAGTTACTGCAAAACACCTTAAAAAAACTTAATTCGTTTAGAAAACGCATTTGCAAGTGATTTGGAGAGACATGTTTTGAAAAACAGTTTTTACATCATATTTGAGCGTTTCACGGGCTGAAACGACGATTTTGCATGTATCTTTCGAACATATTCTACCTGTAGTTTCGATGGAACTAGATTATTTATGCTACAATATGACATAATACACAGATTATTAGTGAATACAAGAGTTTTGGAGGCACTCCGTAGTGCACTCGCCAGCGTAGCTAGAGTGCCGATTTGAACTATAGAAGTTACTGCAAAACACCTTAGAAACACGTAATTTGCTTAGAAAACGCATTTTCAAGTGATTTGAAGACTTGTTTTGAGAAACAGTTTTTACATCATATTTGAGCGTTTCACGGTCTGAAACGACGATTTTGCATGTATATTTCGAAACATATCCTACCTGTAGTTCCGATGGAACAAGGTTATTTATGCAACAATATGACAAAATACACTGTTTTTTAGTGAATACAACCTTTTGGAGGCAATCCGTAGTGCACTCGCCAGCGCAGCTTGAGTGCCGATTTAAACTATAGAATTACGTGTTTCTAAGGTGTTTTGCAGTAACTTCTATAGTTCAAATCGGCACTCTAGCTGCGCTGGCGAGTTGCACCACGGAGTGCCTCCAAAAGGTTGTATTCACTAAAAAACAGTGTATTTTGTCTTATTGTACCCTAAATAACCTATTTCCATCAAAACTACAGGTAGAATATGTTTCCAAAGATATGTTTTGAGAAACAGTTTTTACATCATATTTGAGCGTTTCACGGTCTGAAACGACGATTTGCATGTATCTTTAGAAACATATTCTACCTGTAGTTTCAATGGAACTAGGTTATTTAGGGTACAATAAGACAAAATACACTGTCTTTTAGTGAATACAACATTTTGGAGGCACTCCGTGGTGCACTCGCCAGCGCAGCTAGAGAGCCGATTTGAACTATAGAAATTACTGCAAAACACCTTAAAAACACGTAATTTGCTTAGAAAACGCATTTTCAACTGATTTGGAGACATGTTTTGAGAAACAGTTTTTACATCATATTTGAGCGTTTCACGGTCTGAAACGACGATTTTGCATGTATCTTTGGAAACATATTCTACCTGTAGTTTTGATGGAACTAGGTTATTTAGGGGTACAATAAGACAAAATATACTGTTTTTTTAGTAAATACAACCTTTTGGAGGCACTCCGTGATGCACTCGCCAGCGCAGCTACAGTGCCGATTTGAACTATAGAAGTTACTGCAAAACACCTTAGAAACACGTAATTCGCTTAGAAAACGCATTTTTAAGTGATTTGGAGACATGTTTTGAGAAACAGTTTTTACATCATATTTGAGCGTTTCACGGTCTGAAACAACGATTTAGCATGTATCTTTGGAAACATATTCTACCTGCAGTTTCAGATGGAACTAGGTTATTTAGGGTACAATAAGACAAAATACACTGTTTTTTTAGTGAATACAACCTTTTGGAGGCACTCCGTGGTGCACTCGCCAGCGCAGCTAAAGTGCCGATTTGAACTATAAATGTTACCGCAAAGCACCTTAAAACACGTAATTCGCTTAGAAAACGCATTTTCAAGTGATTTGGAGACATGGTTTGAGAAACAGTTTTTACATCATATTTGAGCATTTCACGGTCTGAAACGACGATTTTGCATGTATTTTTGGATACATATTCTACCTGTAGTTTCGATGGAACTAGGTTATTTATGCTACAATATGACAAAATACACTGGTTTTTAGTGAATACAACCTTTTGGAGGCACTCCGTGGTGCACTCGCCAGCGCAGCTAGAGTGCCGATTTGAACTATAGAAGTTACTGCAAAACACTTTAAAAACACGTAATTCGCTTAGAAAACGCATTTGCAAGTGATTTGGAGACATGTTTTGAAAATCAGCTTTTACATCATATTTGAGCGTTTCACGGGCTGAAACGACGATTTTGCATGTTTCTTTCGAAACATATTCTACCTGTAGTTTCGATGGAACAAGATTATTTATGCTACAATATGGCAAAATACACAGATTTTTAGTAAATACAAGGTTTTGGAGGCACTCCGTGGTGCACTCGCCAGCGCAGCTAGAGTGCCGATTTGAACTATAGAAGTTGCAGCAAAACACCTTAAAAACACGTAACTCGCTTAGAAAACGCTTTTTCAAGTGATTTGGAGACATGTTTTGAGAAACAGTTGTTACATCATATTTGAGCGTTTCACGGTCTGAAACGACGATTTTGCATGTATCTTTGGAAACATATTCTACCTGTAGTTTCGATGGAACTTAGTTATTTAGGGTACAATAAGACAAAATACACTGTTTTTTAGTGAATACAACCTTTTGGAGGCACTCCGTATTGCACTCGCCAGCGCAGCTAGAGTGCCGATTTGAACTATAGAAGTTACTGCAAAACACCTTAAAAACACATAATTCGCTTAGAAAACGCATTTTCAAGTGATTTGGAGACATGTTTTGAGAAACAGTTTTTACATCATATTTGAGCGTTTCACGGTCTGAAACGACGATTTTGCATGTATATTTGGAAACATATTCTACCTGTAGTTTCGATGGAACTAGGTTATTTAGGGTACAATAAGACAAAATACACTGTCTTTTAGTGAATACAACCTTTTGGAGGCACTCCGTGGTGCACTCGCCAGCGCAGCTAGAGTGCCGATTTGAACTATAGAAGTTACTGCAAAACACCTTAAAAACACGTAACTCGCTTAGAAAACGCTTTTTCAAGTGATTTGGAGACGTGTTTTGAGAAACGGTTTTTACATCATATTTGAGCGTTTCACGGTCTGAAACGACGATTTTGCATGTATCTTTGGAAACATATTCTACCTGTAGTTTCGATGGAACTTGGTTATTTAGGGTACAATAAGACAAAATACACTGTTTTTTAGTGAATACAACCTTTTGGAGGCACTCCGTGGTGCACTCGCCAGCGCAGCTAGTGTGCCGATTTGAACTATAGAAGTTACTGCAAAACACCTTAAAAACACATAATTCGCTTAGAAAACGCATTTTCAAGTGATTTGGAGACATGTTTTGAGAAACAGTTTTTACATCATATTTGAGCGTTTCACGGTCTGAAACGACGATTTTGCATGTATATTTGGAACCATATTCTACCTGTAGTTTCGATGGAACTAGGTTATTTAGGGTACAATAAGACAAAATACACTGTTTTTTAGTGAATACAACCTTTTGGAGGCACTCCGTGGTGCACTCGCCAGCGCAGCTAGAGTGCCGATTTGAACTATAGAAGTTACTGCAAAACACCTTAAAAACACGTAATTCGCTTAGAAAACGCATTTTCAAGTGATTTGGAGACATGTTTTGAGAAACAGTTTTTACATCATATTTGAGCGTTTCACGGTCTGAAACGACGATTTTGCATGTATCTTTGGAAACATATTCTACCTGTAGTTTTGATGGAACTAGGTTATTTAGGGTACAATAAGACAAAATTTACTGTATTTTAGTGAATACAACCTTTTGGAGGCACTCCGTGGTGCACTCGCCAACGCAGCTAGAGTGCCGATTTGAACTACAGAAGTTACTGCAAAACACCTTAGAAACACGTAATTCGCTTAGAAAACGCATTTTTAAGTGATTTGGAGACATGTTTTGAGAAACAGTTTTTACATCATATTTGAGCGTTTCACGGTCTGAAACGACGATTTTGCATGTATCTTTGGAAACATATTCTACCTGCAGTTTCGATGGAACTAGGTTATTTAGGGTACAATAAGACAAAATACACTGTTTTTAGTGAATATAACATTATGGAGGCACTCCGTGGTGCACTCGCCAGCGCAGCTAGAGTGCCGATTTGAACTATAGAATTACTGCAAAACACCTTAAAAACACGTAATTTGCTTAGAAAACGCATTTTCAAGTGATTTGGAGACATGTTTTGAGAAACAGTTTTTACATCATATTTGAGCGTTTCACGGACTGAAACAACGATTTTGCATGTATCTTTGGAAACATATTCTACCTGCAGTTTCGATGGAACTAGGTTATTTAGGATACAATAAGACAAAATACACTGGTTTTTAGTGAATACAACCTTTTGGAGGCACTCCGTTGTGCACTCGCCAGCGCAGCTAGAGTGCCGATTTGAACTATAGAAGTTACTGCAAAACACTTTAAAAACACGTAATTCGCTTAGAAAACGCATTTTCAAGTGATTTGGAGACATGTTTTGAAAATCAGTTTTTACATCATATTTGAGCGTTTCACGGGCCGAAACGACGATTTTGCATGTATCTGTCGAAACATATTCTACCTGTAGTTTCGATGGAACTAGATTATTTATGCTGCAATATGACAAAATACACTGTTTTTTAGTGAATACAACCTTTGGAGGCATTCCGTGGTGCACTCGCCAGCGCAGCTTGAGTGCCGATTTGAACTATAGAATTACGTGTTTCTAAGGTGTTTTGCAGTAACTTCTATAGTAGTAGTAGTTCAAATCGGCACTCTAGCTGCCCTGGCGAGTGCACCACGGAGTGCCTCCAAAAGGTTGTATTCACTAAAAAACAGTGTATTTTGTCTTATTGTACCCTAAATAACCAAGTTCCATCAAAACTACAAATAGAATATGTTTCCAAAGATATGTTTTGAGAAAGAGTTTTTACATCATATTTGAGCGTTTCACGGTCTGAAACGACGATTTTGCATGTATCTTTGGAAACATATTCTACCTGTAGTTTTGATGGAACTAGGTTATTTAGGGTACAATATGACAAAATACACTGTTTTTTAGTGAATACAACCTTTTGGAGGCAATGCGTGGTGCACTCGCCAGCGCAGCTTGAGTGCCGATTTGTACTATAGAATTACGTGTTTCTAAAGTGTTTTGCAGTAACTTCTATAGTTCAAATCGGCACTCTAGCTGCGCTGGCGAGTGCACCACGGAGTGCCTCCAAAAGGTTCTATTCACTAAAAAACAGTGTATTTTGTCTTATTGTACCCTAAATAACCTAGTTCCATCAAAACTACAGGTAGAATATGTTTCCAAAGATATGTTTTGAGAAACAGTTTTTACATCATATTTGAGCGTTTCACGGTCTGAAACGTCGATTTTGCATGTATCTTTGGAAACATATTCTACCTGTAGTTTCAATGGAACTAGGTTATTTAGGGTACAATAAGACAAAATACACTGTCTTTTAGTGAATAAAAACCTTTTGGAGGCACTCCGTGGTGCACTCGCCAGCGCCGCTAGAGTGCCGTTTTGAACTATAGAAGTTACTGCAAAACACCTTAGAAACACGTAATTCGCTTAGAAAACGCATTTTCAAGTGATTTGGAGACATGTTTTGAGAAACAGTTTTTACATTATATTTGAGCGTTTCACGGTCTGAAACGACGATTTTGCATGTATCTTTGGAAACATATTCTACCTGCAGTTTCGATGGAACTAGGTTATTTAGGGTACAATAAGACAAAATTTACTGTATTTTAGTGAATACAACCTTTTGGAGGCACTCCGTGGTGCACTCGCCAACGCAGCTAGAGTGCCGATTTGAACTACAGAATTTACTGCAAAACACCTTAGAAACACGTAATTCGCTTAGAAAACGCATTTTCAAGTGATTTGGAGACATGTTTTGAGAAACAGTTTTTACATCATATTTGAGCGTTTCACGGTCTGAAACGACGATTTTGCATGTATCTTTGGAAACATATTCTACCTGTAGTTTTGATGGAACTAGGTTATTCAGGGTACAATAAGACAAAATTTACTGTATTTTAGTGAATACAACCTTTTGGAGGCACTCCGTGGTGCACTCGCCAACGCAGCTAGAGTGCCGATTTGAACTACAGAAGTTACTGCAAAACACCTTAGAAACACGTAATTCGCTTAGAAAACGCATTTTTAAGTGATTTGGAGACATGTTTTGAGAAACAGTTTTTACATCATATTTGAGCGTTTCACGGTCTGAAACGACGATTTTGCATGTATCTTTGGAAACATATTCTACCTGCAGTTTCGATGGAACTAGGTTATTTAGGGTACAATAAGACAAAATACACTGTTTTTAGTGAATATAACATTATGGAGGCACTCCGTGGTGCACTCGCCAGCGCAGCTAGAGTGCCGATTTGAACTATAGAATTACTGCAAAACACCTTAAAAACACGTAATTTGCTTAGAAAACGCATTTTCAAGTGATTTGGAGACATGTTTTGAGAAACAGTTTTTACATCATATTTGAGCGTTTCACGGACTGAAACAACGATTTTGCATGTATCTTTGGAAACATATTCTACCTGCAGTTTCGATGGAACTAGGTTATTTAGGATACAATAAGACAAAATACACTGGTTTTTAGTGAATACAACCTTTTGGAGGCACTCCGTTGTGCACTCGCCAGCGCAGCTAGAGTGCCGATTTGAACTATAGAAGTTACTGCAAAACACTTTAAAAACACGTAATTCGCTTAGAAAACGCATTTTCAAGTGATTTGGAGACATGTTTTGAAAATCAGTTTTTACATCATATTTGAGCGTTTCACGGGCCGAAACGACGATTTTGCATGTATCTGTCGAAACATATTCTACCTGTAGTTTCGATGGAACTAGATTATTTATGCTGCAATATGACAAAATACACTGTTTTTTAGTGAATACAACCTTTGGAGGCATTCCGTGGTGCACTCGCCAGCGCAGCTTGAGTGCCGATTTGAACTATAGAATTACGTGTTTCTAAGGTGTTTTGCAGTAACTTCTATAGTAGTAGTAGTTCAAATCGGCACTCTAGCTGCCCTGGCGAGTGCACCACGGAGTGCCTCCAAAAGGTTGTATTCACTAAAAAACAGTGTATTTTGTCTTATTGTACCCTAAATAACCAAGTTCCATCAAAACTACAAATAGAATATGTTTCCAAAGATATGTTTTGAGAAAGAGTTTTTACATCATATTTGAGCGTTTCACGGTCTGAAACGACGATTTTGCATGTATCTTTGGAAACATATTCTACATGTAGTTTTGATGGAACTAGGTTATTCAGGGTACAATAAGACAAAATTTACTGTATTTTAGGGAATACAACCTTTTGGAGGCACTCCGTGGTGCACTCGCCAGGGCAGCTAGACTGCCGATTTGAACTACAGAAGTTACTGCAAAACACCTTAAAAACACGTAATTTGCTTAGAAAACGCATTTTCAACTGATTTGGAGACATGTTTTGAGAAACAGTTTTTACATCATATTTGAGCGTTTCACGGGCTGAAACAACGATTTTGCATGCTTCTTTTGAAATATATTCTACCTGTAGTTTCGATGGAACTAGATTATTTATGCTACAATATGACAAAATAAACTGATTTTTAGTAAATACAAGGTTTTGGAGGCACTCCGTGGTGCACTCGCCAGCGCAGCTAGAGTGCCGATTTGAACTATAGAAGTTGCAGCAAAACACCTTAAAAACACGTAATTCGCTTAGAAAACGCATTTTCAAGTGATTTGGAGACATGTTTTGAGAAACAGTTTTTACATCATATTTGAGCGTTTCACGGTCTGAAACGACGATTTTGCATGTATCTTTGGAAACATATTCTACCTGTAGTTTTGATGGAACTAGGTTATTTAGGGTACAATAAGACAAAATACACTGTTTTTTAGTAAATACAACCTTTTGGAGGCACTCCGTGATGCACTCGCCAGCGCAGCTACAGTGCCGATTTGAACTATAGAAGTTACTGCAAAACACCTTAGAAACACGTAATTCGCTTAGAAAACGCATTTTCAAGTGATTTGGAGACATGTTTTAAGAAACAGTTTTTACATCATATTTGAGCGTTTCACGGTCTGAAACAACGATTTTGCATGTATCTTTGGAAACATATTCTACCTGTAGTTTCAATGGAGCTAGGTTATTTAGGGTACAATAAGACAAAATACACTGTTTTTTAGTGAATACAACCTTTTGGAGGCACTCCGTGGTGCACTCGCCAGCGCAGCTAGAGTGCCGATTTGAACGATAGAAGTTACTGCAAAACACCTTAAATCAACGTAATTCGCTTAGAAAACGCATTTTCAAGTGATTTGGAGACATGTTTTGAAGACAGTTTTCACATCATATCTGAGCGTTTCACGGTCTGAAACGACGATTTTGCATGTATCTTTCGAAACATATTCTACCTGTAGTTTCGATGGAACTAGGTTATTTATGCAACAATATGACAAAATACACTGTTTTTTAGTAAATACAACCTTTTGGAGGCACTCCGTGGTGCACTCGCCAGCGCAGCTAGTGTGCCGATTTGAACTATAGAAGTTACTGCAAAACACCTTAAAAAAAAACTTAATTCGCTTAGAAAACGCATTTGCAAGTGATTTGGAGACATGTTTTGAAAAACAGTATTTACATCATATTTGAGCGTTTCACGGGCTGAAACGACGATTTTGCATGTATCTTTCGAAACATATTCTACCTGTAGTTTCGATGGAACTAGATTATTTATGTTACAATATGACAAAATACACAGATTTTTAGTGAATACAAGGTTTTGGAGGCACTCCGTAGTGCACTCGCCAGCGTAGCTAGAGTGCCGATTTGAACTATAGAAGTTACTGCAAAACACCTTTAAAAAAAACTTAATTCGCTTAGAAAACGCATTTTCAAGTGATTTGAAGACTTGTTTTGAGAAACAGTTTTTACATCATATTTGAGCGTTTCACGGTCTGAAACGACGATTTTGCATGTATATTTCGAAACATATCCTACCTGTAGTTTCGATGGAACTAGGTTATTTATGCAACAATATGACAAAATACACTGTTTTTTAGTGAATACAACCTTTTGGAGGCAATCCGTGGTGCACTCGCCAGCGCAGCTTGAGTGCCGATTTGAACTATAGAATTACGTGTTTCTAAGGTGTTTTGCAGTAACTTCTATAGTTCAAATCGGCACTCTAGCTGCGCTGGCGATTGCACCACGGAGTGCCTCCAAAAGGTTGTATTCACTAAAAAACAGTGTATTTTGTCTTATTGTACCCTAAATAACCTAGTTCCATCAAAACTACAGGTAGAAAATGTTTCCAAAGATATGTTTTGAGAAACAGTTTTTACATCATATTTGAGCGTTTCACGGTCTGAAACGACGATTTTGCATGTATCTTTGGAAACATATTCTACCTGTAGATTCAATGGAACTAGGTTATTTAGGGTACAATAAGACAAAATACACTGTCTTTTAGTGAATACAACATTTTGGAGGCACTCCGTGGTGCACTCGCCAGCGCAGCTAGAGTGCCGATTTGAACTATAGAAGTTACTGCAAAACACCTTAAAAACACGTAATTTGCTTAGAAAACGCATTTTCAACTGATTTGGAGACATGTTTTGAGAAACAGTTTTTACATCATATTTGAGCGTTTCACGGTCTGAAACGACGATTTTGCATGTATCATTGGAAACATATTCTACCTGTAGTTTTTAAGGAACTAGATTATTTAGGGTACAATAAGACAAAATATACTGTTTTTTAGTAAATACAACCTTTTGGAGGCACTCCGTGATGCACTCGCCAGCGCAGCTACAGTTCCGATTTGAACTATAGAAGATACTGCAAAACACCTTAGAAACACGTAATTCGCTTAGAAAACGCATTTTTAAGTGATTTGGAGACATGTTTTGAGAAACAGTTTTTACATCATATTTGAGCGTTTCACGGTCTGAAACAACGATTTAGCATGTATCTTTGGAAACATATTCTACCTGCAGTTTCGATGGAACTAGGTTATTTAGGGTTCAATAAGACAAAATACACTGTTTTTTAGTGAATACAACCTTTTGGAGGCACTCCGTGGTGCACTCGCCAGCGCAGCTAAAGTGCCGATTTGAACTATAGATGTTACCGCAAAGCACCTTAAAAACACGTAATTCGCTTAGAAAACGCATTTTCAAGTGATTTGGAGACATGTTTTGAGAAACAGTTTTTACATCATATTTGAGCATTTCACGGTCTGAAACGACGATTTTGCATGTATCTTTGGATACATATTCTACCTGTAGTTTCGATGGAACTAGGTTATTTATGCAACAATATGACAAAATACACTGGTTTTTAGTGAATACAACCTTTTGGAGGCACTCCGTGGTGCACTCGCCAGCGCAGCTAGAGTGCCGATTTGAACTATAGAAGTTACTGCAAAACACTTTAAAAACACGTAATTCGCTTAGAAAACGCATTTTCAAGTGATTTGGAGACATGTTTTGAAAATCAGTTTTTACATCATATTTGAGCGTTTCACGGGCTGAAACGACGATTTTGCATGTATCTTTGGAAACATATTCTACCTGTAGTTTCGATGGAACTTGGTTATTTAGGGTACAATAAGACAAAATACACTGTTTTTTAGTGAATACAACCTTTTGGAGGCACTCCGTGGTGCACTCGCCAGCGCAGCTAGAGTGCCGATTTGAACTATAGAAGTTACTGCAAAACATCTTAAAAACACATAATTCGCTTAGAAAACGCATTTTCAAGTGATTTGGAGACATGTTTTGAGAAACAGTTTTTACATCATATTTGAGCGTTTCACGGTCTGAAACGACGATTTTGCATGTATATTTGGAAACATATTCTACCTGTAGTTTCGATGGAACTAGGTTATTTAGGGTACAATAAGACAAAATACACTGTTTTTTAGTGAATACAACCTTTTGGAGGCACTCCGCGGTGCACTCGCCAGCGCAGCTAGAGTGTCGATTTGAACTACTACTACTATAGAAGTTACTGCAAAACACCTTAGAAACACGTAATTCGCTTAGAATACGCATTTTCAAGTGATTTGGAGACATGTTTTGAGAAACAGTTTTTACAGCATATTTGAGCGTTTCACGATCTGAAACGACGATTTTGCATGTATCTTTGGAAACATTTTCTACCTGTAGTTTTGATGGAACTAGGGTATTTATGCTACAATAAGACAAAATACACTGATTTTTAGTGAATACAAGGTTTTGGAGGCACTCCGTGGTGCACTCGCCAGCGCAGCTAGAGTGCCGATTTGAACTATAGAAGTTACAGCAAAACACCTTAAAAACACGTAATTCGCTTAGAATACGCATTTTCAAGTGATTTGGAGACATGTTTTGAGAAACAGTTTTTACAGCATATTTGAGCGTTTCACGATCTGAAACGACGATTTTGCATGTATCTTTGGAAACATTTTCTACCTGTAGTTTCGATGGAACTAGCTTATTTATGCTACAATAAGACAAAATACACTGATTTTTAGTGAATACAAGGTTTTGGAGGCACTCCGTGGTGCACTCGCCAGCGCAGCTATAGTGCCGATTTGAACTATAGAAGTTACAGCAAAACACCTTAAACACAAGTAATTCGCTTAGAAAACGCATTTTCAAGTGATTTGGAGACATGTTTTGAGAAACAGTTTTTACATCATATTTGAACGTTTCACGGTCTGAAACAACGATTTAGCATGTATCTTTGGAAACATATTCTACCTGCAGTTTCGATGGAACTAGGTTATTTAGGGTACAATAAGACAAAATACACTGTTTTTTAGGGAATACAACCTTTTGGAGGCACTCCGTGGTGCACTCGCCAGCGCAGCTAGAGTGCCGATTTGAACTATAGAAGTTACTGCAAAACACCTTAGAAACACGTAATTCGCTTAGAAAACGCATATTCAAGTGATTTGGAGACATGTTTTGAGAAACAGTTTTTACATCATATTTGAGCATTTCACGGTCTGAAACGACGATTTTGAATGTATCTTTGGAAACATATTCTACCTGTAGTTTCGATGGAACTAGGTTATTTATGCAACAATATGACAAAATACACCGCTTTTAGTGAATACAACCTTTTGGAGGCACTCCGTGGTGCACTCGCCAGCGCAGCTAGAGTGCCGATTTGAACTATAGAAGTTACTGCAAAACACCTTAAAAACACGTAATTCGCTTAGAAAACGCATTTTCAAGTGATTTGGAGACATGTTTTCAAAATCAGTTTTTACATCTTATTTGAGCGTTTCACGGGCTGAAACGACGATTTTGCATGTATCTTTGGAAACATATTCTACCTGCAGTTTCGATGGAACTAGGTTATTTAGGATACAATAAGACAAAATACACTGTTTTTTAGTAAATACAACATTTTGGAGGCACTCCGTGGTGCACTCGCCAGCGCAGCTAGAGTGCCGATTTGAACTATAGAAGTTACTGCAAAACACCTTAAAAACACGTAATTTGCTTAGAAAACGCATTTTCAAGTGATTTGGAGACGTGTTTTGAGAAACAGTTTTTACATCATATTTGAGCGTTTCACGGTCTGAAACGACGATTTTGCATGTATCTTTGGAAACATATTCTACCTGCAGTTTCGATGGAACTAGGTTATATAGGGTACAATAAGACAAGATTTACTGTATTTTAGTGAATACAACCTTTTGGAGGCACTCCGTGGTGCACTCGCCAACGCAGCTAGAGTGCCGATTTTAACTACAGAAGTTACTGCAAAACACCTTAGAAACGCGTAATTCGCTTAGAAAACGCATTTTCAAGTGATTTGGAGACATGTTTTGAGAAACAGTTTTTACATCATATTTGAGCGTTTCACGGTCTGAAACGACGATTTTGCATGTATCTTTGGAAACATATTCTACCTGTAGTTTTGATGGAACTTGGTTATTCAGGGTACAATAAGACAAAATTTACTGTATTTTAGTGAATACAACCTTTTGGAGGCACTCCGTGGTGCACTCGCCAACGCAGCTAGAGTGCCGATTTGAACTACAGAAGTAACTGCAAAACACCTTAGAAACACGTAATTCGCTTAGAAAACGCATTTTCAAGTGATTTGGAGACATGTTTTGAGAAACAGTTTTTACATCATATTTGAGCGTTTCACGGTCTGAAACGACGATTTTGCATGTATCTTTGGAAACATATTCTACCTGCAGTTTCGATGGAACTAGGTTATTTAGGGTACAATAAGACAAAATACACTGTTTTTTAGTGAATACAACATTTTGGAGGCACTCCGTGGTGCACTCGCCAGCGCAGCTAGAGTGCCGATTTGAACTATAGAAGTTACTGCAAAACACCTTAGAAACACGTAATTCGCTTAGAAAACGCATTTTCAAGTGATTTGAAGACTTGTTTTGAGAAACAGTTTTTACATCATATTTGAGCGTTTCACGGTCTGAAACGACGATTTTGCATGTATCTTTCGAAACATATCCTACCTGTAGTTTCGATGGAACTAGGTTATTTATGCAACAATATGACAAAATACACTGTTTTTTAGTGAATACAACCTTTGGAGGCACTCCGTGGTGCACTCGCCAGCGCAGCTTGAGTGCCGATTTGAACTATAGAATTACGCGTTTCTAAGGTGTTTTGCAGTAACTTTTATAGTTCAAATCGGCACTCAAGCTGCGCTGGCGAGTGCACCACGGAGTGTCTCCAAAAGGTTGTATTCACTAAAAAAACAGTGTATTTTGTCTTATTGTACCCTAAATAACCTAGTTCCATTAAAACTACAGGTAGAATATGTTTCCAAAGATATGTTTTGAGAAACAGTTTTTACATCATATTTGAGCGTTTCTCGGTCTGAAACGACGATTTTGCATGTATCTTTGGAAACATATTCTACCTGCAGTTTCGATGGAACTAGGTTATTTAGGATACAATAAGACAAAATACACTGTTTTTTAGGGAATACAACCTTTTGGAGGCACTCCGTGGTGCACTCGCCAGCGCAGCTAGAGTGCCGATTTGAACTATAGAAGTAACCACAAAACACCTTAAAAACACGTAAGTCGCTTAGAAAACGCATTTTCAAGTGATTTGGAGACATGTTTTGAGAAACAGTTTTTACATCATATTTGAGCATTTCACGGTCTGAAACGACGATTTTGCATGTATCTTTGGAAACATATTCTACCTGTAGTTTCGATGGAACTAGGTTATTTATGCAACAATATGACAAAATACACTGGTTTTTAGTGAATACAACCTTTTGGAGGCACTCCGTGGTGCACTCGCCAGCGCAGCTAGAGTGCCGATTTGAACTATAGAAGTTACTGCAAAACACCTTAAAAACACGTAATTCGCTTAGAAAACGCATTTTCAAGTGATTTGGAGACATGTTTTCAAAATCAGTTTTTACATCATATTTGAGCGTTTCACGGGCTGAAACGACGATTTTGCATGTTTCTTTCGAAACATATTCTACCTGTAGTTTCGATAGAACTAGATTATTTATGCTACAATATGACAAAATACACAGATTTTTAGTAAATACAAGGTTTTGGAGGCACTCCGTGGTGCACTCGCCAGCGCAGCTAGAGTGCCGATTTGAACTATAGAAGTTGCAGCAAAACACCTTAAAAACACGTAATTCGCTTAGAAAACGCTTTTTCAAGTGATTTGGAGACATGTTTTGAGAAACAGTTTTTACATCATATTTGAGCGTTTCACGGTCTGAAACGACGATTTTGCATGTATCTTTGGAATCATATTCTACATGTAGTTTCGATGGAACTAGGTTATTTAGGGCACAATAAGACAAAATACACTGTTTTTTAGTGAATACAACCTTTTGGACGCACTCCGTGGTGCACTCGCCAGCGCAGCTAGAGTGCCGATTTGAACTATAGAAGTTACTGCAAAACACTTTAAAAACACGTAATTCGCTTAGAAAACGCATTTTCAAGTGATTTGGAGACATGTTTTGAAAATCAGTTTTTACATCATATTTGAGCGTTTCACGGGCTGAAACGACGATTTTGCATGTATCTTTGGAAACATATTCTACCTGTAGTTTCGATGGAACTTGGTTATTTAGGGTACAATAAGACAAAATACACTGTTTTTTAGTGAATACAACCTTTTGGAGGCACTCCGTGGTGCACTCGCCAGCGCAGCTAGAGTGCCGATTTGAACTATAGAAGTTACTGCAAAACACCTTAAAAACACATAATTCGCTTAGAAAACGCATTTTCAAGTGATTTGGAGACATGTTTTGAGAAACAGTTTTTACATCATATTTGAGCGTTTCACGGTCTGAAACGACGATTTTGCATGTATATTTGGAAACATATTCTACCTGTAGTTTCGATGGAACTAGGTTATTTAGGGTACAATAAGACAAAATACACTGTTTTTTAGTGAATACAACCTTTTGGAGGCACTCCGTGGTGCACTCGCCAGCGCAGCTAGAGTGTCGATTTGAACTACTACTACTATAGAAGTTACTGCAAAACACCTTAGAAACACGTAATTCGCTTAGAATACGCATTTTCAAGTGATTTGGAGACATGTTTTGAGAAACAGTTTTTACAGCATATTTGAGCGTTTCACGATCTGAAACGACGATTTTGCATGTATCTTTGGAAACATTTTCTACCTGTAGTTTTGATGGAACTAGGGTATTTATGCTACAATAAGACAAAATACACTGATTTTTAGTGAATACAAGGTTTTGGAGGCACTCCGTGGTGCACTCGCCAGCGCAGCTAGAGTGCCGATTTGAACTATAGAAGTTACAGCAAAACACCTTAAAAACACGTAATTCGCTTAGAATACGCATTTTCAAGTGATTTGGAGACATGTTTTGAGAAACAGTTTTTACAGCATATTTGAGCGTTTCTCGATCTGAAACGACGATTTTGCATGTATCTTTGGAAACATTTTCTACCTGTAGTTTCGATGGAACTAGCTTATTTATGCTACAATAAGACAAAATACACTGATTTTTAGTGAATACAAGGTTTTGGAGGCACTCCGTGGTGCACTCGCCAGCGCAGCTATAGTGCCGATTTGAACTATAGAAGTTACAGCAAAACACCTTAAACACAAGTAATTCGCTTAGAAAACGCATTTTCAAGTGATTTGGAGACATGTTTTGAGAGACAGTTTTTACATCATATTTGAACGTTTCACGGTCTGAAACAACGATTTAGCATGTATCTTTGGAAACATATTCTACCTGCAGTTTCGATGGAACTAGGTTATTTAGGGTACAATAAGACAAAATACACTGTTTTTTAGGGAATACAACCTTTTGGAGGCACTCCGTGGTGCACTCGCCAGCGCAGCTAGAGTGCCGATTTGAACTATAGAAGTTACTGCAAAACACCTTAGAAACACGTAATTCGCTTAGAAAACGCATATTCAAGTGATTTGGAGACATGTTTTGAGAAACAGTTTTTACATCATATTTGAGCATTTCACGGTCTGAAACGACGATTTTGAATGTATCTTTGGAAACATATTCTACCTGTAGTTTCGATGGAACTAGGTTATTTATGCAACAATATGACAAAATACACCGCTTTTAGTGAATACAACCTTTTGGAGGCACTCCGTGGTGCACTCGCCAGCGCAGCTAGAGTGCCGATTTGAACTATAGAAGTTACTGCAAAACACCTTAAAAACACGTAATTCGCTTAGAAAACGCATTTTCAAGTGATTTGGAGACATGTTTTCAAAATCAGTTTTTACATCTTATTTGAGCGTTTCACGGGCTGAAACGACGATTTTGCATGTATCTTTGGAAACATATTCTACCTGCAGTTTCGATGGAACTAGGTTATTTAGGATACAATAAGACAAAATACACTGTTTTTTAGTAAATACAACATTTTGGAGGCACTCCGTGGTGCACTCGCCAGCGCAGCTAGAGTGCCGATTTGAACTATAGAAGTTACTGCAAAACACCTTAAAAACACGTAATTTGCTTAGAAAACGCATTTTCAAGTGATTTGGAGACGTGTTTTGAGAAACAGTTTTTACATCATATTTGAGCGTTTCACGGTCTGAAACGACGATTTTGCATGTATCTTTGGAAACATATTCTACCTGCAGTTTCGATGGAACTAGGTTATATAGGGTACAATAAGACAAGATTTACTGTATTTTAGTGAATACAACCTTTTGGAGGCACTCCGTGGTGCACTCGCCAACGCAGCTAGAGTGCCGATTTTAACTACAGAAGTTACTGCAAAACACCTTAGAAACGCGTAATTCGCTTAGAAAACGCATTTTCAAGTGATTTGGAGACATGTTTTGAGAAACAGTTTTTACATCATATTTGAGCGTTTCACGGTCTGAAACGACGATTTTGCATGTATCTTTGGAAACATATTCTACCTGTAGTTTTGATGGAACTTGGTTATTCAGGGTACAATAAGACAAAATTTACTGTATTTTAGTGAATACAACCTTTTGGAGGCACTCCGTGGTGCACTCGCCAACGCAGCTAGAGTGCCGATTTGAACTACAGAAGTAACTGCAAAACACCTTAGAAACACGTAATTCGCTTAGAAAACGCATTTTCAAGTGATTTGGAGACATGTTTTGAGAAACAGTTTTTACATCATATTTGAGCGTTTCACGGTCTGAAACGACGATTTTGCATGTATCTTTGGAAACATATTCTACCTGCAGTTTCGATGGAACTAGGTTATTTAGGGTACAATAAGACAAAATACACTGTTTTTTAGTGAATACAACATTTTGGAGGCACTCCGTGGTGCACTCGCCAGCGCAGCTAGAGTGCCGATTTGAACTATAGAAGTTACTGCAAAACACCTTAGAAACACGTAATTCGCTTAGAAAACGCATTTTCAAGTGATTTGAAGACTTGTTTTGAGAAACAGTTTTTACATCATATTTGAGCGTTTCACGGTCTGAAACGACGATTTTGCATGTATCTTTCGAAACATATCCTACCTGTAGTTTCGATGGAACTAGGTTATTTATGCAACAATATGACAAAATACACTGTTTTTTAGTGAATACAACCTTTGGAGGCACTCCGTGGTGCACTCGCCAGCGCAGCTTGAGTGCCGATTTGAACTATAGAATTACGCGTTTCTAAGGTGTTTTGCAGTAACTTTTATAGTTCAAATCGGCACTCAAGCTGCGCTGGCGAGTGCACCACGGAGTGTCTCCAAAAGGTTGTATTCACTAAAAAAACAGTGTATTTTGTCTTATTGTACCCTAAATAACCTAGTTCCATTAAAACTACAGGTAGAATATGTTTCCAAAGATATGTTTTGAGAAACAGTTTTTACATCATATTTGAGCGTTTCTCGGTCTGAAACGACGATTTTGCATGTATCTTTGGAAACATATTCTACCTGCAGTTTCGATGGAACTAGGTTATTTAGGATACAATAAGACAAAATACACTGTTTTTTAGTGAATACAACATTTTGGAGGCACTCCGTGGCGCACTCGCCAGCGCAGCTAGAGTGCCGATTTGAACTATAGAAGTTACTGCAAAACACCTTAAAAACACGTAATTTGCTTAGAAAAGGCATTTTCAAGTGATTTGGAGACATGTTTTGAGAAACAGTTTTTACATCATATATGAGCGTTTCACGGTCTGAAACGACGATTTTGCATGTATTTTTGGAAACAAATTCTACCTGTAGTTTTGATGGGACTAGGTTATTTAGGGTACAATAAGACAAAATACACTGTTTTTTAGGGAATACAACCTTTTGGAGGCACTCCGTGGTGCACTCGCCAGCGCAGCTAGAGTGCCGATTTGAACTATAGAAGTAACCACAAAACACCTTAAAAACACGTAAGTCGCTTAGAAAACGCATTTTCAAGTGATTTGGAGACATGTTTTGAGAAACAGTTTTTACATCATATTTGAGCATTTCACGGTCTGAAACGACGATTTTGCATGTATCTTTGGAAATATATTCTACCTGTAGTTTCGATGGAACTAGGTTATTTATGCAACAATATGACAAAATACACTGGTTTTTAGTGAATACAACCTTTTGGAGGCACTCCGTGGTGCACTCGCCAGCGCAGCTAGAGTGCCGATTTGAACTATAGAAGTTACTGCAAAACACCTTAAAAACACGTAATTCGCTTAGAAAACGCATTTTCAAGTGATTTGGAGACATGTTTTCAAAATCAGTTTTTACATCTTATTTGAGCGTTTCACGGTCTGAAACGACGATTTTGCATGTATCTTTGGAAACATATTCTACCTGCAGTTTCGATGGAACTAGGTTATTTAGGATACAATAAGACAAAATACACTGTTTTTTAGTGAATACAACATTTTGGAGGCACTCCGTGGCGCACTCGCCAGCGCAGCTAGAGTGCCGATTTGAACTATAGAAGTTACTGCAAAACACCTTAAAAACACGTAATTCGCTTAGAAAACGCATTTTCAAGTGATTTGGAGACATGTTTTCAAAATCAGTTTTTACATCATATTTGAGCGTTTCACGGGCTGAAACGACGATTTTGCATGTTTCTTTCGAAACATATTCTACCTGTAGTTTCGATAGAACTAGATTATTTATGCTACAATATGACAAAATACACAGATTTTTAGTAAATACAAGGTTTTGGAGGCACTCCGTGGTGCACTCGCCAGCGCAGCTAGAGTGCCGATTTGAACTATAGAAGTTGCAGCAAAACACCTTAAAAACACGTAATTCGCTTAGAAAACGCTTTTTCAAGTGATTTGGAGACATGTTTTGAGAAACAGTTTTTACATCATATTTGAGCGTTTCACGGTCTGAAACGACGATTTTGCATGTATCTTTGGAATCATATTCTACATGTAGTTTCGATGGAACTAGGTTATTTAGGGCACAATAAGACAAAATACACTGTTTTTTAGTGAATACAACCTTTTGGACGCACTCCGTGGTGCACTCGCCAGCGCAGCTAGAGTGCCGATTTGAACTATAGAAGTTACTGCAAAACACTTTAAAAACACGTAATTCGCTTAGAAAACGCATTTTCAAGTGATTTGGAGACATGTTTTGAAAATCAGTTTTTACATCATATTTGAGCGTTTCACGGGCTGAAACGACGATTTTGCATGTATCTTTGGAAACATATTCTACCTGTAGTTTCGATGGAACTTGGTTATTTAGGGTACAATAAGACAAAATACACTGTTTTTTAGTGAATACAACCTTTTGGAGGCACTCCGTGGTGCACTCGCCAGCGCAGCTAGAGTGCCGATTTGAACTATAGAAGTTACTGCAAAACACCTTAAAAACACATAATTCGCTTAGAAAACGCATTTTCAAGTGATTTGGAGACATGTTTTGAGAAACAGTTTTTACATCATATTTGAGCGTTTCACGGTCTGAAACGACGATTTTGCATGTATATTTGGAAACATATTCTATCTGTAGTTTCGATGGAACTAGGTTATTTAGGGTACAATAAGACAAAATACACTGTTTTTTAGTGAATACAACCTTTTGGAGGCACTCCGTGGTGCACTCGCCAGCGCAGCTAGAGTGTCGATTTGAACTACTACTACTATAGAAGTTACTGCAAAACACCTTAGAAACACGTAATTCGCTTAGAATACGCATTTTCAAGTGATTTGGAGACATGTTTTGAGAAACAGTTTTTACAGCATATTTGAGCGTTTCACGATCTGAAACGACGATTTTGCATGTATCTTTGGAAACATTTTCTACCTGTAGTTTTGATGGAACTAGGGTATTTATGCTACAATAAGACAAAATACACTGATTTTTAGTGAATACAAGGTTTTGGAGGCACTCCGTGGTGCACTCGCCAGCGCAGCTAGAGTGCCGATTTGAACTATAGAAGTTACAGCAAAACACCTTAAAAACACGTAATTCGCTTAGAATACGCATTTTCAAGTGATTTGGAGACATGTTTTGAGAAACAGTTTTTACAGCATATTTGAGCGTTTCACGATCTGAAACGACGATTTTGCATGTATCTTTGGAAACATTTTCTACCTGTAGTTTCGATGGAACTAGCTTATTTATGCTACAATAAGACAAAATACACTGATTTTTAGTGAATACAAGGTTTTGGAGGCACTCCGTGGTGCACTCGCCAGCGCAGCTATAGTGCCGGTTTGAACTATAGAAGTTACAGCAAAACACCTTAAACACAAGTAATTCGCTTAGAAAACGCATTTTCAAGTGATTTGGAGACATGTTTTGAGAGACAGTTTTTACATCATATTTGAACGTTTCACGGTCTGAAACAACGATTTAGCATGTATCTTTGGAAACATATTCTACCTGCAGTTTCGATGGAACTAGGTTATTTAGGGTACAATAAGACAAAATACACTGTTTTTTAGGGAATACAACCTTTTGGAGGCACTCCGTGGTGCACTCGCCAGCGCAGCTAGAGTGCCGATTTGAACTATAGAAGTTACTGCAAAACACCTTAGAAACACGTAATTCGCTTAGAAAACGCATATTCAAGTGATTTGGAGACATGTTTTGAGAAACAGTTTTTACATCATATTTGAGCATTTCACGGTCTGAAACGACGATTTTGAATGTATCTTTGGAAACATATTCTACCTGTAGTTTCGATGGAACTAGGTTATTTATGCAACAATATGACAAAATACACCGCTTTTAGTGAATACAACCTTTTGGAGGCACTCCGTGGTGCACTCGCCAGCGCAGCTAGAGTGCCGATTTGAACTATAGAAGTTACTGCAAAACACCTTAAAAACACGTAATTCGCTTAGAAAACGCATTTTCAAGTGATTTGGAGACATGTTTTCAAAATCAGTTTTTACATCTTATTTGAGCGTTTCACGGGCTGAAACGACGATTTTGCATGTATCTTTGGAAACATATTCTACCTGCAGTTTCGATGGAACTAGGTTATTTAGGATACAATAAGACAAAATACACTGTTTTTTAGTAAATACAACATTTTGGAGGCACTCCGTGGTGCACTCGCCAGCGCAGCTAGAGTGCCGATTTGAACTATAGAAGTTACTGCAAAACACCTTAAAAACACGTAATTTGCTTAGAAAACGCATTTTCAAGTGATTTGGAGACGTGTTTTGAGAAACAGTTTTTACATCATATTTGAGCGTTTCACGGTCTGAAACGACGATTTTGCATGTATCTTTGGAAACATATTCTACCTGCAGTTTCGATGGAACTAGGTTATATAGGGTACAATAAGACAAGATTTACTGTATTTTAGTGAATACAACCTTTTGGAGGCACTCCGTGGTGCACTCGCCAACGCAGCTAGAGTGCCGATTTTAACTACAGAAGTTACTGCAAAACACCTTAGAAACGCGTAATTCGCTTAGAAAACGCATTTTCAAGTGATTTGGAGACATGTTTTGAGAAACAGTTTTTACATCATATTTGAGCGTTTCACGGTCTGAAACGACGATTTTGCATGTATCTTTGGAAACATATTCTACCTGTAGTTTTGATGGAACTTGGTTATTCAGGGTACAATAAGACAAAATTTACTGTATTTTAGTGAATACAACCTTTTGGAGGCACTCCGTGGTGCACTCGCCAACGCAGCTAGAGTGCCGATTTGAACTACAGAAGTAACTGCAAAACACCTTAGAAACACGTAATTCGCTTAGAAAACGCATTTTCAAGTGATTTGGAGACATGTTTTGAGAAACAGTTTTTACATCATATTTGAGCGTTTCACGGTCTGAAACGACGATTTTGCATGTATCTTTGGAAACATATTCTACCTGCAGTTTCGATGGAACTAGGTTATTTAGGGTACAATAAGACAAAATACACTGTTTTTTAGTGAATACAACATTTTGGAGGCACTCCGTGGTGCACTCGCCAGCGCAGCTAGAGTGCCGATTTGAACTATAGAAGTTACTGCAAAACACCTTAGAAACACGTAATTCGCTTAGAAAACGCATTTTCAAGTGATTTGAAGACTTGTTTTGAGAAACAGTTTTTACATCATATTTGAGCGTTTCACGGTCTGAAACGACGATTTTGCATGTATCTTTCGAAACATATCCTACCTGTAGTTTCGATGGAACTAGGTTATTTATGCAACAATATGACAAAATACACTGTTTTTTAGTGAATACAACCTTTGGAGGCACTCCGTGGTGCACTCGCCAGCGCAGCTTGAGTGCCGATTTGAACTATAGAATTACGCGTTTCTAAGGTGTTTTGCAGTAACTTTTATAGTTCAAATCGGCACTCAAGCTGCGCTGGCGAGTGCACCACGGAGTGTCTCCAAAAGGTTGTATTCACTAAAAAAACAGTGTATTTTGTCTTATTGTACCCTAAATAACCTAGTTCCATTAAAACTACAGGTAGAATATGTTTCCAAAGATATGTTTTGAGAAACAGTTTTTACATCATATTTGAGCGTTTCTCGGTCTGAAACGACGATTTTGCATGTATCTTTGGAAACATATTCTACCTGCAGTTTCGATGGAACTAGGTTATTTAGGATACAATAAGACAAAATACACTGTTTTTTAGTGAATACAACATTTTGGAGGCACTCCGTGGCGCACTCGCCAGCGCAGCTAGAGTGCCGATTTGAACTATAGAAGTTACTGCAAAACACCTTAAAAACACGTAATTTGCTTAGAAAACGCATTTTCAAGTGATTTGGAGACATGTTTTGAGAAACAGTTTTTACATCATATATGAGCGTTTCACGGTCTGAAACGACGATTTTGCATGTATTTTTGGAAACAAATTCTACCTGTAGTTTTGATGGGACTAGGTTATTTAGGGTACAATAAGACAAAATACACTGTTTTTTAGGGAATACAACCTTTTGGAGGCACTCCGTGGTGCACTCGCCAGCGCAGCTAGAGTGCCGATTTGAACTATAGAAGTAACCACAAAACACCTTAAAAACACGTAAGTCGCTTAGAAAACGCATTTTCAAGTGATTTGGAGACATGTTTTGAGAAACAGTTTTTACATCATATTTGAGCATTTCACGGTCTGAAACGACGATTTTGCATGTATCTTTGGAAACATATTCTACCTGTAGTTTCGATGGAACTAGGTTATTTATGCAACAATATGACAAAATACACTGGTTTTTAGTGAATACAACCTTTTGGAGGCACTCCGTGGTGCACTCGCCAGCGCAGCTAGAGTGCCGATTTGAACTATAGAAGTTACTGCAAAACACCTTAAAAACACGTAATTCGCTTAGAAAACGCATTTTCAAGTGATTTGGAGACATGTTTTCAAAATCAGTTTTTACATCTTATTTGAGCGTTTCACGGTCTGAAACGACGATTTTGCATGTATCTTTGGAAACATATTCTACCTGCAGTTTCGATGGAACTAGGTTATTTAGGATACAATAAGACAAAATACACTGTTTTTTAGTGAATACAACATTTTGGAGGCACTCCGTGGCGCACTCGCCAGCGCAGCTAGAGTGCCGATTTGAACTATAGAAGTTACTGCAAAACACCTTAAAAACACGTAATTCGCTTAGAAAACGCATTTTCAAGTGATTTGGAGACATGTTTTCAAAATCAGTTTTTACATCATATTTGAGCGTTTCACGGGCTGAAACGACGATTTTGCATGTTTCTTTCGAAACATATTCTACCTGTAGTTTCGATAGAACTAGATTATTTATGCTACAATATGACAAAATACACAGATTTTTAGTAAATACAAGGTTTTGGAGGCACTCCGTGGTGCACTCGCCAGCGCAGCTAGAGTGCCGATTTGAACTATAGAAGTTGCAGCAAAACACCTTAAAAACACGTAATTCGCTTAGAAAACGCTTTTTCAAGTGATTTGGAGACATGTTTTGAGAAACAGTTTTTTTTTACATCATATTTGAGCGTTTCACGGTCTGAAACGACGATTTTTGCATGTATCTTTGGAATCATATTCTACATGTAGTTTCGATGGAACTAGGTTATTTAGGGCACAATAAGACAAAATACACTGTTTTTTAGTGAATACAACCTTTTGGACGCACTCCGTGGTGCACTCGCCAGCGCAGCTAGAGTGCCGATTTGAACTATAGAAGTTACTGCAAAACACCTTAAAAACACGTAATTCGCTTAGAAAACGCATTTTCAAGTGATTTGGAGACATGTTTTGAGAAACAGTTTTTACATCATATTTGAGCGTTTCACGGTCTGAAACGACGATTTTGCATGTATATTTGGAAACATATTCTACCTGTAGTTTCGATGGAACTAGGTTATTTAGGGTACAATAAGACAAAATACACTGTTTTTTAGTGAATACAACCTTTTGGAGGCACTCCGTGGTGCACTCGCCAGCGCAGCTAGAGTGCCGATTTGAACTATAGAAGTTACTGCAAAACACCTTAAAAACACGTAATTCGCTTAGAAAACGCATTTTCAAGTGATTTGGAGACATGTTTTGAGAAACAGTTTTTACATCATATTTGAGCGTTTCACGGTCTGAAACGACGATTTTGCATGTATCTTTCGAAACATATTCTACCTGTAGTTTCGATGGAACTAGGTTATTTATGCAACAATATGACAAAATACACAGTTTTTTAGTGAATACAACCTTTTGGAGGCACTCCGTGGTGCACTCGCCAGCGCAGCTAGAGTGCCTATTTGAACTATAGAAGTTACTGAAAAACACCTTAAAAAACGTAATTCGCTTAGAAAACGCATTTTCAAGTGATTTGGAGACATGTTTTAAAAAACAGTTTTTACATCATATTTGAGCGTTTCACGGGCTGAAACGACGATTTTGCATGTATCTTTGGAAACATATTCTACCTGCAGTTTCGATGGAACTAGGTTATTTAGGATACAATAAGACAAAATACACTGTTTTTTAGTAAATACAACATTTTGGAGGCACTCCGTGGTGCACTCGCCAGCGCAGCTAGAGTGCCGATTTGAACTATAGAAGTTACTGCAAAACACCTTAAAAACACGTAATTCGCTTAGAAAACGCATTTTCAAGTGATTTGGAGACATGTTTTCAAAATCAGTTTTTACATCATATTTGAGCGTTTCACGGGCTGAAACGACGATTTTGCATGTTTCTTTCGAAACATATTCTACCTGTAGTTTCGATGGAACTAGATCATTTAAGCTACAATATGACAAAATACACAGATTTTTAGTAAATACAAGGTTTTGGGGGCACACCGAGGTGCACTCGCCAGCGCAGCTAGAGTGCCGATTTGAACAATAGAAGTTGCAGCAAAACACCTTAAAAACACGTAATTCGCTTAGAAAACGCTTTTTCAAGTGATTTGGAGACATGTTTTGAGAAACAGTTTTTACATCATATTTGAGCGTTTCACGGTCTGAAACGACGATTTTGCATGTATCTTTGGAAACACATTCCACCTGTAGTTTCGATGGAACTAGGTTATTTAGGGTACAATAAGACAGAATACACTGTTTTTTAGTGAATACAACCTTTTGGAGGCACTCCGTGGTGCACTCGCCAGCGCAGCTAGAGTGCCGATTTGAACTATAGAAGTTACTGCAAAACACCTTAAAAACACGTAATTTGCTTAGAAAAGGCATTTTCAAGTGATTTGGAGACATGTTTTGAGAAACAGTTTTTACATCATATATGAGCGTTTCACGGTCTGAAACGACGATTTTGCATGTATTTTTGGAAACAAATTCTACCTGTAGTTTTGATGGGACTAGGTTATTTAGGGTACAATAAGACAAAATACACTGTTTTTTAGGGAATACAACCTTTTGGAGGCACTCCGTGGTGCACTCGCCAGCGCAGCTAGAGTGCCGATTTGAACTATAGAAGTAACCACAAAACACCTTAAAAACACGTAATTCGCTTAGAAAACGCATTTTCAAGTGATTTGGAGACATGTTTTGAGAAACAGTTTTTACATCATATTTGAGCGTTTCACGGTCTGAAACAACGATTTAGCATGTATCTTTGGAAACATATTCTACCTGCAGTTTCGATGGAACTAGGTTATTTAGGGTTCAATAAGACAAAATACACTGTTTTTTAGTGAATACAACCTTTTGGAGGCACTCCGTGGTGCACTCGCCAGCGCAGCTAAAGTGCCGATTTGAACTATAGATGTTACCGCAAAGCACCTTAAAAACACGTAATTCGCTTAGAAAACGCATTTTCAAGTGATTTGGAGACATGTTTTGAGAAACAGTTTTTACATCATATTTGAGCATTTCACGGTCTGAAACGACGATTTTGCATGTATCTTTGGATACATATTCTACCTGTAGTTTCGATGGAACTAGGTTATTTATGCAACAATATGACAAAATACACTGGTTTTTAGTGAATACAACCTTTTGGAGGCACTCCGTGGTGCACTCGCCAGCGCAGCTAGAGTGCCGATTTGAACTATAGAAGTTACTGCAAAACACTTTAAAAACACGTAATTCGCTTAGAAAACGCATTTTCAAGTGATTTGGAGACATGTTTTGAAAATCAGTTTTTACATCATATTTGAGCGTTTCACGGGCTGAAACGACGATTTTGCATGTATCTTTGGAAACATATTCTACCTGTAGTTTCGATGGAACTTGGTTATTTAGGGTATAATAAGACAAAATACACTGTTTTTTAGTGAATACAACCTTTTGGAGGCACTCCGTGGTGCACTCGCCAGCGCAGCTAGAAGGCCGATTTGAACTATAGAAGTTACTGCAAAACACCTTAAAAACACATAATTCGCTTAGAAAACGCATTTTCAAGTGATTTGGAGACATGTTTTGAGAAACAGTTTTTACATCATATTTGAGCGTTTCACGGTCTGAAACGACGATTTTGCATGTATATTTGGAAACATATTCTACCTGTAGTTTCGATGGAACTAGGTTATTTAGGGTACAATAAGACAAAATACACTGTTTTTTAGTGAATACAACCTTTTGGAGGCACTCCGTGGTGCACTCGCCAGCGCAGCTAGAGTGTCGATTTGAACTACTACTACTATAGAAGTTACTGCAAAACACCTTAGAAACACGTAATTCGCTTAGAATACGCATTTTCAAGTGATTTGGAGACATGTTTTGAGAAACAGTTTTTACAGCATATTTGAGCGTTTCACGATCTGAAACGACGATTTTGCATGTATCTTTGGAAACATTTTCTACCTGTAGTTTCGATGGAACTAGCTTATCTATGCTACAATAAGACAAAATACACTGATTTTTAGTGAATACAAGGTTTTGGAGGCACTCCGTGGTGCACTCGCCAGCGCAGCTATAGTGCCGATTTGAACTATAGAAGTTACAGCAAAACACCTTAAACACAAGTAATTCGCTTAGAAAACGCATTTTCAAGTGATTTGGAGACATGTTTTGAGAAACAGTTTTTACATCATATTTGAGCGTTTCACGGTCTGAAACAACGATTTAGCATGTATCTTTGGAAACATATTCTACCTGCAGTTTCGATGGAACTAGGTTATTTAGGGTACAATAAGACAAAATACACTGTTTTTTAGGGAATACAACCTTTTGGAGGCACTCCGTGGTGCACTCGCCAGCGCAGCTAGAGTGCCGATTTGAACTATAGAAGTTACTGCAAAACACCTTAAAAACACGTAATTCGCTTAGAAACGCATTTTCAAGTGATTTGGAGACATGTTTTCAAAATCAGTTTTTACATCTTATTTGAGCGTTTCACGGGCTGAAACGACGATTTTGCATGTATCTTTGGAAACATATTCTACCTGCAGTTTCGATGGAACTAGGTTATTTAGGATACAATAAGACAAAATACACTGTTTTTTAGTAAATAGAACATTTTGGAGGCACTCCGTGGTGCACTCGCCAGCGCAGCTAGAGTGCCGATTTGAACTATAGAAGTTACTGCAAAACACCTTAAAAACACGTAATTTGCTTAGAAAACGCATTTTCAAGTGATTTGGAGACGTGTTTTGAGAAACAGTTTTTACATCATATTTGAGCGTTTCACGGTCTGAAACGACGATTTTGCATGTATTTTTGGAAACATATTCTACCTGTAGTTTCGATGGAACTAGGTTGTTAAGGGTACAATAAGACAAAATACACTGTTTTTTAGTGAATACAACCTTTTGGAGGCACTCCGTGGTGCACTCGCCAGCGCCGCTAGAGTGCCGTTTTGAACTATTGAAGTTACTGCAAAACGCCTTAGAAACACGTAATTCGCTTAGAAAACGAATATTCAAGTGATTTGGAGACATGTTTTGAGAAACAGTTTTTACATCATATTTGAGCGTTACACGGTCTGAAACGACGATTTTGCATGTATCTTTGGAAACATATTCTACCTGCAGTTTCGATGGAACTAGGTTATATAGGGTACAATAAGACAAGATTTACTGTATTTTAGTGAATACAACCTTTTGGAGGCACTCCGTGGTGCACTCGCCAACGCAGCTAGAGTGCCGATTTTAACTACAGAAGTTACTGCAAAACACCTTAGAAACGCGTAATTCGCTTAGAAAACGCATTTTCAAGTGATTTGGAGACATGTTTTGAGAAACAGTTTTTACATCATATTTGAGCGTTTCACGGTCTGAAACGACGATTTTGCATGTATCTTTGGAAACATATTCTACCTGCAGTTTCGATGGAACTAGGTTATTTAGGGTACAATAAGACAAAATACACTGTTTTTTAGTGAATACAACATTTTGGAGGCACTCCGTGGTGCACTCGCCAGCGCAGCTAGAGTGCCGATTTGAACTATAGAAGTTACTGCAAAACACCTTAGAAACACGTAATTCGCTTAGAAAACGCATTTTCAAGTGATTTGAAGACTTGTTTTGAGAAACAGTTTTTACATCATATTTGAGCGTTTCACGGTCTGAAACGACGATTTTGCATGTATCTTTCGAAACATATCCTACCTGTAGTTTCGATGGAACTAGGTTATTTATGCAACAATATGACAAAATACACTGTTTTTTAGTGAATACAACCTTTGGAGGCACTCCGTGGTGCACTCGCCAGCGCAGCTTGAGTGCCGATTTGAACTATAGAATTACGCGTTTCTAAGGTGTTTTGCAGTAACTTTTATAGTTCAAATCGGCACTCAAGCTGCGCTGGCGAGTGCACCACGGAGTGTCTCCAAAAGGTTGTATTCACTAAAAAAACAGTGTATTTTGTCTTATTGTACCCTAAATAACCTAGTTCCCTTAAAACTACAGGTAGAATATGTTTCCAAAGATATGTTTTGAGAAACAGTTTTTACATCATATTTGAGCGTTTCTCGGTCTGAAACGACGATTTTGCATGTATCTTTGGAAACATATTCTACCTGCAGTTTCGATGGAACTAGGTTATTTAGGATACAATAAGACAAAATACACTGTTTTTTAGTGAATACAACATTTTGGAGGCACTCCGTGGCGCACTCGCCAGCGCAGCTAGAGTGCCGATTTGAACTATAGAAGTTACTGCAAAACACCTTAAAAACACGTAATTTGCTTAGAAAACGCATTTTCAAGTGATTTGGAGACATGTTTTGAGAAACAGTTTTTACATCATATATGAGCGTTTCACGGTCTGAAACGACGATTTTGCATGTATTTTTGGAAACAAATTCTACCTGTAGTTTTGATGGGACTAGGTTATTTAGGGTACAATAAGACAAAATACACTGTTTTTTAGGGAATACAACCTTTTGGAGGCACTCCGTGGTGCACTCGCCAGTGCAGCTAGAGTGCCGATTTGAACTATAGAAGTAACCACAAAACACCTTAAAAACACGTAAGTCGCTTAGAAAACGCATTTTCAAGTGATTTGGAGACATGTTTTGAGAAACAGTTTTTACATCATATTTGAGCATTTCACGGTCTGAAACGACGATTTTGCATGTATCTTTGGAAACATATTCTACCTGTAGTTTTGATGGAACTAGGTTATTTATGCAACAATATGACAAAATACACTGGTTTTTAGTGAATACATCCTTTTGGAGGCACTCCGTGGTGCACTCGCCAGCGCAGCTAGAGTGCCGATTTGAACTATAGAAGTTACTGCAAAACACCTTAAAAACACGTAATTCGCTTAGAAAACGCATTTTCAAGTGATTTGGAGACATGTTTTCAAAATCAGTTTTTACATCATATTTGAGCGTTTCACGGGCTGAAACGACGATTTTGCATGTTTCTTTCGAAACATGTTCTACCTGTAGTTTCGATAGAACTAGATTATTTATGCTACAATATGACAAAATACACAGATTTTTAGTAAATACAAGGTTTTGGAGGCACTCCGTGGTGCACTCGCCAGCGCAGCTAGAGTGCCGATTTGAACTATAGAAGTTGCAGCAAAACACCTTAAAAACACGTAATTCGCTTAGAAAACGCTTTTTCAAGTGATTTGGAGACATGTTTTGAGAAACAGTTTTTACATCATATTTGAGCGTTTCACGGTCTGAAACGACGATTTTGCATGTATCTTTGGAATCATATTCTACATGTAGTTTCGATGGAACTAGGTTATTTAGGGTACAATAAGACAAAATACACTGTTTTTTAGTGAATACAACCTTTTGGAGGCACTCCGTGGTGCACTCGCCAGCGCAGCTAGAGTGTCGATTTGAACTACTACTACTATAGAAGTTTCTGCAAAACACCTTAGAAACACGTAATTCGCTTAGAATACGCATTTTCAAGTGATTTGGAGACATGTTTTGAGAAACAGTTTTTACAGCATATTTGAGCGTTTCACGATCTGAAACGACGATTTTGCATGTATCTTTGGAAACATTTTCTACCTGTAGTTTCGATGGAACTAGCTTATCTATGCTACAATAAGACAAAATACACTGATTTTTAGTGAATACAAGGTTTTGGAGGCACTCCGTGGTGCACTCGCCAGCGCAGCTATAGTGCCGATTTGAACTATAGAAGTTACAGCAAAACACCTTAAACACAAGTAATTCGCTTAGAAAACGCATTTTCAAGTGATTTGGAGACATGTTTTGAGAAACAGTTTTTACATCATATTTGAGCGTTTCACGGTCTGAAACAACGATTTAGCATGTATCTTTGGAAACATATTCTACCTGCAGTTTCGATGGAACTAGGTTATTTAGGGTACAATAAGACAAAATACACTGTTTTTTAGGGAATACAACCTTTTGGAGGCACTCCGTGGTGCACTCGCCAGCGCAGCTAGAGTGCCGATTTGAACTATAGAAGTTACTGCAAAACACCTTAGAAACACGTAATTCGCTTAGAAAACGCATATTCAAGTGATTTGGAGACATGTTTTGAGAAACAGTTTTTACATCATATTTGAGCATTTCACGGTCTGAAACGACGATTTTGAATGTATCTTTGGAAACATATTCTACCTGTAGTTTCGATGGAACTAGGTTATTTATGCAACAATATGACAAAATACACTGGTTTTTAGTGAATACAACCTATTGGAGGCACTCCGTGGTGCACTCGCCAGCGCAGCTAGAGTGCCGATTTGAACTATAGAAGTTACTGCAAAACACCTTAAAAACACGTAATTCGCTTAGAAAACGCATTTTCAAGTGATTTGGAGACATGTTTTCAAAATCAGTTTTTACATCTTATTTGAGCGTTTCACGGGCTGAAACGACGATTTTGCATGTATCTTTGGAAACATATTCTACCTGCAGTTTCGATGGAACTAGGTTATTTAGGATACAATAAGACAAAATACACTGTTTTTTAGTAAATACAACATTTTGGAGGCACTCCGTGGTGCACTCGCCAGCGCAGCTAGAGTGCCGATTTGAACTATAGAAGTTACTGCAAAACACCTTAAAAACACGTAATTTGCTTAGAAAACGCATTTTCAAGTGATTTGGAGACGTGTTTTGAGAAACAGTTTTTACATCATATTTGAGCGTTTCACGGTCTGAAACGACGATTTTGCATGTATTTTTGGAAACATATTCTACCTGTAGTTTCGATGGAACTAGGTTATTAAGGGTACAATAAGACAAAATACACTGTTTTTTAGTGAATACAACCTTTTGGAGGCACTCCGTGGTGCACTCGCCAGCGCCGCTAGAGTGCCGTTTTGAACTATTGAAGTTACTGCAAAACGCCTTAGAAACACGTAATTCGCTTAGAAAACGCATATTCAAGTGATTTGGAGACATGTTTTGAGAAACAGTTTTTACATCATATTTGAGCGTTACACGGTCTGAAACGACGATTTTGCATGTATCTTTGGAAACATATTCTACCTGCAGTTTCGATGGAACTAGGTTATATAGGGTACAATAAGACAAGATTTACTGTATTTTAGTGAATACAACCTTTTGGAGGCACTCCGTGGTGCACTCGCCAACGCAGCTAGAGTGCCGATTTTAACTACAGAAGTTACTGCAAAACACCTTAGAAACGCGTAATTCGCTTAGAAAACGCATTTTCAAGTGATTTGGAGACATGTTTTGAGAAACAGTTTTTACATCATATTTGAGCGTTTCACGGTCTGAAACGACGATTTTGCATGTATCTTTGGAAACATATTCTACCTGTAGTTTTGATGGAACTTGGTTATTCAGGGTACAATAAGACAAAATTTACTGTATTTTAGTGAATACAACCTTTTGGAGGCACTCCGTGGTGAACTCGCCAACGCAGCTAGAGTGCCGATTTGAACTACAGAAGTAACTGCAAAACACCTTAGAAACACGTAATTCGCTTAGAAAACGCATTTTCAAGTGATTTGGAGACATGTTTTGAGAAACAGTTTTTACATCATATTTGAGCGTTTCACGGTCTGAAACGACGATTTTGCATGTATCTTTGGAAACATATTCTACCTGCAGTTTCGATGGAACTAGGTTATTTAGGGTACAATAAGACAAAATACACTGTTTTTTAGTGAATACAACATTTGGAGGCACTCCGTGGTGCACTCGCCAGCGCAGCTAGAGTGCCGATTTGAACTATAGAAGTTACTGCAAAACACCTTAGAAACACGTAATTCGCTTAGAAAACGCATTTTCAAGTGATTTGAAGACTTGTTTTGAGAAACAGTTTTTACATCATATTTGAGCGTTTCACGGTCTGAAACGACGATTTTGCATGTATCTTTCGAAACATATCCTACCTGTAGTTTCGATGGAACTAGGTTATTTATGCAACAATATGACAAAATACACTGTTTTTTAGTGAATACAACCTTTGAAGGCACTCCGTGGTGCACTCGCCAGCGCAGCTTGAGTGCCGATTTGAACTATAGAATTACGCGTTTCTAAGGTGTTTTGCAGTAACTTTTATAGTTCAAATCGGCACTCAAGCTGCGCTGGCGAGTGCACCACGGTGTGTCTCCAAAAGGTTGTATTTACTAAAAAAACAGTGTATTTTGTCTTATTGTACCCTAAATAACCTAGTTCCATTAAAACTACAGGTAGAATATGTTTCCAAAGATATGTTTTGAGAAACAGTTTTTACATCATATTTGAGCGTTTCTCGGTCTGAAACGACGATTTTGCATGTATCTTTGGAAACATATTCTACCTGCAGTTTCGATGGAACTAGGTTATTTAGGATACAATAAGACAAAATACACTGTTTTTTAGTGAATACAACATTTTGGAGGCACTCCGTGGCGCACTCGCCAGCGCAGCTAGAGTGCCGATTTGAACTATAGAAGTTACTGCAAAACACCTTAAAAACACGTAATTTGCTTAGAAAACGCATTTTCAAGTGATTTGGAGACATGTTTTGAGAAACAGTTTTTACATCATATTTGAGCATTTCACGGTCTGAAACGACGATTTTGCATGTATCTTTGGAAATATATTCTACCTGTAGTTTTGATGGAACTAGGTTATTTATGCAACAATATGACAAAATACACTGGTTTTTAGTGAATACATCCTTTTGGAGGCACTCCGTGGTGCACTCGCCAGCGCAGCTAGAGTGCCGATTTGAACTATAGAAGTTACTGCAAAACACCTTAAAAACACGTAATTCGCTTAGAAAACGCATTTTCAAGTGATTTGGAGACATGTTTTCAAAATCAGTTTTTACATCATATTTGAGCGTTTCACGGGCTGAAACGACGATTTTGCATGTTTCTTTCGAAACATATTCTACCTGTAGTTTCGATAGAACTAGATTATTTATGCTACAATATGACAAAATACACAGATTTTTAGTAAATACAAGGTTTTGGAGGCACTCCGTGGTGCACTCGCCAGCGCAGCTAGAGTGCCGATTTGAACTATAGAAGTTGCAGCAAAACACCTTAAAAACACGTAATTCGCTTAGAAAACGCTTTTTCAAGTGATTTGGAGACATGTTTTGAGAAACAGTTTTTACATCATATTTGAGCGTTTCACGATCTGAAACGACGATTTTGCATGTATCTTTGGAATCATATTCTACATGTAGTTTCGATGGAACTAGGTTATTTAGGGTACAATAAGACAAAATACACTGTTTTTTAGTGAATACAACCTTTTGGAGGCACTCCGTGGTGCACTCGCCAGCGCAGCTAGAGTGCCGATTTGAACTATAGAAGTTACTGCAAAACACCTTAAAAACACGTAGTTCGCTTAGAAAACGCATTTTCAAGTGATTTGGAGACATGTTTTGAGAAACAGTTTTTACATCATATTTGAGCGTTTCACGGTCTGAAACGACGATTTTGCATGTATATTTGGAAACATATTCTACCTGTAGTTTCGATGGAACTAGGTTATTTAGGGTACAATAAGACAAAATACACTGTTTTTTAGTGAATACAACCTTTTGGAGGCACTCCGTGGTGCACTCGCCAGCGCAGCTAGAGTGCCGATTTGAACTATAGAAGTTACTGCAAAACACCTTAAAACACGTAATTCGCTTAGAAAACGCATTTTCAAGTGATTTGGAGACATGTTTTGAGAAACAGTTTTTACATCATATTTGAGCGTTTCACGGTCTGAAACGACGATTTTGCATGTATCTTTGGAAACATATTCTACCTGTAGTTTTGATGGAACTAGGTTATTTAGGGTACAATAAGACAAAATACACTGTTTTTTAGTAAATACAACCTTTTGGAGGCACTCCGTGGTGCACTCGCCAGAGCAGCTAAAGTGCCGATTTGAACTTTAGAAGTTACTGCAAAACACCTTTGAAACACGTAATTCGCTTAGAAAACGCATTTTCAAGTGATTTGAAGACATGTTTTGAGAAACAGTTTTTACATCATATTTGAGCGTTTCACGGTCTGAAACGACGATTTTGCATGTATCTTTCGAAACATATTCTACCTGTAGTTTCGATGGAACTAGGTTATTTATGCAACAATATGACAAAATACACAGTTTTTCAGTGAATACAACCTTTTGGAGGCACTCCGTGGTGCACTCGCCAGCGCAGCTAGAGTGCCTATTTGAACTATAGAAGTTACTGCAAAACACCTTAAAAAACGTAGTTCGCTTAGAAAACGCATTTTCAAGTGATTTGGAGACATGTTTTAAAAAACAGATTTTACATCATATTTGAGCGTTTCACGGGCTGAAACGACGATTTTGCATGTATCTTTCGAAACATATTCTACCTGTAGTTTTGATGGAACTAGATTATGTATGCTACAATATGACAAAATACACAGATTTTTAGTGAATACAAGGTTTTGGAGGCACTCCGTGGTGCACTCGCCAGCGCAGCTAGAGTACCGATTTGAACTATAGAAGTTACTGCAAAACACCTTAGAAACACGTAATTCGCTTAGAAAACGCATTTTCAAGTGATTTGAAGACATGTTTTGAGAAACAGATTTACATCATATTTGAGCGTTTCACGGTCTGAAACGACGATTTTGCATGTATTTTTCGAAACATATTCTACCTGTAGTTTTGATGGACCTAGGTTATTTATGCAACAATATGACAAAATACACTGTTTTTTAGTAAATACAACCTTTTGGAGGCACTCCGTGGTGCACTCGCCAGCGCAGCTAAAGTGCCGATTTGAACTTTAGAAGTTACTGCAAAACACCTTTGAAACACGTAATTCGCTTAGAAAACGCATTTTCAAGTGATTTGAAGACATGTTTTGAGAAACAGTTTTTACATCATATTTGAGCGTTTCTCGGTCTGAAACGACGATTTTGCATGTATCTTTCGAAACATATTCTACCTGTAGTTTCGATGGAACTAGGTTATTTATGCAACAATATGACAAAATACACAGTTTTTCAGTGAATACAACCTTTTGGAGGCACTCCGTGGTGCACTCGCCAGCGCAGCTAGAGTGCCTATTTGAACTATAGAAGTTACTGCAAAACACCTTAAAAAACGTAATTCGCTTAGAAAACGCATTTTCAAGTGATTTGGAGACATGTTTTAAAAAACAGTTTTTACATCATATTTGAGCGTTTCACGGGCTGAAACGACGATTTTGCATGTATCTTTCGAAACATATTCTACCTGTAGTTTTGATGGAACTAGATTATGTATGCTACAATATGACAAAATACACAGATTTTTAGTGAATACAAGGTTTTGGAGGCACTCCGTGGTGCACTCGCCAGCGCAGCTAGAGTGCCGATTTGAACTATAGAAGTTACTGCAAAACACCTTAGAAACACGTAATTCGCTTAGAAAACGCATTTTCAAGTGATTTGAAGACATGTTTTGAAAAACAGTTTTTACATCATATTTGAGCGTTTCACGGTCTGAAACGACGATTTTGCATGTATTTTTCGAAACATATTCTACCTGTAGTTTCGATGGAACTAGGTTATTTCTGCAACAATATGACAAAATACATTGTTTTTAGTGAATACAACCTTTTGGAGGCACTCCGTGGTGCACTCGCCAGCTCAGCTTGAGTGCCGATTTGAACTATAGAATTACGTGTTTCTAAGGTGTTTTGCAGTAACTTCTATAGATCAAATCGGCACTCTAGCTGCGCTGGCGAGTGCACCACGGAGTGCCTCCAAAAGGTTGTATTCACTAAAAAACAGTGTATTTTGTCTTATTGTACCCTAAATAACCTAGTTCCATCAAAACTACAGGTAGAATATGTTTCCAAAGATATGTTTTGAGAAACAGTTTTTACATCATATTTGAGCGTTTCACTGTCTGAAACGACGGTTTTGCATGTATCTATGGAAACATATTCTACCTGTAGTTTCGATGGAACTAGGTTATTTAGGGTACAATAAGACAAAATACACTGTATTTTAGTGAATACAACCTTTTGGAGGCACTCCGTGGTGCACTCGCCAGCGCAGCTAGAGTGCCGTTTTGAACAATAGAAGTTACTGCAAAACACCTTAAAAACACGTAATTCGCTTAGAAAACGCATTTTCAAGTGATTTGGAGACATGTTTTGAGAAACAGTTTTTATATTATATTTGAGCGTTTCACAGTCTGAAACGACGATTTTGCATGTATCTTTGGAAACATATTCTACCTGTAGTTTCGATGGAACTAGGTTATTTAGGGTACAATAAGACAAATTCACTGTTTTTTAGTGAATACAACCTTTTGGATGCACTCCGTGGTGCACTCGCCAGCGCAGCTAGAGTGCCGATTTGAACTATAGAAGTTACTGCAAAACACCTTAAAAACACGTAATTCGCTTAGAAAACGCATTTTCAAGTGATTTGTAGACATGTTTTGAGAAACAGATTTTACATCATATTTGAGCGTTTCACGGTCTGAAACGACGATTTTGCATGTATCTTTGGAAACATATTCTACCTGTAGTTTCGATGGAACTATGTTATTTATGCAACAATATGACAAAATACACTGTTTTTTAGTGAATACAACCTTTTGGAGGCACTCCGAGGTGCAATCGCCAGCGCAGCTAGAGTGCCGATTTGAACAATAGAAGTTACTGCAAAACACTTTAAAAACACGTAATTCGCTTAGAAAACGCATTTTCAAGTGATTTGGAGACATGTTTTGAAAAACAGTTTTTACATCATATTTGAGCGTTTCACGGGCTGAAACGACGATTTTGCATGTATCTTTCGAAACATATTCTACCTGTAGTTTCGATGGAACTAGATTATTTATGCTACAATATGACGAAGTACACAGATTTTTAGTGAATACAAGGTTTTGAAGGCACTCCGTGGTGCACTCGCCAGCGCAGCTAGAGTGCCGATTTGAACTATAGAAGTTACTGCAAAACACCTTAAAAACACGTAATTCGCTTAGAAAACGCATTTTCCAGTGATTTGGAGACATGTTTTGAAAAACAGTTTTTACTTCATATTTGAGCGTTTCACGGTCTGAAACGACGATTTTGCATGTATCTATGGAAACATATTCTACCTGTAGTTTTGATGGATCTAGGTTATTTAGGGTACAATAAGACAAAATACACTGTTTTTTAGTGAATACAACCTTTTGGAGGCACTCCGTGGTGCACTCGCCAGCGCAGCTAGAGTGCCGATTTGAACTATAGAAGTCACTGCACAACACCTTAGAAACACGTAATTCGCTTAGAAAACGCATTTTCAAGGGATTTGGAGACATGCTTTGAGAAACAGTTTTTACATCATATTTGAGCGTTTCACGGTCTGAAACGACGATTTTGCATGTATCTTTCGAAACATATTTTACCTGTAGTTTCGATGGACCTAGGATATTTATGCAACAATATGACAAAATACACTGTTTTTTAGTGAATACAACGTTTTGGAGGCACTCCGTGATGCACTCGCCAGTGCAGCTAGAGTGCCGATTTGAACTACAGTAGTTATTGCAAAACTCCTTAAAAACACGTAATTCGCTTAGAAAACGCATTTTCAAGTGATTTGGAGACATGTTTTGAAAAACAGTTTTTACATCATATTTGAGCGTTTCACGGGCTGAAACGACGATTTTGCATGTATCTTTCGAAACATATTCTACCTGTAGTTTCGATGGAACTAGATTATTTATGCTACAATATGACAAAGTACACAGATTTTTAGTGAATACAAGGTTTTGGAGGCACTCCGTGGTGCACTCGCCAGCGCAGCTAGAGTGCCGATTTGAACTATAGAAGTTGCAGCAAAACACCTTAAAAACACGTAATTCGTTTAGAAAACGCATTTTCAAGTGATTTGGAGAAATGTTTTGAGAAACAGTTTTTACATCATATATGAACGTTTCACGGTCTGAAACGACGGTTTTGCATGTATCTTTGGAAACATATTGTACCTGTAGTTTTGATGGAACTAGGTTATTTAGGGTACAATAAGACAAAATACACTGTTTTTTAGTGAATACAACCTTTTGGAGGCACTCCGTGGTGCACTCGCCAGTGCAGCTAGAGTGCCGATTTGAACTACAGTAGTTACTGCAAAACTCCTTAAAAACACGTAATTCGCTTAGAAAACGCATTTTCAAGTGATTTGGAGACATGTTTTGAAAAACAGTTTTTACATCATATTTGAGCGTTTCACGGTCTGAAACGACGATTTTGCATGTATCTTTGGAAACATATTCTACCTGTAGTTTCGATGGAACTAGATTATTTATGCTACAATATGACAAAATACGCAGATTTTTAGTGAATACAAGGTTTTGGAGGCACTCCGTGGTGCACTCGCCAGCGCAGCTAGAGTGCCGATTTGAACTATAGAAGTTGCAGCAAAACACCTTAAAAACACGTAATTCGCTTAGAAAACGCATTTTCAAGTGATTTGGAGACATGTTTTGAGAAACAGTTTTTACATCATATTTGAGCGTTTCACGGTCTGAAACGACGGTTTTGCATGTATCTTTGGAAACATATTCTACCTGTAGTTTTGATGGAACTAGGTTATTTAGGGTACAATAAGACAAAATACACTGTTTTTTAGTGAATACAACCTTTTGGAGGCACTCCGTGGTGCACTCGCCAGCGCAGCTAGAGTGCCGATTTGGAACTATAGAAGTTACTGCAAAACACCATAGAAACACGTAATTTGCTTAGAAAAGGCATTTTCAAGTGATTTGGAGACATGTGTTAAGAAACAGTTTTTACATCATATTTGAGCGTTTCACGGTCTGAAACGACGATTTTGCATGTATCTTTCGAAACATATTCTACTTGTAGTTTCGATGGAACTAGGTTATTTACGCAACAATATGACAAAATACACTGTTTTTTAGTGAATACAACCTTTTGGAGGCACTCCGTGGTGCACTCGCCAGCGCAGCTAGAGTGCCGATTTGAACTATAGAAGTTACTGCAAAACACTATAAAAACACGTAATTTGCTTAGAAAACGCAGTTTCAAGTGATTTGGAGACATGTTTTGAAAAATAGTTTTTACATCATATTTGAGCGTTTCACGGTCTGAAACGACAATTTTGCATGTATCTTTCGAAACATATTCTACCTGTAGTTTCGATGGAACTAGATTATTAATGCTACAATATGACAAAGTACACAGATTTTTAGTGAATATAAGGTTTTGGAGGCACTCCGTGGTGCACTCGCCAGCGCAGCTAGAGTGCCGATTTGAACTATAGAATTTACTGCAAAACACCTTAAAAACACGTAATTCGCTTAGAAAACGCATTTTCAAGTGATTTGGAGACATGTTTTGAAAAACAGTTTTTACATCATATTTGAGCGTTTCACGGTCTGAAACGACGATTTTGCATGTATCTATGGAAACATATTCTACCTGTAGTATTGATGGAACTAGGTTATTAAGGGTACAATAAGACGAAATACACTGTTTTTTAGTGAATACAACCTTTTGGAGGCACTCCGTGGTGCACTCGCCAGCGCAGCTAGAGTGCCGATTTGAACTATAGAAGTCACTGCACAACACCTTAGAAACACGTAATTCGCTTAGAAAACGCATTTTCAAGGGATTTGGAGACATGCTTTGAGAAACAGTTTTTTCATCATATTTAAGCGTTTCACGGTCTGAAACGACGATTTTGCATGTATCTTTCGAAACATATTTTACCTGTAGTTTCGATGGACCTAGGTTATTTATGCAACAATATGACAAAATACACTGTTTTTTAGTGAATACAACCTTTTGGAGGCACACCGTGATGCACTCGCCAGTGCAGCTAGAGTGCCTATTTGAACTACAGTAGTTATTGCAAAACTCCTTAAAAACACGTAATTCGCTTAGAAAACGCATTTTCAAGTGATTTGGAGACATGTTTTGAGAAACAGTTTTTACATCATATTTGAGCGTTTCACGGTCTGAAACGACGATTTTGCATGTATCTTTGGAAACATATTCTACCTGCAGTTTCGATGGAACTAGGTTATTTAGGGTACAATAAGACAAAATACACTGTTTTTTAGTAAATACAACATTTTGGAGGCACTCCGTGGTGCACTCGCCAGCGCAGCTAGAGTGCCGATTTGAACTATAGAAGTTACTGCAAAACACCTTAGAAACACGTAATTCGCTTAGAAAACGCATTTTCAAGTGATTTGAAGACTTGTTTTGAGAAACAGTTTTTACATCATATTTGAGCGTTTCACGGTCTGAAACGACGATTTTGCATGTATCTTTCGAAACATATCCTACCTGTAGTTTCGATGGAACTAGGTTATTTATGCAACAATATGACAAAATACACTGTTTTTTAGTGAATACAACCTTTGGAGGCACTCCGTGGTGCACTCGCCAGCGCAGCTTGAGTGCCGATTTGAACTATAGAATTACGCGTTTCTAAGGTGTTTTGCAGTAACTTTTATAGTTCAAATCGGCACTCAAGCTGCGCTGGCGAGTGCACCACGGAGTGTCTCCAAAAGGTTGTATTTACTAAAAAAACAGTGTATTTTGTCTTATTGTACCCTAAATAACCTAGTTCCATTAAAACTACAGGTAGAATATGTTTCCAAAGATATGTTTTGAGAAACAGTTTTTACATCATATTTGAGCGTTTCTCGGTCTGAAACGACGATTTTGCATGTATCTTTGGAAACATATTCTACCTGCAGTTTCGATGGAACTAGGTTATTTAGGATACAATAAGACAAAATACACTGTTTTTTAGTGAATACAACATTTTGGAGGCACTCCGTGGCGCACTCGCCAGCGCAGCTAGAGTGCCGATTTGAACTATAGAAGTTACTGCAAAACACCTTAAAAACACGTAATTTGCTTAGAAAACGCATTTTCAAGTGATTTGGAGACATGTTTTGAGAAACAGTTTTTACATCATATATGAGCGTTTCACGGTCTGAAACGACGATTTTGCATGTATTTTTGGAAACAAATTCTACCTGTAGTTTTGATGGGACTAGGTTATTTAGGGTAAAATAAAACAAAATACACTGTTTTTTAGGGAATACAACCTTTTGGAGGCACTCCGTGGTGCACTCGCCAGTGCAGCTAGAGTGCCGATTTGAACTATAGAAGTAACCACAAAACACCTTAAAAACACGTAAGTCGCTTAGAAAACGCATTTTCAAGTGATTTGGAGACATGTTTTGAGAAACAGTTTTTACATCATATTTGAGCATTTCACGGTCTGAAACGACGATTTTGCATGTATCTTTGGAAACATATTCTACCTGTAGTTTTGATGGAACTAGGTTATTTATGCAACAATATGACAAAATACACTGGTTTTTAGTGAATACGTCCTTTTGGAGGCACTCCGTGGTGCACTCGCCAGCGCAGCTAGAGTGCCGATTTGAACTATAGAAGTTACTGCAAAACACCTTAAAAACACGTAATTCGCTTAGAAAACGCATTTTCAAGTGATTTGGAGACATGTTTTCAAAATCAGTTTTTACATCATATTTGAGCGTTTCACGGGCTGAAACGACGATTTTGCATGTTTCTTTCGAAACATATTCTACCTGTTGTTTCGATAGAACTAGATTATTTATGCTACAATATGACAAAATACACAGATTTTTAGTAAATACAAGGTTTTGGAGGCACTCCGTGGTGCACTCGCCAGCGCAGCTAGAGTGCCGATTTGAACTATAGAAGTTGCAGCAAAACACCTTAAAAACACGTAATTCGCTTAGAAAACGCTTTTTCAAGTGATTTGGAGACATGTTTTGAGAAACAGTTTTTACATCATATTTGAGCGTTTCACGGTCTGAAACGACGATTTTGCATGTATCTTTGGAATCATATTCTACATGTAGTTTCGATGGAACTAGGTTATTTAGGGTACAATAAGACAAAATACACTGTTTTTTAGTGAATACAACCTTTTGGAGGCACTCCGTGGTGCACTCGCCAGCGCAGCTAGAGTGCCGATTTGAACTATAGAAGTTACTGCAAAACACCTTAAAAACACGTAGTTCGCTTAGAAAACGCATTTTCAAGTGATTTGGAGACATGTTTTGAGAAACAGTTTTTACATCATATTTGAGCGTTTCACGGTCTGAAACGACGATTTTGCATGTATATTTGGAAACATATTCTACCTGTAGTTTCGATGGAACTAGGTTATTTAGGGTACAATAAGACAAAATACACTGTTTTTTAGTGAATACAACCTTTTGGAGGCACTCCGTGGTGCACTCGCCAGCGCAGCTAGAGTGCCGATTTGAACTATAGAAGTTACTGCAAAACACCTTAAAAACACGTAATTCGCTTAGAAAACTCATTTTCAAGTGATTTGGAGACATGTTTTGAGAAATAGTTTTTACATCATATTTCAGCGTTTCACGGTCTGAAACGACGATTTTGCATGTATCTTTCGAAACATATTCTACCTGTAGTTTCGATGGAACTAGGTTATTTATGCAACAATATGACAAAATACACAGTTTTTTAGTGAATACAACCTTTTGGAGGCACTCCGTGGTGCACTCGCCAGCGCAGCTAGAGTGCCTATTTGAACTATAGAAGTTACTGAAAAACACCTTAAAAAACGTAATTCGCTTAGAAAACGCAATTTCAAGTGATTTGGAGACATGTTTTAAAAAACAGTTTTTACATCATATTTGAGCGTTTCACGGGCTGAAACGACGATTTTGCATGTATCTTTGGAAACATATTCTACCTGCAGTTTCGATGGAACTAGGTTATTTAGGATACAATAAGACAAAATACACTGTTTTTTAGTAAATACAACATTTTGGAGGCACTCCGTGGTGCACTCGCCAGCGCAGCTAGGGTGCCGATTTGAACTATAGAAGTTACTGCAAAACACCTTAAAAACACGTAATTCGCTTAGAAAACGCATTTTCAAGTGATTTGGAGACATGTTTTCAAAATCAGTTTTTACATCATATTTGAGCGTTTCACGGGCTGAAACGACGATTTTGCATGTTTCTTTCGAAACATATTCTACCTGTAGTTTCGATGGAACTAGATTATTTATGCTACAATATGACAAAATACACAGATTTTTAGTAAATACAAGGTTTTGGAGGCACACCGAGGTGCACTCGCCAGCGCAGCTAGAGTGCCGATTTGAACAATAGAAGTTGCAGCAAAACACCTTAAAAACACGTAATTCGCTTAGAAAACGCTTTTTCAAGTGATTTGGAGACATGTTTTGAGAAACAGTTTTTACATCATATTTGAGCGTTTCACGGTCTGAAACGACGATTTTGCATGTATCTTTGGAAACATATTCCACCTGTAGTTTCGATGGAACTAGGTTATTTAGGGTACAATAAGACAGAATACACTGTTTTTTAGTGAATACAACCTTTTGGAGGCACTCCGTGGTGCACTCGCCAGCGCAGCTAGGGTGCCGATTTGAACTATAGAAGTTACTGCAAAACACCTTAAAAACACGTAATTCGCTTAGAAAACGCATTTTCAAGTGATTTGGAGACATGTTTTGAGAAACAGTTTTTACATCATATTTGAGCGTTTCACGGTCTGAAACGACGATTTTGCATGTATATTTGGAAACATATTCTACCTGTAGTTTCGATGGAACTAGGTTATTTAGGGTACAATAAGACAAAATACACTGTTTTTTAGTGAATACAACCTTTTGGAGGCACTCCGTGGTGCACTCGCCAACGCAGCTAGAGTGCCGATTTGAACTATAGAAGTTACTGCAAAACACCTTAAAACACGTAATTCGCTTAGAAAACGCATTTTCAAGTGATTTGGAGACATGTTTTGAGAAACAGTTTTTACATCATATTTGAGCGTTTCACGGTCTGAAACGACGATTTTGCATGTATCTTTGGAAACATATTCTACCTGTAGTTTTGATGGAACTAGGTTATTTAGGGTACAATAAGACAAAATACACTGTTTTTTAGTAAATACAACCTTTTGGAGGCACTCCGTGGTGCACTCGCCAGAGCAGCTAAAGTGCCGATTTGAACTTTAGAAGTTACTGCAAAACACCTTTGAAACACGTAATTCGCTTAGAAAACGCATTTTCAAGTGATTTGAAGACATGTTTTGAGAAACAGTTTTTACATCATATTTGAGCGTTTCACGGTCTGAAACGACGATTTTGCATGTATATTTGGAAACATATTCTACCTGTAGTTTCGATGGAACTAGGTTATTTAGGGTACAATAAGACAAAATACACTGTTTTTTAGTGAATACAACCTTTTGGAGGCACTCCGTGGTGCACTCGCCAACGCAGCTAGAGTGCCGATTTGAACTATAGAAGTTACTGCAAAACACCTTAAAACACGTAATTCGCTTAGAAAACGCATTTTCAAGTGATTTGGAGACATGTTTTGAGAAACAGTTTTTACATCATATTTGAGCGTTTCACGGTCTGAAACGACGATTTTGCATGTATCTTTGGAAACATATTCTACCTGTAGTTTTGATGGAACTAGGTTATTTAGGGTACAATAAGACAAAATACACTGTTTTTTAGTAAATACAACCTTTTGGAGGCACTCCGTGGTGCACTCGCCAGAGCAGCTAAAGTGCCGATTTGAACTTTAGAAGTTACTGCAAAACACCTTTGAAACACGTAATTCGCTTAGAAAACGCATTTTCAAGTGATTTGAAGACATGTTTTGAGAAACAGTTTTTACATCATATTTGAGCGTTTCACGGTCTGAAACGACGATTTTGCATGTATCTTTCGAAACATATTCTACCTGTAGTTTCGATGGAACTAGGTTATTTATGCAACAATATGACAAAATACACAGTTTTTCAGTGAATACAACCTTTTGGAGGCACTCCGTGGTGCACTCGCCAGCGCAGCTAGAGTGCCTATTTGAACTATAGAAGTTACTGCAAAACACCTTAAAAAACGTAATTCGCTTAGAAAACGCATTTTCAAGTGATTTGGAGACATGTTTTAAAAAACAGTTTTTACATCATATTTGAGCGTTTCACGGGCTGAAACGACGATTTTGCATGTATCTTTCGAAACATATTCTACCTGTAGTTTTGATGGAACTAGATTATGTATGCTACAATATGACAAAATACACAGATTTTTAGTGAATACAAGGTTTTGGAGGCACTCCGTGGTGCACTCGCCAGCGCAGCTAGAGTACCGATTTGAACTATAGAAGTTACTGCAAAACACCTTAGAAACACGTAATTCGCTTAGAAAACGCATTTTCAAGTGATTTGAAGACATGTTTTGAGAAACAGATTTACATCATATTTGAGCGTTTCACGGTCTGAAACGACGATTTTGCATGTATTTTTCGAAACATATTCTACCTGTAGTTTTGATGGACCTAGGTTATTTATGCAACAATATGACAAAATACACTGTTTTTTAGTAAATACAACCTTTTGGAGGCACTCCGTGGTGCACTCGCCAGCGCAGCTAAAGTGCCGATTTGAACTTTAGAAGTTACTGCAAAACACCTTTGAAACACGTAATTCGCTTAGAAAACGCATTTTCAAGTGATTTGAAGACATGTTTTGAGAAACAGTTTTTACATCATATTTGAGCGTTTCACGGTATGAAACGACGATTTTGCATGTATCTTTCGAAACATATTCTACCTGTAGTTTCGATGGAACTAGGTTATTTATGCAACAATATGACAAAATACACAGTTTTTCAGTGAATACAACCTTTTGGAGGCACTCCGTGGTGCACTCGCCAGCGCAGCTAGAGTGCCTATTTGAACTATAGAAGTTACTGCAAAACACCTTAAAAAACGTAATTCGCTTAGAAAACGCATTTTCAAGTGATTTGGAGACATGTTTTAAAAAACAGTTTTTACATCATATTTGAGCGTTTCACGGGCTGAAACGACGATTTTGCATGTATCTTTCGAAACATATTCTACCTGTAGTTTTGATGGAACTAGATTATGTATGCTACAATATGACAAAATACACAGATTTTTAGTGAATACAAGGTTTTGGAGGCACTCCGTGGTGCACTCGCCAGCGCAGCTAGAGTGCCGATTTGAACTATAGAAGTTACTGCAAAACACCTTAGAAACACGTAATTCGCTTAGAAAACGCATTTTCAAGTGATTTGAAGACATGTTTTGAGACACAGTTTTTACATCATATTTGAGCGTTTCACGGTCTGAAACGACGATTTTGCATGTATTTTTCGAAACATATTCTACCTGTAGTTTCGATGGAACTAGGTTATTTCTGCAACAATATGACAAAATACATTGTTTTTAGTGAATACAACCTTTTGGAGGCACTCCGTGGTGCACTCGCCAGCTCAGCTTGAGTGCCGATTTGAACTATAGAATTACGTGTTTCTAAGGTGTTTTGCAGTAACTTCTATAGTTCAAATCGGCACTCTAGCTGCGCTGGCGAGTGCACCACGGAGTGCCTCCAAAAGGTTGTATTCACTAAAAAACAGTGTATTTTGTCTTATTGTACCCTAAATAACCTAGTTCCATCAAAACTACAGGTAGAATATGTTTCCAAAGATATGTTTTGAGAAACAGTTTTTACATCATATTTGAGCGTTTCACTGTCTGAAACGACGGTTTTGCATGTATCTATGGAAACATATTCTACCTGTAGTTTCGATGGAACTAGGTTATTTAGGGTACAATAAGACAAAATACACTGTATTTTAGTGAATACAACCTTTTGGAGGCACTCCGTGGTGCACTCGCCAGCGCAGCTAGAGTGCCGATTTGGAACTATAGAAGTTACTGCAAAACACCTTAGAAACACGTAATTTGCTTAGAAAAGGCATTTTCAAGTGATTTGGAGACATGTGTTAAGAAACAGTTTTTACATCATATTTGAGCGTTTCACGGTCTGAAACGACGATTTTGCATGTATCTTTCGAAACTTATTCTACTTGTAGTTTCGATGGAACTAGGTTATTTACGCAACAATATGACAAAATACACTGTTTTTTAGTGAATACAACCTTTTGGAGGCACTCCGTGGTGCACTCGCCAGCGCAGCTAGAGTGCCGATTTGAACTATAGAAGTTACTGCAAAACACTATAAAAACACGTAATTCGCTTAGAAAACGCAGTTTCAAGTGATTTGGAGACATGTTTTGAAAAATAATTTTTACATCATATTTGAGCGTTTCACGGTCTGAAACGACAATTTTGCATGTATCTTTCGAAACATATTCTACCTGTAGTTTCGATGGAACTAGATTATTAATGCTACAATATGACAAAATACACTGTTTTTTAGTGAATACAACCTTTTGGAGGCACTCCGAGGTGCAATCGCCAGCGCAGCTAGAGTGCCGATTTGAACAATAGAAGTTACTGCAAAACACTTTAAAAACACGTAATTCGCTTAGAAAACGCATTTTCAAGTGATTTGGAGACATGTTTTGAAAAACAGTTTTTACATCATATTTGAGCGTTTCACGGGCTGAAACGACGATTTTGCATGTATCTTTCGAAACATATTCTACCTGTAGTTTCGATGGAACTAGATTATTTATGCTACAATATGACGAAGTACACAGATTTTTAGTGAATACAAGGTTTTGAAGGCACTCCGTGGTGCACTCGCCAGCGCAGCTAGAGTGCCGATTTGAACTATAGAAGTTACTGCAAAACACCTTAAAAACACGTAATTCGCTTAGAAAACGCATTTTCCAGTGATTTGGAGACATGTTTTGAAAAACAGTTTTTACTTCATATTTGAGCGTTTCACGGTCTGAAACGACGATTTTGCATGTATCTATGGAAACATATTCTACCTGTAGTTTTGATGGATCTAGGTTATTTAGGGTACAATAAGACAAAATACACTGTTTTTTAGTGAATACAACCTTTTGGAGGCACTCCGTGGTGCACTCGCCAGCGCAGCTAGAGTGCCGATTTGAACTATAGAAGTCACTGCACAACACCTTAGAAACACGTAATTCGCTTAGAAAACGCATTTTCAAGGGATTTGGAGACATGCTTTGAGAAACAGTTTTTACATCATATTTGAGCGTTTCACGGTCTGAAACGACGATTTTGCATGTATCTTTCGAAACATATTTTACCTGTAGTTTCGATGGACCTAGGGTATTTATGCAACAATATGACAAAATACACTGTTTTTTAGTGAATACAACGTTTTGGAGGCACTCCGTGATGCACTCGCCAGTGCAGCTAGAGTGCCGATTTGAACTACAGTAGTTATTGCAAAACTCCTTAAAAACACGTAATTCGCTTAGAAAACGCATTTTCAAGTGATTTGGAGACATGTTTTGAAAAACAGTTTTTACATCATATTTGAGCGTTTCACGGGCTGAAACGACGATTTTGCATGTATCTTTCGAAACATATTCTACCTGTAGTTTCGATGGAACTAGATTATTTATGCTACAATATGACAAAGTACACAGATTTTTAGTGAATACAAGGTTTTGGAGGCACTCCGTGGTGCACTCGCCAGCGCAGCTAGAGTGCCGATTTGAACTATAGAAGTTGCAGCAAAACACCTTAAAAACACGTAATTCGCTTAGAAAACGCATTTTCAAGTGATTTGGAGAAATGTTTTGAGAAACAGTTTTTACATCATATTTGAGCGTTTCACGGTCTGAAACGACGGTTTTGCATGTATCTTTGGAAACATATTGTACCTGTAGTTTTGATGGAACTAGGTTATTTAGGGTACAATAAGACAAAATACACTGTTTTTTAGTGAATACAACCTTTTGGAGGCACTCCGTGGTGCACTCGCCAGTGCAGCTAGAGTGCCGATTTGAACTACAGTAGTTACTGCAAAACTCCTTAAAAACACGTAATTCGCTTAGAAAACGCATTTTCAAGTGATTTGGAGACATGTTTTGAAAAACAGTTTTTACATCATATTTGAGCGTTTCACGGTCTGAAACGACGATTTTGCATGTATCTTTGGAAACATATTCTACCTGTAGTTTCGATGGAACTATATTATTTATGCTACAATATGACAAAATACGCAGATTTTTAGTGAATACAAGGTTTTGGAGGCACTCCGTGGTGCACTCGCCAGCGCAGCTAGAGTGCCGATTTGAACTATAGAAGTTGCAGCAAAACACCTTAAAAACACGTAATTCGCTTAGAAAACGCATTTTCAAGTGATTTGGAGACATGTTTTGAGAAACAGTTTTTACATCATATTTGAGCGTTTCACGGTCTGAAACGACGGTTTTGCATGTATCTTTGGAAACATATTCTACCTGTAGTTTTGATGGAACTAGGTTATTTAGGGTACAATAAGACAAAATACACTGTTTTTTAGTGAATACAACCTTTTGGAGGCACTCCGTGGTGCACTCGCCAGCGCAGCTAGAGTGCCGATTTGGAACTATAGAAGTTACTGCAAAACACCATAGAAACACGTAATTTGCTTAGAAAAGGCATTTTCAAGTGATTTGGAGACATGTGTTAAGAAACAGTTTTTACATCATATTTGAGCGTTTCACGGTCTGAAACGACGATTTTGCATGTATCTTTCGAAACATATTCTACTTGTAGTTTCGATGGAACTAGGTTATTTACGCAACAATATGACAAAATACACTGTTTTTTAGTGAATACAACCTTTTGGAGGCACTCCGTGGTGCACTCGCCAGCGCAGCTAGAGTGCCGATTTGAACTATAGAAGTTACTGCAAAACACTATAAAAACACGTAATTTGCTTAGAAAACGCAGTTTCAAGTGATTTGGAGACATGTTTTGAAAAATAGTTTTTACATCATATTTGAGCGTTTCACGGTCTGAAACGACAATTTTGCATGTATCTTTCGAAACATATTCTACCTGTAGTTTCGATGGAACTAGATTATTAATGCTACAATATGACAAAGTACACAGATTTTTAGTGAATATAAGGTTTTGGAGGCACTCCGTGGTGCACTCGCCAGCGCAGCTAGAGTGCCGATTTGAACTATAGAATTTACTGCAAAACACCTTAAAAACACGTAATTCGCTTAGAAAACGCATTTTCAAGTGATTTGGAGACATGTTTTGAAAAACAGTTTTTACATCATATTTGAGCGTTTCACGGTCTGAAACGACGATTTTGCATGTATCTATGGAAACATATTCTACCTGTAGTTTTGATGGAACTAGGTTATTAAGGGTACAATAAGACGAAATACACTGTTTTTTAGTGAATACAACCTTTTGGAGGCACTCCGTGATGCACTCGCCAGTGCAGCTAGAGTGCCTATTTGAACTACAGTAGTTATTGCAAAACTCCTTAAAAACACGTAATTCGCTTAGAAAACGCATTTTCAAGTGATTTAGAGACATGTTTTCAAAATCAGTTTTTACATCATATTTGAGCGTTTCACGGGCTGAAACGACGATTTTGCATGTATCTTTGGAAACATATTCTACCTGCAGTTTCGATGGAACTAGGTTATTTAGGGTACAATAAGACAAAATACACTGTTTTTTAGTGAATACAACCTTTTGGAGGCACTCCGTGGTGCACTCGCCAGCGCAGCTAGAGTGCCGATTTGAACTATAGAAGTCACTGCACAACACCTTAGAAAAACGTAATTCGCTTAGAAAACGCATTTTCAAGGGATTTGGAGACATGCTTTGAGAAACAGTTTTTACATCATATTTGATCGTTTCACGGTCTGAAACGACGATTTTGCATGTATCTTTCGAAACATATTTTACCTGTAGTTTCGATGGACCTTGGTTATTTATGCAACAATATGACAAAATACACTGTTTTTTAGTGAATACAACCTTTTGGAGGCACTCCGTGATGCACTCGCCAGTGCAGCTAGAGTGCCGATTTGAACTACAGTAGTTACTGCAAAACTCCTTAAAAACACGTAATTCGCTTAGAAAACGCATTTTCAAGTGATTTGGAGACATGTTTTGAAAAACAGTTTTTACATCATATTTGAGCGTTTCACGGTCTGAAACGACGATTTTGCATGTATCTTTGGAAATATATTCTACCTGCAGTTTCGATGGAACTGGGTTATTTAGGGTACAATAAGACAAAATACACTGTTTTTAGTGAATATAACATTATGGAGGCACTCCGTGGTGCACTCGCCAGCGCAGCTAGAGTGCCGATTTGAACTATAGAAGTCACTGCACAACACCTTAGAAACACGTAATTCGCTTAGAAAACGCATTTTCAAGGGATTTGGAGACATGCTTTGAGAAACAGTTTTTTCATCATATTTAAGCGTTTCACGGTCTGAAACGACGATTTTGCATGTATCTTTCGAAACATATTTTACCTGTAGTTTCGATGGACCTAGGTTATTTATGCAACAATATGACAAAATACACTGTTTTTTAGTGAATACAACCTTTTGGAGGCACACCGTGATGCACTCGCCAGTGCAGCTAGAGTGCCTATTTGAACTACAGTAGTTATTGCAAAACTCCTTAAAAACACGTAATTCGCTTAGAAAACGCATTTTCAAGTGATTTGGAGCCATGTTTTGAAAAACAGATTTTACATCATATTTGAGCGTTTCACGGGCTGAAACGACGATTTTGCATGTATCTTTCGAAACATATTTTACCTGTAGTTTCGATGGAACTAGGTTATTTAGGGTACAATAAGACAAAATACACTCTTTTTTAGTGAATACAACCTTTTGGAGGCACTCCGTGGTGCACTCGCCAGTGCAGCTAGAGTGCCGATTTGAACTACAGTAGTTACTGCAAAACTCCTTAAAAACACGTAATTCGCTTAGAAAACGCATTTTCAAGTGATTTGGAGACATGTTTTGAAAAACAGTTTTTACATCATATTTGAGCGTTTCACGGTCTGAAACGCCGGTTTTGCATGTATCTTTGGAAACATATTCTACCTGTAGTTTTGATGGAACTAGGTTATTTAGGGTACAATAAGACAAAATACACTGTTTTTTAGTGAATACAACCTTTTGGAGGCACTCCGTGGTGCACTCGCCAGCGCAGCTAGAGTGCCGATTTGGAACTATAGAAGTTACTGCAAAACACCTTAGAAACACGTAATTTGCTTAGAAAAGGCATTTTCAAGTGATTTGGAGACATGTGTTAAGAAACAGTTTTTACATCATATTTGAGCGTTTCACGGTCTGAAACGACGATTTTGCATGTATCTTTCGAAACTTATTCTACTTGTAGTTTCGATGGAACTAGGTTATTTACGCAACAATATGACAAAATACACTGTTTTTTAGTGAATACAACCTTTTGGAGGCACTCCGTGGTGCACTCGCCAGCGCAGCTAGAGTGCCGATTTGAACTATAGAAGTTACTGCAAAACACTATAAAAACACGTAATTCGCTTAGAAAACGCAGTTTCAAGTGATTTGGAGACATGTTTTGAAAAATAATTTTTACATCATATTTGAGCGTTTCACGGTCTGAAACGACAATTTTGCATGTATCTTTCGAAACATATTCTACCTGTAGTTTCGATGGAACTAGATTATTAATGCTACAATATGACAAAGTACACAGATTTTAGTGAATATAAGGTTTTGGAGGCACTCCGTGGTGCACTCGCCAGCGCAGCTAGAGTGCCGATATGAACTATAGAAGTTACTGCAAAACACCTTAAAAACACGTAATTCGCTTAGAAAACGCATTTTTAAGTGATTTGGAGACATGTTTTGAAAAACAGTTTTTACATCATATTTGAGCGTTTCACGGTCTGAAACGACGATTTTGCATGTATCTTTGGAAACATATTCTACCTGCAGTTTCGATGGAACTAGGTTATTTAGGGTACAATAAGACAAAATACACTGTTTTTTAGTGAATACAACCTTTGGAGGCACTCCGTAATGCACTCGCCAGTGCAGCTAGAGTGCCGATTTGAACTACAGTAGTTATTGCAAAACTCCTTAAAAACACGTAATTCGCTTAGAAAACGCATTTTCAAGTGATTTAGAGACATGTTTTCAAAATCAGTTTTTACATCATATTTGAGCGTTTCACGGGCTGAAACGACGATTTTGCATGTATCTTTGGAAACATATTCTACCTGCAGTTTCGATGGAACTAGGCTATATAGGATACAATAAGACAAAATACACTGTTTTTTAGTAAATACAACATTTTGGAGGCACTCCGTGGTGCACTCGCCAGCGCAGCTAGAGTGCCGATTTGAACTATAGAAGTTACTGCAAAACACCTTAAAAACACGTAATTTGCTTAGAAAACGCATTTTCAAGTGATTTGGAGACATGTTTTGAGAAACAGTTTTTACATCATATTTGAGCGTTTCACGGTCTGAAACGACGATTTTGCATGTATTTTTGGAAACATATTCTACCTGTAGTTTCGATGGAACTAGGTTATTAAGGGTACAATAAGACAAAATACACTGTTTTTTAGTGAATACAACCTTTTGGAGGCACTCCGTGGTGCACTCGCCAGCGCCGCTAGAGTGCCGTTTTGAACTATAGAAGTTACTGCAAACCACCTTAGAAACACGTAATTCGCTTAGAAAACGCATATTCAAGTGATTTGGAGACATGTTTTGAGAAACAGTTTTTACATCATATTTGAGCGTTACACGGTCTGAAACGACGATTTTGCATGTATCTTTGGAAACATATTCTACCTGCAGTTTCGATGGAACTAGGTTATATAGGGTACAATAAGACAAAATTTACTGTATTTTAGTGAATACAACCTTTTGGAGGCACTCCGTGGTGCACTCGCCAGCGCAGCTAGAGTGCCGATTTGAACTATAGAAGTTACTGCAAAACACCTTAAAAACACGTAATTCGCTTAGAAAACGCATTTTCAAGTGATTTGGAGACATGTTTTGAGAAACAGTTTTTACATCATATTTGAGCGTTTCACGGTCTGAAACGACGATTTTGCATGTATCTTTGGAAACATATTCTACCTGCAGTTTCGATGGAACTAGGTTATTTAGGGTACAACAAGTCAAAATACACTGTTTTTTAGTGAATACAACATTTTGGAGGCACTCCGTGGTGCACTCGCCAGCGCAGCTAGAGTGCCGATTTGAACTATAGAAGTCACTGCACAACACCTTAGAAAAACGTAATTCGCTTAGAATACGCATTTTCAAGGGATTTGGAGACATGCTTTGAGAAACAGTTTTTACATCATATTTGATCGTTTCACGGTCTGAAACGACGATTTTGCATGTATCTTTCGAAACATATTTTACCTGTAGTTTCGATGGACCTTGGTTATTTATGCAACAATATGACAAAATACACTGTTTTTTAGTGAATACAACCTTTTGGAGGCACTCCGTGATGCACTCGCCAGTGCAGCTAGAGTGCCGATTTGAACTACAGTAGTTACTGCAAAACTCCTTAAAAACACGTAATTCGCTTAGAAAACGCATTTTCAAGTGATTTGGAGACATGTTTTGAAAAACAGTTTTTACATCATATTTGAGCGTTTCACGGTCTGAAACGACGATTTTGCATGTATCTTTGGAAATATATTCTACCTGCAGTTTCGATGGAACTGGGTTATTTAGGGTACAATAAGACAAAATACACTGTTTTTAGTGAATATAACATTATGGAGGCACTCCGTGGTGCACTCGCCAGCGCAGCTAGAGTGCCGATTTGAACTATAGAAGTCACTGCACAACACCTTAGAAACACGTAATTCGCTTAGAAAACGCATTTTCAAGGGATTTGGAGACATGCTTTGAGAAACAGTTTTTTCATCATATTTAAGCGTTTCACGGTCTGAAACGACGATTTTGCATGTATCTTTCGAAACATATTTTACCTGTAGTTTCGATGGACCTAGGTTATTTATGCAACAATATGACAAAATACACTGTTTTTTAGTGAATACAACCTTTTGGAGGCACACCGTGATGCACTCGCCAGTGCAGCTAGAGTGCCTATTTGAACTACAGTAGTTATTGCAAAACTCCTTAAAAACACGTAATTCGCTTAGAAAACGCATTTTCAAGTGATTTGGAGCCATGTTTTGAAAAACAGATTTTACATCATATTTGAGCGTTTCACGGGCTGAAACGACGATTTTGCATGTATCTTTCGAAACATATTTTACCTGTAGTTTCGATGGAACTAGGTTATTTAGGGTACAATAAGACAAAATACACTCTTTTTTAGTGAATACAACCTTTTGGAGGCACTCCGTGGTGCACTCGCCAGTGCAGCTAGAGTGCCGATTTGAACTACAGTAGTTACTGCAAAACTCCTTAAAAACACGTAATTCGCTTAGAAAACGCATTTTCAAGTGATTTGGAGACATGTTTTGAAAAACAGTTTTTACATCATATTTGAGCGTTTCACGGTCTGAAACGCCGGTTTTGCATGTATCTTTGGAAACATATTCTACCTGTAGTTTTGATGGAACTAGGTTATTTAGGGTACAATAAGACAAAATACACTGTTTTTTAGTGAATACAACCTTTTGGAGGCACTCCGTGGTGCACTCGCCAGCGCAGCTAGAGTGCCGATTTGGAACTATAGAAGTTACTGCAAAACACCTTAGAAACACGTAATTTGCTTAGAAAAGGCATTTTCAAGTGATTTGGAGACATGTGTTAAGAAACAGTTTTTACATCATATTTGAGCGTTTCACGGTCTGAAACGACGATTTTGCATGTATCTTTCGAAACTTATTCTACTTGTAGTTTCGATGGAACTAGGTTATTTACGCAACAATATGACAAAATACACTGTTTTTTAGTGAATACAACCTTTTGGAGGCACTCCGTGGTGCACTCGCCAGCGCAGCTAGAGTGCCGATTTGAACTATAGAAGTTACTGCAAAACACTATAAAAACACGTAATTCGCTTAGAAAACGCAGTTTCAAGTGATTTGGAGACATGTTTTGAAAAATAATTTTTACATCATATTTGAGCGTTTCACGGTCTGAAACGACAATTTTGCATGTATCTTTCGAAACATATTCTACCTGTAGTTTCGATGGAACTAGATTATTAATGCTACAATATGACAAAGTACACAGATTTTTAGTGAATATAAGGTTTTGGAGGCACTCCGTGGTGCACTCGCCAGCGCAGCTAGAGTGCCGATATGAACTATAGAAGTTACTGCAAAACACCTTAAAAACACGTAATTCGCTTAGAAAACGCATTTTTAAGTGATTTGGAGACATGTTTTGAAAAACAGTTTTTACATCATATTTGAGCGTTTCACGGTCTGAAACGACGATTTTGCATGTATCTTTGGAAACATATTCTACCTGCAGTTTCGATGGAACTAGGTTATTTAGGGTACAATAAGACAAAATACACTGTTTTTTAGTGAATACAACCTTTTGGAGGCACTCCGTAATGCACTCGCCAGTGCAGCTAGAGTGCCGATTTGAACTACAGTAGTTATTGCAAAACTCCTTAAAAACACGTAATTCGCTTAGAAAACGCATTTTCAAGTGATTTAGAGACATGTTTTCAAAATCAGTTTTTACATCATATTTGAGCGTTTCACGGGCTGAAACGACGATTTTGCATGTATCTTTGGAAACATATTCTACCTGCAGTTTCGATGGAACTAGGCTATTTAGGATACAATAAGACAAAATACACTGTTTTTTAGTAAATACAACATTTTGGAGGCACTCCGTGGTGCACTCGCCAGCGCAGCTAGAGTGCCGATTTGAACTATAGAAGTTACTGCAAAACACCTTAAAAACACGTAATTTGCTTAGAAAACGCATTTTCAAGTGATTTGGAGACATGTTTTGAGAAACAGTTTTTACATCATATTTGAGCGTTTCACGGTCTGAAACGACGATTTTGCATGTATTTTTGGAAACATATTCTACCTGTAGTTTCGATGGAACAAGGTTATTAAGGGTACAATAAGACAAAATACACTGTTTTTTAGTGAATACAACCTTTTGGAGGCACTCCGTGGTGCACTCGCCAGCGCCGCTAGAGTGCCGTTTTGAACTATAGAAGTTACTGCAAACCACCTTAGAAACACGTAATTCGCTTAGAAAACGCATATTCAAGTGATTTGGAGACATGTTTTGAGAAACAGTTTTTACATCATATTTGAGCGTTACACGGTCTGAAACGACGATTTTGCATGTATCTTTGGAAACATATTCTACCTGCAGTTTCGATGGAACTAGGTTATATAGGGTACAATAAGACAAAATTTACTGTATTTTAGTGAATACAACCTTTTGGAGGCACTCCGTGGTGCACTCGCCAGCGCAGCTAGAGTGCCGATTTGAACTATAGAAGTTACTGCAAAACACCTTAAAAACACGTAATTCGCTTAGAAAACGCATTTTCAAGTGATTTGGAGACATGTTTTGAGAAACAGTTTTTACATCATATTTGAGCGTTTCACGGTCTGAAACGACGATTTTGCATGTATCTTTGGAAACATATTCTACCTGCAGTTTCGATGGAACTAGGTTATTTAGGGTACAACAAGACAAAATACACTGTTTTTTAGTGAATACAACATTTTGGAGGCACTCCGTGGTGCACTCGCCAGCGCAGCTAGAGTGCCGATTTGAACTATAGAAGTTACTGCAAAACACCTTAGAAACACGTAATTCGCTTAGAAAACGCATTTTCAAGTGATTGGAAGACATGTTTTGAGAAACAGATTTTACATCATATTTGAGCGTTTCACGGTCTGAAACGACGATTTTGCATGTATCTTTCGAAACATATTCTACCTGTAGTTTCGATGGAACTAGATTATTTATGCTACAATATGACAAAGTACACAGATTTTTAGTGAATACAAGGTTTTGGAGGCACTCCGTGGTGCACTCGCCAGCGCAGCTAGAGTGCCGATTTGAACTATAGAAGTTACTGCAAAACACCTTAGAAACACGTAATTCGCTTAGAAAACGCATTTTCAAGTGATTTGAAGACATGTTTTGAGAAACAGTTTTTAAATCATATTTGAGCGTTTCACGGTCTGAAACGACGATTTTGCTTGTATTTTTCGAAACATATTCTACCTGTAGTTTCGATGGAACTAGGTTATTTATGCAACAATATGACAAAATACATTGTTTTTAGTGAATACAACCTTTTGGTGGCACTCCGTGGTGCACTCGCCAGCGCAGCTTGAGTGCCGATTTGAACTATAGAATTACGTGTTTCTAAGGTGTTTTGCAGTAACTTCTATAGATCAAATCGGCACTCTAGCTGCGCTGGCGAGTGCACCACGGAGTGCCTCCAAAAGGTTGTATTCACTAAAAAACAGTGTATTTTGTCTTATTGTACCCTAAATAACCTAGTTCCATCAAAACTACAGGTAAAATATGTTTCCAAAGATATGTTTTGAGAAACAGTTTTTACATCATATTTGAGCGTTTCACTGTCTGAAACGACGGTTTTGCATGTATCTATGGAAACATATTCTACTTGTAGTTTCGATGGAACTAGGTTAGTTAGGGTACAATAAGACAAAATACACTGTATTTTAGTGAATACAACCTTTTGGAGGCACTCCGTGGTGCACTCGCCAGCGCAGCTAGAGTGCCGTTTTGAACTATAGAAGTTACTGCAAAACACCTTAAAAACACGTAATTCGCTTAGAAAACGCATTTTCAAGTGATTTGGAGCCATGTTTTGAGAAACAGTTTTTATATCATATTTGAGCGTTTCAGTCTGAAACGACGATTTTGCATGTATCTTTGGAAACATATTCTGCCTGTAGTTTCGATGGAACTAGGTTATTTAGGGTACAATAAGACAAATTCACTGTTTTTTAGTGAATACAACCTTTTGGATGCACTCCGTGGTGCACTCGCCAGCGCAGCTAGAGTGCCGATTTGAACTATAGAAGTTACTGCAAAACACCTTAAAAACACGTAATTCGCTTAGAAAACGCATTTTCAAATGATTTGGAGACATGTTTTGAGAAACAGATTTTACATCATATTTGAGCGTTTCACGGTCTGAAACGACGATTTTGCATGTATCTTTGGAAACATATTCTACCTGTAGTTTCGATGGAACTATGTTATTTATGCAACAATATGACAAAGTACACAGATTTTTAGTGAATACAAGGTTTTGGAGTCACTCCGTGGTGCACTCGCCAGCGCAGCTAGAGTGCCGATTTGAACTATAGAAGTTACTGCAAAACACCTTAAAAACACGTAATTCGCTTAGAAAACGCATTTTCAAGTGATTTGGAGACATGTTTTAAAAAACAGTTTTTACTTCATATTTGAGCGTTTCACGGTCTGAAACGACGATTTTGCATGTATCTATGGAAACATATTCTACCTGTAGTTTTGATGGAACTAGGTTATTTAGGGTACAATAAGACAAAATACACTATTTTTAGTGAATACAACCTTTTGGAGGCACTCCGTGGTGCACTCGCCAGCGCAGCTAAAGTGCCGATTTGAACTATAGAAGTTACTGCAAAACACCTTAGAAACACGTAATTCGCTTAGAAAAGGCATTTTCAAGTGATTTGGAGACATGTTTTAAGAAACAGTTTTTACATCATATTTGAGCGTTTCACGGTCTGAAACGACGATTTTGCATGTATCTTTGGAAACATATTCTACCTGCAGTTTCTATGGAACTAGTTTATTTAGGGTACAATAAGACAAAATACACTGTTTTTTAGTGAATACAACCTTTTGGAGGCACTCCGTGATGCACTCGCCAGTGCAGCTAGAGTGCCGATTTGAACTACAGTAGTTATTGCAAAACTCCTTAAAAACACGTAATTCGCTTAGAAAACGCATTTTCAAGTGATTTGGAGACATGTTTTGAGAAACAGTTTTTACATCATATTTGAGCGTTTCACGGGCTGAAACGACGATTTTGCATGTATCTTTCGAAACATATTCTACCTGTAGTTTCGATGGAACTAGATTATTTATGCTACAATATGACAAAGTACACAGATTTTTAGTGAATACAAGGTTTTGGAGGCACTCCGTGGTGCACTCGCCAGCGCAGCTAGAGTGCCGATTTGAACTATAGAAGTTGCAGCAAAACACCTTAAAAACACGTAATTTGCTTAGAAAACGCATTTTCAAGTGATTTGGAGACATGTTTTGAGAAACAGTTTTTACATCATATTTGAGCGTTTCACGGTCTGAAACGACGGTTTTGCATGTATCTTTGGAAACATATTCTACCTGTAGTTTTGATGGAACTAGGTTATTTAGGGTACCATAAGACAAAATACACTGTTTTTTAGTGAATACAACCTTTTGGAGGCACTCCGTGGTGCACTCGCCAGCGCAGCTAGAGTGCCGATTTGAACTATAGAAGTTACTGCAAAACACCTTAGAAACACGTAATTTGCTTAGAAAAGGCATTTTCAAGTGATTTGGAGACATGTGTTAAGAAACAGTTTTTACATCATATTTGAGCGTTTCACGGTCTGAAACGACGATTTTGCATGTATCTTTCGAAACATATTCTACCTGTAGTTTCGATGGAACTAGGTTATTTACGCAACAATATGACAAAATACACTGTTTTTTAGTGAATACAACCTTTTGGAGGCACTCCGTGGTGCACTCGCCAGCGCAGCTAGAGTGCCGATTTGAACTATAGAAGTTACTGCAAAACACTACAAAAACACGTAATTTGCTTAGAAAACGCAGTTTCAAGTGATTTGGAGACATGTTTTAAAAAATAGTTTTTACATCACATTTGAGCGTTTCACGGTCTGAAACGACAATTTTGCATGTATCTTTCGAAACATATTCTACCTGTAGTTTCGATGGAACTAGATTATTAATGCTACAATATGACAAAGTACACAGATTTTTAGTGAATATAAGGTTTTGGAGGCACTCCGTGGTGCACTCGCCAGCGCAGCTAGAGTGCCGATTTGAACTGTGAAAGTTACTGCAAAACACCTTAAAAACACGTAATTCGCTTAGAAAACGCATTTTCAAGTGATTTGGAGGCATGTTTTGAGAAACAGTTTTTACATCATATTTGAGCGTTTCACGGTCTGATACGACGATTTTGCATGAATCTTTGGAAACATATTCTACCTGCAGTTTCGATAGAACTAGGTTATTTAGGGTACAATAAGACAAAATACACTGTTTTTTAGTGAATACAACCTTTTGGAGCCACTCCGTGGTGCACTCGCCAGCGCAGCTAAAGTGCCGACTCGAACTATAGAAGTTACTGCAAAACACCTTAGAAACACGTAATTCGCTTAGAAAAGGCATTTTCAAGTGATTTGGAGACATGTTTTAAGAAACAGTTTTTACATCATATTTGAGCGTTTCACGGTCTGAAACGACGATTTTGCATGTATCTTTGGAAACATATTCTACCTGCAGTTTCGATGGAACTAGGTTATTTAGGGTACAATAAGACAAAATACACTGTTTTTTAGTGAATACAACCTTTTGGAGGCACTCCGTGGTGCACTCGCCAGCGCAGCTAGAGTGCCGATTTGAACTATAGAAGTCACTGCACAACACCTTAGAAAAACGTAATTCGCTTAGAAAACGCATTTTCAAGGGATTTGGAGACATGCTTTGAGAAACAGTTTTTACATCATATTTGATCGTTTCACGGTCTGAAACGACGATTTTGCATGTATCTTTCGAAACATATTTTACCTGTAGTTTCGATGGACCTTGGTTATTTATGCAACAATATGACAAAATACACTGTTTTTTAGTGAATACAACCTTTTGGAGGCACTCCGTGATGCACTCGCCAGTGCAGCTAGAGTGCCGATTTGAACTACAGTAGTTACTGCAAAACTCCTTAAAAACACGTAATTCGCTTAGAAAACGCATTTTCAAGTGATTTGGAGACATGTTTTGAAAAACAGTTTTTACATCATATTTGAGCGTTTCACGGTCTGAAACGACGATTTTGCATGTATCTTTGGAAATATATTCTACCTGCAGTTTCGATGGAACTGGGTTATTTAGGGTACAATAAGACAAAATACACTGTTTTTAGTGAATATAACATTATGGAGGCACTCCGTGGTGCACTCGCCAGCGCAGCTAGAGTGCCGATTTGAACTATAGAAGTTACTGCAAAACACCTTAAAAACACGTAATTTGCTTAGAAAACGCATTTTCAAGTGATTTGGAGACATGTTTTGAGAAACAGTTTTTACATTATATTTGAGCGTTTCACGGACTGAAACAACGATTTTGCATGTATCTTTGGAAACATATTCTACCTGCAGTTTCGATGGAACTAGGTTATTTAGGATACAATAAGACAAAATACACTGGTTTTTAGTGAATACAACCTTTTGGAGGCACTCCGTTGTGCACTCGCCAGCGCAGCTAGAGTGCCGATTTGAACTATAGAAGTTACTGCAAAACACTTTAAAAACACGTAATTCGCTTAGAAAACGCATTTTCAAGTGATTTGGAGACATGTTTTGAAAATCAGTTTTTACATCATATTTGAGCGTTTCACGGGCCGAAACGACGATTTTGCATGTATCTGTCGAAACATATTCTACCTGTAGTTTCGATGGAACTAGATTATTTATGCTGCAATATGACAAAATACACTGTTTTTTAGTGAATACAACCTTTGGAGGCACTCCGTGGTGCACTCGCCAGCGCAGCTTGAGTGCCGATTTGAACTATAGAATTACGTGTTTCTAAGGTGTTTTGCAGTAACTTCTATAGTAGTAGTAGTTCAAATCGGCACTAAAATACAGTGTATTTTGTCTTATTGTACCCTAAATAACCAAGTTCCATCAAAACTACAAATAGAATATGTTTCCAAAGATATGTTTTGAGAAAGAGTTTTTACATCATATTTGAGCGTTTCACGGTCTGAAACGACGATTTTGCATGTATCTTTGGAAACATATTCTACCTGTAGTTTTGTTGGAACTAGGTTATTCAGGGTACAATAAGACAAAATTTACTGTATTTTAGGGAATACAACCTTTTGGAGGCACTCCGTGGTGCACTCGCCAGGGCAGCTAGACTGCCGATTTGAACTACAGAAGTTACTGCAAAACACCTTAAAAACACGTAATTTGCTTAGAAAACGCATTTTCAACTGATTTGGAGACATGTTTTGAGAAACAGTTTTTACATCATATTTGAGCGTTTCACGGGCTGAAACAACGATTTTGCATGTTTCTTTTGAAATATATTCTACCTGTAGTTTCGATGGAACTAGATTATTTATGCTACAATATGACAAAATAAACTGATTTTTAGTAAATACAAGGTTTTGGAGGCACTCCGTGGTGCACTCGCCAGCGCAGCTAGAGTGCCGATTTGAACTATAGAAGTTGCAGCAAAACACCTTAAAAACACGTAATTCGCTTAGAAAACGCATTTTCAAGTGATTTGGAGACATGTTTTGAGAAACAGTTTTTACATCATATTTGAGCGTTTCACGGTCTGAAACGACGATTTTGCATGTATCTTTGGAAACATATTCTACCTGTAGTTTTGATGGAACTAGGTTATTTAGGGTACAATAAGACAAAATACACTGTTTTTTAGTAAATACAACCTTTTGGAGGCACTCCGTGATGCACTCGCCAGCGCAGCTACAGTGCCGATTTGAACTATAGAAGTTACTGCAAAACACCTTAGAAACACGTAATTCGCTTAGAAAACGCATTTTCAAGTGATTTGGAGACATGTTTTGAGAAACAGTTTTTACATCATATTTGAGCGTTTCACGGTCTGAAACAACGATTTTGCATGTATCTTTGGAAACATATTCTACCTGTAGTTTCAATGGAGCTAGGTTATTTAGGGTACAATAAGACAAAATACACTGTTTTTTAGTGAATACAACCTTTTGGAGGCACTCCGTGGTGCACTCGCCAGCGCAGCTAGAGTGCCGATTTGAACTATAGAAGTTACTGCAAAACACTACAAAAACACGTAATTTGCTTAGAAAACGCAGTTTCAAGTGATTTGGAGACATGTTTTAAAAAATAGTTTTTACATCACATTTGAGCGTTTCACGGTCTGAAACGACAATTTTGCATGTATCTTTCGAAACATATTCTACCTGTAGTTTCGATGGAACTAGATTATTAATGCTACAATATGACAAAGTACACAGATTTTTAGTGAATATAAGGTTTTGGAGGCACTCCGTGGTGCACTCGCCAGCGCAGCTAGAGTGCCGATTTGAACTGTGAAAGTTACTGCAAAACACCTTAAAAACACGTAATTCGCTTAGAAAACGCATTTTCAAGTGATTTGGAGGCATGTTTTGAGAAACAGTTTTTACATCATATTTGAGCGTTTCACGGTCTGATACGACGATTTTGCATGAATCTTTGGAAACATATTCTACCTGCAGTTTCGATAGAACTAGGTTATTTAGGGTACAATAAGACAAAATACACTGTTTTTTAGTGAATACAACCTTTTGGAGCCACTCCGTGGTGCACTCGCCAGCGCAGCTAAAGTGCCGACTCGAACTATAGAAGTTACTGCAAAACACCTTAGAAACACGTAATTCGCTTAGAAAAGGCATTTTCAAGTGATTTGGAGACATGTTTTAAGAAACAGTTTTTACATCATATTTGAGCGTTTCACGGTCTGAAACGACGATTTTGCATGTATCTTTGGAAACATATTCTACCTGCAGTTTCGATGGAACTAGGTTATTTAGGGTACAATAAGACAAAATACACTGTTTTTTAGTGAATACAACCTTTTGGAGGCACTCCGTGGTGCACTCGCCAGCGCAGCTAGAGTGCCGATTTGAACTATAGAAGTCACTGCACAACACCTTAGAAAAACGTAATTCGCTTAGAAAACGCATTTTCAAGGGATTTGGAGACATGCTTTGAGAAACAGTTTTTACATCATATTTGATCGTTTCACGGTCTGAAACGACGATTTTGCATGTATCTTTCGAAACATATTTTACCTGTAGTTTCGATGGACCTTGGTTATTTATGCAACAATATGACAAAATACACTGTTTTTTAGTGAATACAACCTTTTGGAGGCACTCCGTGATGCACTCGCCAGTGCAGCTAGAGTGCCGATTTGAACTACAGTAGTTACTGCAAAACTCCTTAAAAACACGTAATTCGCTTAGAAAACGCATTTTCAAGTGATTTGGAGACATGTTTTGAAAAACAGTTTTTACATCATATTTGAGCGTTTCACGGTCTGAAACGACGATTTTGCATGTATCTTTGGAAATATATTCTACCTGCAGTTTCGATGGAACTGGGTTATTTAGGGTACAATAAGACAAAATACACTGTTTTTAGTGAATATAACATTATGGAGGCACTCCGTGGTGCACTCGCCAGCGCAGCTAGAGTGCCGATTTGAACTATAGAAGTTACTGCAAAACACCTTAAAAACACGTAATTTGCTTAGAAAACGCATTTTCAAGTGATTTGGAGACATGTTTTGAGAAACAGTTTTTACATTATATTTGAGCGTTTCACGGACTGAAACAACGATTTTGCATGTATCTTTGGAAACATATTCTACCTGCAGTTTCGATGGAACTAGGTTATTTAGGATACAATAAGACAAAATACACTGGTTTTTAGTGAATACAACCTTTTGGAGGCACTCCGTTGTGCACTCGCCAGCGCAGCTAGAGTGCCGATTTGAACTATAGAAGTTACTGCAAAACACTTTAAAAACACGTAATTCGCTTAGAAAACGCATTTTCAAGTGATTTGGAGACATGTTTGAAAATCAGTTTTTACATCATATTTGAGCGTTTCACGGGCCGAAACGACGATTTTGCATGTATCTGTCGAAACATATTCTACCTGTAGTTTCGATGGAACTAGATTATTTATGCTGCAATATGACAAAATACACTGTTTTTTAGTGAATACAACCTTTGGAGGCACTCCGTGGTGCACTCGCCAGCGCAGCTTGAGTGCCGATTTGAACTATAGAATTACGTGTTTCTAAGGTGTTTTGCAGTAACTTCTATAGTAGTAGTAGTTCAAATCGGCACTAAAATACAGTGTATTTTGTCTTATTGTACCCTAAATAACCAAGTTCCATCAAAACTACAAATAGAATATGTTTCCAAAGATATGTTTTGAGAAAGAGTTTTTACATCATATTTGAGCGTTTCACGGTCTGAAACGACGATTTTGCATGTATCTTTGGAAACATATTCTACCTGTAGTTTTGTTGGAACTAGGTTATTCAGGGTACAATAAGACAAAATTTACTGTATTTTAGGGAATACAACCTTTTGGAGGCACTCCGTGGTGCACTCGCCAGGGCAGCTAGACTGCCGATTTGAACTACAGAAGTTACTGCAAAACACCTTAAAAACACGTAATTTGCTTAGAAAACGCATTTTCAACTGATTTGGAGACATGTTTTGAGAAACAGTTTTTACATCATATTTGAGCGTTTCACGGGCTGAAACAACGATTTTGCATGTTTCTTTTGAAATATATTCTACCTGTAGTTTCGATGGAACTAGATTATTTATGCTACAATATGACAAAATAAACTGATTTTTAGTAAATACAAGGTTTTGGAGGCACTCCGTGGTGCACTCGCCAGCGCAGCTAGAGTGCCGATTTGAACTATAGAAGTTGCAGCAAAACACCTTAAAAACACGTAATTCGCTTAGAAAACGCATTTTCAAGTGATTTGGAGACATGTTTTGAGAAACAGTTTTTACATCATATTTGAGCGTTTCACGGTCTGAAACGACGATTTTGCATGTATCTTTGGAAACATATTCTACCTGTAGTTTTGATGGAACTAGGTTATTTAGGGTACAATAAGACAAAATACACTGTTTTTAGTAAATACAACCTTTTGGAGGCACTCCGTGATGCACTCGCCAGCGCAGCTACAGTGCCGATTTGAACTATAGAAGTTACTGCAAAACACCTTAGAAACACGTAATTCGCTTAGAAAACGCATTTTCAAGTGATTTGGAGACATGTTTTGAGAAACAGTTTTTACATCATATTTGAGCGTTTCACGGTCTGAAACAACGATTTTGCATGTATCTTTGGAAACATATTCTACCTGTAGTTTCAATGGAGCTAGGTTATTTAGG